>JAQNBH010000004.1:3725113-3979138 GCA_028752905.1 Cladorhizidae sp. MBARI D1340-BT2 | reverse complement strand
AGTATACACATATTTATTCTCACTCTAGTATACACATATTTATTCTCACTCTAGTATACACATATTTATTCTCACTCTAGTATACACATATTTATTCTCACTCTAGTATACACATATTTATTCTCACTCTAGTATACACATATTTATTCTCACTCTAGTATATACATATTTATTCTCACTCTAGTATACACATATTTATTCTCACTCTAGTACTACACATATTTATTCTCACTCTAGTATACACATATTTATTCTCACTCTAGTATATACATATTTATTCTCACTCTAGTATATACATATTTATTCTCACTCTAGTATACACATATTTATTCTCACTCTAGTATATCACATATTTATTCTCACTCTAGTATACACATATTTATTCTCACTCTAGTATACACATATTTATTCTCACTCTAGTATACACATATTTATTCTCACTCTAGTATACACATATTTATTCTCACTCTAGTATACACATATTTATTCTCACTCTAGTATACACATATTTATTCTCACTCTAGTATACACATATTTATTCTCACTCTAGTATACACATATTTATTCTCACTCTAGTATACACATATTTATTCTCACTCTAGTATACACATATTTATTCTCACTCTAGTATACACATATTTATTCTCACTCTAGTATACACATATTATTCTCACTCTAGTATACACATATTTATTCTCACTCTAGTATACACATATTTATTCTCACTCTAGTATATACATATTTATTCTCACTCTAGTATACACATATTTATTCTCACTCTAGTATACACATATTTATTCTCACTCTAGTATACACATATTTATTCTCACTCTAGTATACACATATTTATTCTCACTAGTATACACATATTTATTCTCACTCTAGTATATACATATTTATTCTCACTCTAGTATACACATATTTATTCTCACTCTAGTATACACATATTTATTCTCACTCTAGTATACACATATTTATTCTCACTCTAGTATACACATTTATTCTCACTCTAGTATACACATATTTATTCTCACTCACATATTTATTCTCACTAGTATACACATATTTATTCTCACTCTAGTATACACATATTTATTCTCACTCTAGTATACACATATTTATTCTCACTCTAGTATATACATATTTATTCTCACTCTAGTATACACATATTTATTCTCACTCACATATTTATTCTCACTAGTATACACATATTTATTCTCACTCTAGTATACACATATTTATTCTCACTCTAGTATACACATATTTATTATCACTCTAGTATATACATATTTATTCTCACTCTAGTATACACATATTTATTCTCACTCTAGTATACACATATTTATTCTCACTCTAGTATACACATATTTATTCTCACTCTAGTATATACATATTTATTCTCACTCTAGTATACACATATTTATTCTCACTCACATATTTATTCTCACTAGTATACACATATTTATTCTCACTCTAGTATACACATATTTATTCTCACTCTAGTATACACATATTTATTATCACTCTAGTATATACATATTTATTCTCACTCTAGTATACACATATTTATTCTCACTCTAGTATATACATATTTATTCTCACTCTAGTATACACATATTTATTCTCACTCTAGTATACACATATTTATTCTCACTCTAGTATACACATATTTATTCTCACTCTAGTATATACATATTTATTCTCACTCTAGTATACACATATTTATTCTCACTCTAGTATACACATATTTATTCTCACTCTAGTATATACATATTTATTCTCACTCTAGTATATACATATTTATTCTCACTCTAGTATACATATTTATTCTCACTCTAGTATACACATATTTATTCTCACTCACATATTTATTCTCACTAGTATACACATATTTATTCTCACTCTAGTATACACATATTTATTCTCACTCTAGTATACATATTTATTCTCACTCTAGTATATACATATTTATTCTCACTCTAGTATACACATATTTATTCTCACTCTAGTATACACATATTTATTCTCACTCTAGTATACACATATTTATTCTCACTCTAGTATACACATATTTATTCTCACTCTAGTATACACATATTTATTCTCACTCTAGTATAAACATATTTATTCTCACTCTAGTATACACATATTTATTCTCACTCTAGTATACACATATTTATTCTCACTCTAGTATACACATATTTATTCTCACTCTAGTATACACATATTTATTCTCACTCTAGTATACACATATTTATTCTCACTCTAGTATATACATATTTATTCTCACTCTAGTATACACATATTTATTCTCACTCTAGTATAAACATATTTATACTCACTCTAGTATACACATATTTATTCTCACTCTAGTATACACATATTTATTCTCACTCTAGTATACACATATTTATACTCACTCTAGTATACACATATTTATTCTCACTCTAGTATACACATATTTATACTCACTCTAGTATACACATATTTATTCTCACTCTAGTATACACATATTTATTATCACTCTAGTATACACATATTTATTCTCACTCTAGTATACACATATTTATTCTCACTCTAGTATACACATATTTATTCTCACTCTAGTATACACATATTTATTCTCACTCTAGTATACACATATTTATTCTCACTCTAGTATACACATATTTATTCTCACTCTAGTATACACATATTTATTCTCACTCTAGTATACACATATTTATTCTCACTCTAGTATACACATATTTATTCTCACTCTAGTATACACATATTTATACTCACTCTAGTATACACATATTTATTCTCACTCTAGTATACACATATTTATTCTCACTCTAGTATACACATATTTATACTCACTCTAGTATACACATATTTATTCTCACTCTAGTATACACATATTTATTCTCACTCTAGTATACACATATTTATTCTCACTCTAGTATACACATATTTATTCTCACTCTAGTATACACATATTTATTCTCACTCTAGTATACACATATTTATTCTCACTCTAGTATACACATATTTATTCTCACTCTAGTATACTACATATTTATACTCACTCTAGTATACACATATTTATTCTCACTCTAGTATATACATATTTATTCTCACTCTAGTATACACATATTTATTCTCACTAGTACATATTATTCTCACTAGTATACACATATTTATTCTCACTCTAGTATACACATATTTATTCTCACTCTAGTATACACATATTTATTCTCACTCTAGTATACACATATTTATTCTCACTCTAGTATACACATATATCTCACTCTAGTATACACATATTTATTCTCACTCTAGTATATACATCATATTTATTCTCACTCTAGTATACACATATTTATTCTCACTCTAGTATATACATATTTATTCTCACTCTAGTATACACATATTTATTCTCACTCTAGTATACATTACATATTTATTCTCACTCTAGTATACACATATTTATTCTCACTCTAGTATATACATATTTATTCTCACTCTAGTATACACATATTTATTCTCACTCTAGTATACACATATTTATTCTCACTCTAGTATACACATATTTATTCTCACTCTAGTATACACATATTTATTCTCACTCTAGTATACACATATTTATTCTCACTCTAGTATACACATATTTATTCTCACTCTAGTATACACATATTTATTCTCACTCTAGTATACACATATTTATTCTCACTCTAGTATACACATATTTATTCTCACTCTAGTATACACATATTTATTCTCACTCTAGTATACACATATTTATTCTCACTCTAGTATACACATATTTATTCTCACTCTAGTATACACATTTATTCTCACTCTAGTATACACATATTTATTCTCACTCTAGTATACACATATTTATTCTCACTCTAGTATACACATATTTATTCTCACTCTAGTATACACATATTTATTCTCACTCTAGTATACACATATTTATTCTCACTCTAGTATACACATATTTATTCTCACTCTAGTATACACATATTTATTCTCACTCTAGTATACACATATTTATTCTCACTCTAGTATATACATATTTATTCTCACTCTAGTATACACATATTTATTCTCACTCTAGTATACACAATTTATTATCACTCTAGTATAACATATTTATTCTCACTCTAGTATATACATATTTATTCTCACTCTAGTATACACATATTTATTCTCACTCTAGTATACACATATTTATTCTCACTCTAGTATATACATATTTATTCTCACTCTAGTATACACATATTTATTCTCACTCTAGTATACACATATTTATTCTCACTCTAGTATACACATATTTATTCTCACTCTAGTATACACATATTTATTCTCACTCTAGTATACACATATTTATTCTCACTCTAGTATACACATATTTATTCTCACTCTAGTATACACATATTTATTCTCACTCTAGTATACACATATTTATTCTCACTCTAGTATACACATATTTATTCTCACTCTATTATTCTCACTAGTATACACATATTTATTCTCACTCTAGTATACACATATTTATTCTCACTCTAGTATACACATATTTATTCTCACTCTAGTATACACATATTTATTCTCACTCTAGTATACACATATTTATTCTCACTCTAGTATACACATATTTATTCTCACTCTAGTATACACATATTTATTCTCACTCTAGTATACACATATTTATTCTCACTCTAGTATATACATATTTATTCTCACTCTAGTATACACATATTTATTCTCACTCTAGTATACACATATTTATTCTCACTCTAGTATATACATAATTTATTCTCACTCTAGTATACACATATTTATTCTCACTCTAGTATAACATATTTATTCTCACTCTAGTATACACATATTTATACTCACTCTAGTATACACATATTATTCTCACTCTAGTATATACATATTTATTCTCACTCTAGTATACACATATTTATTCTCACTCTAGTATACACATATTTATTCTCACTCTAGTATACACATATTTATTCTCACTCTAGTATACACATATTTATTCTCACTCTAGTATATACATATTTATTCTCACTCTAGTATAAACATATTTATTCTCACTCTAGTATACACATATTTATTCTCACTAGTATATACATATTTATCTCACTAGTATACACATATTTATTCTCACTCTAGTATACACATATTTATTCTCACTCTAGTATACACATATTTATTCTCACTCTAGTATACACATATTTATTCTCACTCTAGTATACACATATTTATTCTCACTCTAGTATACACATATTTATTCTCACTCTAGTATACATACATATTTATTCTCACTCTAGTATACACATATTTATTCTCACTCTAGTATATACAATTTATACTCACTCTAGTATACACATATTTATTCTCACTCTAGTATAACATATTTATTCTCACTCTAGTATACACATATTTATTCTCACTCTAGTATACACATATTTATTCTCACTCTAGTATACACATATTTATTCTCACTCTAGTATACACATATTTATTCTCACTCTAGTATACTACATATTTATTCTCACTCTAGTATACACATATTTATTCTCACTCTAGTATACACATATTTATTCTCACTCTAGTATACACATATTTATTCTCACTCTAGTATATACATATTTATTCTCACTCTAGTATACACATATTTATTCTCACTCTAGTATACACATATTTATTCTCACTCTAGTATACACATATTTATTCTCACTCTAGTATATACATATTTATTCTCACTCTAGTATACACATATTTATTCTCACTCTAGTATACACATATTTATTCTCACTCTAGTATACACATATTTATTCTCACTCTAGTATACACATATTTATTCTCACTCTAGTATACTACATATTTATTCTCACTCTAGTATACACATATTTATTCTCACTCTAGTATACACATATTTATTCTCACTCTAGTATACACATATTTATTCTCACTCTAGTATACACATATTTATTCTCACTCTAGTATACACATATTTATTCTCACTCTAGTATATACATATTTATTCTCACTCTAGTATACACATATTTATTCTCACTCTAGTATACACATTTTATTCTCACTCTAGTATATACATATTTATTCTCACTCTAGTATACACATATTTATTCTCACTCTAGTATACACATATTTATTCTCACTCTAGTATACACATATTTATTCTCACTCTAGTATATACATATTTATTCTCACTCTAGTATACACATTTATTCTCACTCTAGTATACACATATTTATTCTCACTCTAGTATACACATATTTATTCTCACTCTAGTATACACATATTTATTCTCACTCTAGTATACACATATTTATTCTCACTCTAGTATATACATATTTATTCTCACTCTAGTATACACATATTTATTCTCACTCTAGTATATACATATTTATTCTCACTCTAGTATACACATATTTATTCTCTCACATTTCTCACTAGTATACACATATTTATTCTCACTCTAGTATACACATATTTATTCTCACTCTAGTATACACATATTTATTCTCACTCTAGTATATACATATTTATTCTCACTCTAGTATACACATATTTATTCTCACTCTAGTATACACATATTTATTCTCACTCTAGTATACACATATTTATTCTCACTCTAGTATACACATATTTATTCTCACTCTAGTATATACATATTTATTCTCACTCTAGTATACACATATTTATTCTCACTCTAGTATACACATATTTATTCTCACTCTAGTATACACATATTTATTCTCACTCTAGTATACACATATTTATTCTCACTCTAGTATACACATATTTATTCTCACTCTAGTATACACATATTTATACTCACTCTAGTATATACATATTTATTCTCACTCTAGTATACACATATTTATTCTCACTCTAGTATACACATATTTATTCTCACTCTAGTATAAACATATTTATTCTCACTCTAGTATACACATATTTATTCTCACTCTAGTATACACATATTTATTCTCACTCTAGTATACACATATTTATTCTCACTCTAGTATATACATATTTATTCTCACTCTAGTATACACATATTTATTCTCACTCTAGTATACACATATTTATTCTCACTAGTATATACATATTTATTCTCACTCTAGTATACACATATTTATTCTCACTCTAGTATAAACATATTTATTCTCACTCTAGTATACACATATTTATTCTCACTCTAGTATACACATATTTATTCTCACTCTAGTATACACATTTATTCTCACTCTAGTATACACATATTTATTCTCACTCTAGTATACACATTTATACTCACTCTAGTATATACATATTTATTCTCACTCTAGTATACACATATTTATTCTCACTCTAGTATACACATATTTATTCTCACTCTAGTATATACATATTTATTCTCACTCTAGTATACACATATTTATTCTCACTCTAGTATACACATATTTATACTCACTCTAGTATACTACATATTTATTCTCACTCTAGTATACACATATTTATACTCACTCTAGTATATACATATTTATTCTCACTCTAGTATACACATATTTATTCTCACTCTAGTATACACATATTTATTCTCACTCTAGTATACACATATTTATTCTCACTCTAGTATACTACATATTTATTCTCACTCTAGTATACACATATTTATTCTCACTCTAGTATATACATATTTATTCTCACTCTAGTATACACATATTTATTCTCACTCTAGTATACACATATTTATTCTCACTCTAGTATACACATATTATCACTCTTCAATTCTCACTCTAGTATACACATATTTATTCTCACTCTAGTATACACATATTTATTCTCACTCTAGTATACACATATTTATTCTCACTCTAGTATACACATATTTATTCTCACTCTAGTATACACATATTTATTCTCACTCTAGTATACACATATTTATTCTCACTCTAGTATACACATATTTATTCTCACTCTAGTATACACATATTTATTCTCACTCTAGTATACACATATTTATTCTCACTCTAGTATACACATTTATTCTCACTCTAGTATACACATATTTATTCTCACTCTAGTATACACATATTTATTCTCACTCTAGTATATACATATTTATTCTCACTCTAGTATACACATATTTATTCTCACTCTAGTATACACATATTTATTCTCACTCTAGTATACACATATTTATTCTCACTCTAGTATACACATATTTATTCTCACTCTAGTATACACATATTTATTCTCACTCTAGTATACACATATTTATTCTCACTCTAGTATACACATATTTATTCTCACTCTAGTATATACATATTTATTCTCACTCTAGTATACACATATTTATTCTCACTCTAGTATACACATATTTATTCTCACTCTAGTATACACATATTTATTCTCACTCTAGTATACACATATTTATTCTCACTCTAGTATACACATATTTATTCTCACTCTAGTATACACATATTTATTCTCACTCTAGTATACACATATTTATTCTCACTCTAGTATACACATATTTATTCTCACTCTAGTATACACATATTTATTCTCACTCTAGTATACACATATTTATTCTCACTCTAGTATACACATATTTATTCTCACTCTAGTATACACATATTATTCTCACTCTAGTATACACATATTTATTCTCACTCTAGTATACACATATTTATTCTCACTCTAGTATACACATATTTATTCTCACTCTAGTATACACATATTTATTCTCACTCTAGTATACACATATTTATTCTCACTCTAGTATACACATATTATTCTCACTCTAGTATACACATATTTATTCTCACTCACATATTTATTCTCACTAGTATACACATATTTATTCTCACTCTAGTATACACATATTTATTCTCACTCTAGTATACACATATTTATTCTCACTCTAGTATATACATATTTATTCTCACTCTAGTATACACATATTTATTCTCACTCACATATTTATTCTCACTAGTATACACATATTTATTCTCACTCTAGTATACACATATTTATTCTCACTCTAGTATACACATATTTATTATCACTCTAGTATAAACATATTTATTCTCACTCTAGTATACACATATTTATTCTCACTCTAGTATACACATATTTATTCTCACTCTAGTATACACATATTTATTCTCACTCTAGTATATACATATTTATTCTCACTCTAGTATACACATATTTATTCTCACTCACATATTTATTCTCACTAGTATACACATATTTATTCTCACTCTAGTATACACATATTTATTCTCACTCTAGTATACACATATTTATTATCACTCTAGTATATACATATTTATTCTCACTCTAGTATACACATATTTATTCTCACTCTAGTATATACATATTTATTCTCACTCTAGTATACACATATTTATTCTCACTCTAGTATACACATATTTATTCTCACTCTAGTATACACATATTTATTCTCACTCTAGTATATCACATATTTATTCTCACTCTAGTATACACATATTTATTCTCACTCTAGTATACACATATTTATTCTCACTCTAGTATATACATATTTATTCTCACTCTAGTATACACATATTTATTCTCACTCTAGGTATATACATATTTATTCTCACTCTAGTATACACATATTTATTCTCACTCACATATTTATTCTCACTAGTATACACATATTTATTCTCACTCTAGTATACACATATTTATTCTCACTCTAGTATACACATATTTATTCTCACTCTAGTATATACATATTTATTCTCACTCTAGTATACACATATTTATTCTCACTCTAGTATACACATATTTATTCTCACTCTAGTATACACATATTTATTCTCACTCTAGTATATACATATTTATTCTCACTCTAGTATACACATATTTATTCTCACTCTAGTATAAACATATTTATTCTCACTCTAGTATACACATATTATTCTCACTCTAGTATACACATATTTATTCTCACTCTAGTATACACATATTTATTCTCACTCTAGTATATACATATTTATTCTCACTCTAGTATACACATATTTATTCTCACTCTAGTATATACATATTTATTCTCACTCTAGTATACACATATTTATTCTCACTCTAGTATAAACATATTTATACTCACTCTAGTATACACATATTTATTCTCACTCTAGTATACACATATTTATTCTCACTCTAGTATACACATTTATACTCACTCTAGTATACACATATTTATTCTCACTCTAGTATACACATTTATACTCACTCTAGTATATACATATTTATTCTCACTCTAGTATACACATATTTATTATCACTCTAGTATACACATATTTATTCTCACTCTAGTATACACATATTTATTCTCACTCTAGTATACACATATTTATTCTCACTCTAGTATACACATATTTATTCTCACTCTAGTATACACATATTTATTCTCACTCTAGTATACACATATTTATTCTCACTCTAGTATACACATATTTATTCTCACTCTAGTATACACATATTTATTCTCACTCTAGTATACACATATTTATTCTCACTCTAGTATACACATATTTATACTCACTCTAGTATACACATATTTATTCTCACTCTAGTATACACATATTTATTCTCACTCTAGTATACACATATTTATACTCACTCTAGTATACACATATTTATTCTCACTCTAGTATATACATATTTATTCTCACTCTAGTATACACATATTTATTCTCACTCTAGTATACACATATTTATTCTCACTCTAGTATACACATATTTATTCTCACTCTAGTATACACATATTTATTCTCACTCTAGTATACACATATTTATTCTCACTCTAGTATACACATATTTATACTCACTCTAGTATACACATATTTATTCTCACTCTAGTATATACATATTTATTCTCACTCTAGTATACACATATTTATTCTCACTAGTATATACAGTACATATTTATTCTCACTAGTATACACATATTTATTCTCACTCTAGTATATACATATTTATTCTCACTCTAGTATACACATATTTATTCTCACTCTAGTATACACATATTTATTCTCACTCTAGTATACACATATTTATACTCACTCTAGTATACACATATTTATTCTCACTCTAGTATATACAGTACATATTTATTCTCACTCTAGTATACACATATTTATTCTCACTCTAGTATATGTACATATTTATACTCACTCTAGTATACACATATTTATTCTCACTCTAGTATATACAGTACATATTTATCTCACTCTAGTATACACATATTTATTCTCACTCTAGTATATACATATTTATTCTCACTCTAGTATACACATATTTATTCTCACTCTAGTATACACATATTTATTCTCACTCTAGTATATACATATTTATTCTCACTCTAGTATACAACATATTTATTCTCACTCTAGTATATACATATTTATTCTCACTCTAGTATACACATATTTATTCTCACTCTAGTATATACATATTTATTCTCACTCTAGTATATAAATATTTATTCTCACTCTAGTATATACATATTTATTCTCACTCTAGTATACACATATTTATTCTCACTCTAGTATATACATATTTATTCTTACTCTAGTATACACATATTTATACTCACTCTAGTATACACATTTATTCTCACTCTAGTATACACATATTTATTCTCACTCTAGTATACACATATTTATTCTCACTCTAGTATACACATATTTATTCTCACTCTAGTATACACATATTTATTCTCACTCTAGTATACACATATTTATACTCACTCTAGTATACACATATTTATTCTCACTCTAGTATACACATATTTATTCTCACTCTAGTATACACATTTATTATCACTCTAGTATATACATATTTATTCTCACTCTAGTATACACATATTTATTCTCACTCTAGTATACAACATATTATTATCACTCTAGTATATACATATTTATTCTCACTCTAGTATATACATATTTATTCTCACTCTAGTATACACATATTTATTCTCACTCTAGTATACACATATTTATTCTCACTCTAGTATACACATTTATTCTCACTCTAGTATACACATATTTATTCTCACTCTAGTATATACATATTTATTCTCACTCTAGTATACACATATTTATTCTCACTCTAGTATACACATATTTATTCTCACTCTAGTATACACATATTTATTCTCACTCTAGTATACACATATTTATACTCACTCTAGTATATACATATTTATTCTCACTAGTATACACATATTTATTCTCACTCTAGTATACACATATTTATTCTCACTCTAGTATACACATATTTATTCTCACTCTAGTATATACATATTTATTCTCACTCTAGTATATACATATTTATTCTCACTCTAGTATACACATATTTAATTCTCACTCTAGTATACACATATTTATACTCACTCTAGTATACACATTTATTCTCACTCTAGTATACACATTTATTCTCACTCTAGTATATACATATTTATACTCTCTAGTATATACATATTTATTCTCACTCTAGTATACACATATTTATTCTCACTCTAGTATATACATATTTATTCTCACTCTAGTATATACATATTTATTCTCACTCTGTATATACATATTTATTCTCACTCTAGTATACACATATTTATACTCACTCTAGTATACACATATTTATTCTCACTCTAGTATACACATATTTATTCTCACTCTAGTATACACATATTTCTCACTCTAGTATACACATATTTATTCTCACTCTAGTATATACATATTTATTCTCACTCTAGTATACACATATTTATTCTCACTCTAGTATACACATATTTATTCTCACTCTAGTATACACATTTATTCTCACTCTAGTATATACATATTTATACTCACTCTAGTATATACATATTTATTCTCACTCTAGTATACACATATTTATTCTCACTCTAGTATACACATATTTATTCTCACTCTAGTATACACATATTTATTCTCACTCTAGTATACACATATTTATTCTCACTCTAGTATACACATATTTATACTCACTCTAGTATATACATATTTATTCTCACTCTAGTATACACATATTTATACTCACTCTAGTATACACATATTTATTCTCACTCTAGTATACACATATTTATTCTCACTCTAGTATACACATATTTATTCTCACTCTAGTAGTATACACATATTTATTCTCACTCTAGTATACACATATTTATTCTCACTCTAGTATACACATATTTATTCTCACTCTAGTATACACATATTTATTCTCACTCTAGTATACACATATTTATACTCACTCTAGTACACATATTTATTCTCACTCTAGTATACACATATTTATACTCACTATAGTATACACATATTTATTCTCACTCTAGTATATACATATTTATTCTCACTCTAGTATACACATATTTATACTCACTCTAGTATACACATATTTATTCTCACTCTAGTATACACATATTTATACTCACTCTAGTATATACATATTTATTCTCACTCACATATTTATTCTCACTCTAGTATATACATATTTATTCTCACTCTAGTATACACATATTTATTCTCACTCTAGTATATACATATTTATTCTCACTCTAGTATACACATATTTATTCTCACTCTAGTATATACATATTTATTCTCACTCTAGTATACACATATTTATTCTCACTCTAGTATACACATATTTATACTCACTCTAGTATACACATATTTATACTCACTCTAGTATATACATATTTATTCTCACTCTAGTATACACATATTTATACTCACTCTAGTATATACATATTTATTCTCACTCTAGTATATACATATTTATTCTCACTCTAGTATACACATATTTATTCTCACTCTAGTATATACATATTTATTCTCACTCTAGTATATACATATTTATTCTCACTCTAGTATACACATTTATACTCACTCTAGTATACACATATTTATACTCACTCTAGTATACACATATTTATTCTCACTCTAGTATACACATATTTATTCTCACTCTAGTATATACATATTTATTCTCACTCTAGTATATACATATTTATTCTCACTCTAGTATACACATATTTATACTCACTCTAGTATATACATATTTATTCTCACTCTAGTATATACATATTTATTCTCACTCTAGTATACACATATTTATTCTCACTCTAGTATACACATATTTATACTCACTCTAGTATACACATATTTATTCTCACTCTAGTATACACATATTTATTCTCACTCTAGTATATACATATTTATTCTCACTCTAGTATATACATATTTATTCTCACTCTAGTATATACATATTTATTCTCACTCTAGTATATACATATTTATACTCACTCTAGTATACACATATTTATTCTCACTCTAGTATACACATTTATTCTCACTCTAGTATATACATATTTATTCTCACTCTAGTATACACATATTTATTCTCACTCTAGTATACACATATTTATTCTCACTCTAGTATATACATATTTATTCTCACTCTAGTATACACATATTTATTCTTACTCTAGTATACACATATTTATTCTCACTCTAGTATACACATATTTATTCTCACTCTAGTATATACATATTTATTCTCACTCTAGTATATACATATTTATTCTCACTCTAGTATACACATATTTATTCTCACTCTAGTATACACATATTTATTCTCACTCTAGTATATACATATTTATTCTATCTCTAGTATACACATATTTATTCTCACTCTAGTATACACATATTTATTCTCACTCTAGTATACACATATTTATTGTATACACATATTTATTCTCACTCTAGTATATACATATTTATTCTTACTCTAGTATCTGCATATTTATTCTCACTCTAGTATATACATATTTATTCTTACTCTAGTATCTACATATTTATTCTCACTCTAGTATATACATATTTATACTCACTCTAGTATACACATATTTATTCTCACTCTAGTATACACATATTTATTCTCACTCTAGTATACACATTTATACTCACTCTAGTATACACATATTTATTCTTACACTAGTATCTACATATTTATTCTCACTCTAGTATCTACATATTTATACTCGCTCTAGTATACACATATTTATTCTCACTCTAGTATCTACATATTTATTCTCACTCTAGTATATACATATTTATTCTCACTCTAGTATACACATATTTATTCTCACTCTAGTATACACATATTTATTCTCACTCTAGTATACACATATTTATACTCACTCTAGTATATACATATTTATTCTTACTCTAGTATATACATATTTATACTCACTCTAGTATACACATATTTATTCTCACTCTAGTATATACATATTTATTCTCACTCTAGTATACACATATTTATTCTCACTCTAGTATATACATATTTATTCTCACTCTAGTATACACATTTATTCTCACTCTAGTATACACATATTTATCCTCACTCTAGTATACACATATTTATTCTCACTCTAGTATACACATATTTATTCTCACTCTAGTATACACATATTTAATCTCACTCTAGTATACACATATTTATTCTCACTCTAGTAATACACATATTTATTCTCACTCTAGTATACACATATTTATTCTCACTCTAGTATACACATATTTATTCTCACTCTAGTATATACATATTTATTCTCACTCTAGTATACACATATTTATTCTCACTCTAGTATACACATATTTATTCTCACTCTAGTATACACATATTTATTCTCACTCTAGTATACACATATTTATTCTCACTCTAGTATACACATATTTATTCTCACTCTAGTATACACATATTTATACTCACTCTAGTATACACATATTTATTCTCACTCTAGTATACACATATTTATACTCACTCTAGTATACACATATTTATTCTCACTCTAGTATACACATATTTATTCTCACTC
Organism: Cladorhizidae sp. MBARI D1340-BT2; assembly: GCA_028752905.1. Taxonomy (NCBI): domain Eukaryota; kingdom Metazoa; phylum Porifera; class Demospongiae; order Poecilosclerida; family Cladorhizidae; species Cladorhizidae sp. MBARI D1340-BT2. The sequence goes on along the minus strand of JAQNBH010000004.1, from coordinate 3,963,183 downwards.
TAGTATACACATATTTATTCTCACTCTAGTAGTATACACATATTTATTCTCACTCTAGTATATACATATTTATTCTCACTCTAGTATACACATATTTATTCTCACTCTAGTATACACATATTTATTCTCACTCTAGTATACACATATTTATACTCACTCTAGTACACATATTTATTCTCACTCTAGTATACACATATTTATACTCACTATAGTATACACATATTTATTCTCACTCTAGTATATACATATTTATTCTCACTCTAGTATACACATATTTATACTCACTCTAGTATACACATATTTATTCTCACTCTAGTATACACATATTTATACTCACTCTAGTATACACATATTTATTCTCACTCTAGTATACACATATTTATTCTCACTCTAGTATACACATTTATTCTCACTCTAGTATACACATATTTATTCTCACTCTAGTATATACATATTTATACTCACTCTAGTATATACATATTTATTCTCACTTTAGTATACACATATTTATTCTCACTCTAGTATACACATATTTATTCTCACTCTAGTATACACATATTTATTCTCACTCTAGTATACACATATTTATTCTCACTCTAGTATACACATATTTATTCTCACTCTAGTATACACATATTTATTCTCACTCTAGTATACACATATTTATTCTCACTCTAGTATACACATATTTATTCTCACTCTAGTATACACATTTATACTCACTCTAGTATACACATATTTATTCTCACTCTAGTATACACATTTATACTCACTCTAGTATACACATATTTATTCTCACTCTAGTATACACATTTATTCTCACTAGTATACACATATTTATTCTCACTCTAGTATACACATATTTATTCTCACTCTAGTATACACATATTTATTCTCACTCTAGTATACACATATTTATTCTCACTCTAGTATACACATATTTATTCTCACTCTAGTATACACATATTTATACTCACTCTAGTATACACATATTTATTCTCACTCTAGTATACACATATTTATACTCACTCTAGTATATACATATTTATTCTCTCTACACATATTTATTCTCACTCTAGTATACACATATTTATTCTCACTCTAGTATACACATATTTATTCTCACTCTAGTATACACATATTTATTCTCACTCTAGTATATACATATTTATTCTAACTCTAGTATACACATATTTATTCTCACTCTAGTATCTACATATTTATTCTCACTCTAGTATACACATATTTATTCTCACTCTAGTATATACATATTTATTCTAACTCTAGTATACACATATTTATTCTCACTCTAGTATATACATATTTATTCTAACTCTAGTATACACATATTTATTCTCACTCTAGTATACACATATTTATTCTCACTCTAGTATACACATATTTATTCTAACTCGAGTATACACATATTTATTCTCACTCTAGTATACACATATTTATTCTCACTCTAGTATACACATATTTATTCTCACTCTAGTATACACATATTTATTCTCACTCTAGTATACACATATTTATTCTCACTCTAGTATACACATATTTATTCTCACTCTAGTATACACATATTTATTCTCACTCTAGTATACACATATTTATTCTCACTCTAGTATACACATATTTATTCTCACTCTAGTATACACATATTTATTCTCACTCTAGTATACACATATTTATTCTCACTCTAGTATACACATATTTATTCTCACTCTAGTATACACATATTTATTCTCACTCTAGTATACACATATTTATTCTCACTCTAGTATATACATATTTATTCTCACTCTAGTATACACATATTTATACTCACTCTAGTATACACATATTTATACTCACTCTAGTATATTCCTCCAGGCACTGCGCTGAGTATATATTCCACTAGTGGTTATTTTCTCACTCTACTGCACATGTGCATAATCATTAACTACCTCTTTCCAAGAATTATCTGCAAGACAGCAGAATCAGTTCTTTTGGATGATGAAGCAGTTAAGTAGTCGACAGCAATAAAGCTATAAATATATATTGTTACAAGAGGATTAGAAGTGACTTAAATGTGTGGCAGAGATGGTAGCAATCCGACCTGGACCGATTGAGGACCAATCCGCGACCATTATATGAAGCATAGTAATTATTATAAGTATAACCATTTAGAGATTAAATTTATTGGTGGCGAGTCATTTCACTCACCTTCGGCTCATGCCCTCCCCCCTCCCCCCCCCCAACGTTCCTCTCCCAAACACCTTTTATGCTCACTACCTCTACTTCTACAATAATAGTCTGAACCAGTTGAAGTCAACTCCACCCTCTGTAAATCTCGCCATCTCAGCAACAGCCCCACTAGGAAACTGTTTGCATTAGGCGAGGTCTAGTGCAGCTGTTCCGTTGGTCGATTGTGTGCCAGGCCACAGCCGAACATTTCCTCTTCCTCATCCAGGAAGTGATTGCAGCTGAATGCAGGTGGGCCCTAGAAACAACAACCTTGCAGCAGTGTGAGCAATGAATTCCAAACACTGAAAGCAAATAGTTCAGTCTGGGCTGTGTTTTGATAAGTTGCTGATCGGATCATAAAATTTGGAATTTAAATACAATATATACTATACACATCATCAGATACTTGTACTTGATATACTATACACATCATCAGATACTTGTACTTGATATATTATACACATCATCAGATACTTGTACTTGATATACTAGACACATCATCAGATACTTGCACTTGATATACTAGACACATCATCAGATACTTGTACTTGATATACTATACACATCATCAGATACTTGTACTTGATATACTATACACATCATCAGATACTTGCACTTGATATACTAGACACATCATCAGATACTTGTACTTGATATACTAGACACATCATCAGATACTTGTACTTGATATACTAGACACATCATCAGATACTTGTACTTGATATACTATACACATCATCAGATACTTGTACTTGATATACTAGACACATCATCAGATACTTGTACTTGATATACTAGACACATCGTCAGATACTTGTACTTGATATACTACACATCATCAGATACTTGTACATGATATACTATACACATCATCAGATACTTGTACTTGATATACTAGACACATCATCAGATACTTGTACTTGATATACTAGACACATCGTCAGATACTTGTACTTGATATACTACACATCATCAGATACTTGTACTTGATATACTGTACACATCATCAGATACTTGTACTTGATATACTATACACATCAGATACTTGCACTTGATATACTAGACACATCATCAGATACTTGTACTTGATATACTATACACATCATCAGATACTTGTACTTGATATACTGTACACATCATCAGATACTTGTACTTGATATACTATACACATCAGATACTTGCACTTGATATACTATACACATCGTCAGATACTTGTACTTGATATACTATACACATCATCAGATACTTGTACTTGATATACTATACACATCATCAGATACTTGCACTTGATATACTAGACACATCATCAGATACTTGTACTTGATATACTAGACACATCATCAGATACTTGTACTTGATATACTAGACACATCATCAGATACTTGTACTTGATATACTATACACATCATCAGATACTTGTACTTGATATACTAGACACATCATCAGATACTTGTACTTGATATACTAGACACATCGTCAGATACTTGTACTTGATATACTACACATCATCAGATACTTGTACATGATATACTAGACACATCATCAGATACTTGTACTTGATATACTAGACACATCATCAGATACTTGTACTTGATATACTAGACACATCGTCAGATACTTGTACTTGATATACTACACATCATCAGATACTTGTACTTGATATACTGTACACATCATCAGATACTTGTACTTGATATACTATACACATCAGATACTTGCACTTGATATACTAGACACATCATCAGATACTTGTACTTGATATACTATACACATCATCAGATACTTGTACTTGATATACTGTACACATCATCAGATACTTGTACTTGATATACTATACACATCAGATACTTGCACTTGATATACTATACACATCGTCAGATACTTGTACTTGATATACTATACACATCATCAGATACTTGTACTTGATATACTAGACACATCATCAGATACTTGCACTTGATATACTATACACATCAGATACTTGTACTTGATATACTATACACATCATCAGATACTTGTACTTGATATACTAGACACATCATCAGATACTTGTACTTGATATACTAGACACATCATCAGATACTTGTACTTGATATACTATACACATCAGATACTGTACTTGATATACTATACACATCATCAGATACTTGTACTTGATATACTAGACACATCATCAGATACTTGTACTTGATATACTAGACACATCGTCAGATACTTGTACTTGATATACTACACATCATCAGATACTTGTACATGATATACTAGACACATCATCAGATACTTGTACTTGATATACTAGACACATCATCAGATACTTGTACTTGATATACTAGACACATCGTCAGATACTTGTACTTGATATACTACACATCATCAGATACTTGTACTTGATATACTGTACACATCATCAGATACTTGTACTTGATATACTATACACATCAGATACTTGCACTTGATATACTAGACACATCATCAGATACTTGTACTTGATATACTATACACATCATCAGATACTTGTACTTGATATACTAGACACATCATCAGATACTTGCACTTGATATACTATACACATCAGATACTTGTACTTGATATACTATACACATCATCAGATACTTGTACTTGATATACTAGACACATCATCAGATACTTGTACTTGATATACTAGACACATCATCAGATACTTGTACTTGATATACTATACACATCAGATACTGTACTTGATATACTATACACATCATCAGATACTTGTACTTGATATACTAGACACATCATCAGATACTTGTACTTGATATATTGTATGCATAAATGAGTGTAATTTAATTTAAAAATAAGCCACCGTTCTATTTACACTCCAGCCCCTCCCCTCTCCTCCACAACTGCAAGTGGTCTGTAAACACCTTAGCCCCTCCCTTACAAAGCTGCATGTGATTGATGACCACCCCAGCCCCTCCCCTCCACAGCTGCATATGACGTGAAAGCCAATTATAATTGCTTGCAGGGACATCCCCTCCTGTAGCACAGCACAGGTATGAAGGCACTGGCACCCCAGGAATACTCCTCCACCAGCAACTATACCCATCACCTCACAAATAATGCTGGTACTGGCACAGTCCTCCACCAACAACTACACCCATCACCTCACAAATATTGCTGGCACTGGCACAGTCCTCCACCAGCAACTACACCCATCACCTCACAAATAATGCTGGCACTTGGGAGTCCTCCACCAGCAACTACACCCGATCACCTCACAAATATTGCTGGTACTAGGGGAGTCCTCCACCAGCAACTACACCCATCACCTCACAAATATTGCTGGCACTGGCACAGTCCTCCACCAACAACTACACCCATCACCTCACAAATAATGCTGGCACTTGGGGAGTCCTCCACCAGCAACTACACCCGATCACCTCACAAATATTGCTGGCACAGTCCTCTCCTCCACCAACAACTACACCATCTCCTCGCAGAGAATGTCGGAACATCTCATCAACTTCCCTCCAGCATAATCTTTAGCTACTCATCTGATTAGAAATTACAAACCCTACACCATCCATCACTGCCACTGGACGTCCTGGGTGCTTGGGACTATCCCAGGACATCCTAACGAGGTTACAGCTACACAGCATGGATCTAGGAATCACAAATATTCTAGAGCTAAAGGTATTCTAGGGTCTGGGTCATCCTGGGACTACTACACACGTGTTCTGGGAATCCAGAGATATCCTAGGGAATCCTGAGAATAAGAAGTTAAGAATTTCACCACCACTAGATTATTATATTGTTGTTTTATTTATCTAAATGTTTAACATTTGCTGCCAATTATCTTATAATTTAATTTTGATCAGTGCAGAAATAAAAGCAAATATTCATGAGCTAAAACAGAATGTCATGTGACAGTAAGACACACACCAATAGAATGTCATGTGACCACCAATGCAGCTAAAACAGAATGTCATGTGACGGTAAGACACCAATGCAAGTGTCTCCAATAATAACTACACTACTAGTATAAACGAACGCACACACCAGACTACAGATATAATATGAAACACATCTTACACTAGAGAGGAGTTCTACCCAACCAAACTTCACACACACAACACACCCATTCGGGGAACAGCAAACACACAACACAGAACAGATAACAGATAGTCATTCCATTAGTTCAGTCACTACAATATCAAGAACACCAAATTAGACGACTGCAATTAAATTGTGGGATGTGGCCAGGATAAACTGGTCTGACCAGTTAGATGAGTTTCATCTGTTGGGAGGAGGAGGTGGAGCTTGTCTACTGGAATCAGCGGGGCTCGGAGGTAACCGACGACCTAAGGGAACATGTTCAGGACGGAAAGATCAAATTGATGCATACAACACTTGATAATGGTGTCCTGAGGTGTATATGCAAATCAGTGCTTCATAAGGGAAGCTAGGTGGGTGTGGTCTCTGCCCCGGCTCCAGAGTCCAAGTTAATGTGGTAACTAAGTTTCTGAATATTCCGGTAGTGGAGCATGTGCAATAACATCAACAGCAGGAGATATGTTTGAAACATCACTGGCTAGAGGAGGAGAGATGTTTGAAACAAACATCACTGGCTAGTGTGTGTGTAGCTAGAGGAGGAGAGATGTTTGAAACATCACTGGCTAGAGGAGGAGAGATGTTTGAAACATCACTGGCTAGAGGAGGAGAGATGTTTGAAACATCACTGGCTAGAGGAGGAGAGATGTTTGAAACATCACTGGCTAGAGGAGGAGAGATGTTTGAAACATCACTGGCTAGTGTGTGTGGCTTGCAAAGTTTCATCAGTGGCCACTTTCAGTTCTGGAGGTACATGTAGGTCTATCTTCCGCTCCCCACCCCCACACACAAAAAAAAACTCCAATGAAACACCTCATACACACCCCACACTAGTACACACCCCCCTTTCCCTCACACACAGCACATACTACTCACACACTCACTCACACATACACACACACCACATACTCACCACACAAACACATACTCTCACACCACACACATTTGTGTTGTTAACACTCAGAATCCAGGGTGTGGCTTCCACTACACGTGGCACAATGAATATATACAGTGGGAACGATGCCATCTCCCAATATTAACCCTCATATAGGTATGCACGGGCCACGGCTATCTCTCTATAGGTGTGAATGCACCATGAAGGATTCAGAGGGGGGTGTGCTTGCTACATGTGCCCAGCCTAATCCTAGATGAAGGATTCAGAGGGGTGGGTGCTTGCTACATGTGCCCAGCCTAATCCTAGATGAAGGATTCAGAGGGGTGGGTGCTTGCTACATGTGCCCAGCCTAATCCTAGATGAAGGATTCAGAGGGGTGTGTGCTTGCTACATGTGCCCAGCCTAATCCTAGATGAAGGATTCAGAGGGGTGGGTGCTTGCTACATGTGCCCAGCCTAATCCTAGATGAAGGATTCAGAGGGGTGGGTGCTTGCTACATGTGCCCAGCCTAATCCTAGATGAAGGATTCAGAGGGGTGGGTGCTTGCCACGTGTACCCAGCCTAATCCTAGATGAAGGATTCAGAGGGTGGGTGCTTGCTACATGTGACCAGCCTAATCCTAGATGAGGGATTCAGAGGGATGGGTGCTTGCTACGTATTCCCAGCCTAATCCTAGAGTGAAGGAATCAGAGGGGTGGGTGCTTGCTACATGTGCCCAGCCCAATCCTAGAATGAAGGATTCAGAGGGTGGGTGCTTGCTACATGTGCCCAGCCTAATCCTAGATGAAGGATTCAGAGGGGTGGGTGCTTGCTACATGTGCCCAGCCTAATCCTAGAGTGAAGGAATCAGAGGGGTGGGTGCTTGCTACATGTGCCCAGCCTAATCCTAGATGAAGGATTCAGAGGGGTGGGTGCTTGCTACATGTGCCCAGCCTAATCCTAGATGAAGGATTCAGAGGGGTGGACATGTGCCCAGCCTAATCCTAGATGAAGGATTCAGAGGGGTGGGTGCTTGCTACATGTGCCCAGCCTAATCCTAGATGAAGGATTCAGAGGGGTGGGTGCTTGCTACATGTGCCCAGCCTAATCCTAGAGTGAAGGATTCAGAGGGGTGGGTGCTTGCTACATGTGCCCAGCCTAATCCTAGATGAAGGATTCAGAGGGGTGGGTGCTTGCTACATGTGCCCAGCCTAATCCTAGATGAAGGATTCAGAGGGTGGGTGCTTGCTACATGTGCCCAGCCTAATCCTAGATGAAGGATTCAGAGGGTGGGTGCTTGCTACATGTGCCCAGCCTAATCCTAGATGAAGGATTCAGAGGAGTGGGTGCTTGCTACATGTACATGTGCCCAGCCTAATCCTAGAGTGAAGGATTCAGAGGGGTGGGTGCTTGCTACATGTGCCCAGCCTAATCCTAGATGAAGGATTCAGAGGGGTGGGTGCTTGCTACATGTGCCCAGCCTAATCCTAGATGAAGGATTCAGAGAGGTGGGTGCTTGCCACGTGTGCCCAGCCTAATCCTAGATGAAGGATTCAGAGAGGTGGGTGCTTGCCACGTGTGCCCAGCCTAATCCTAGAGTGAAGGATTCAGATTTGCTTGCCACGTGTGCCCAGCCTAATCCTAGAGTGAAGGATTCAGAGGGGTGGGTGCTTGCTACATGTGCCCAGCCTAATCCTAGAGTGAAGGATTCAGAGGGGTGGGTGTTTGCTACATGTGCCCAGCCTAATCCTAGATGAAGGATTCAGAGGGGTGGGTGCTTGCTACATGCTACATGTGCCCAGCCTAATCCTAGATGAAGGATTCAGAGGGGTGGGTGCTTGCTACATGTGCCCAGCCTAATCCTAGAGTGAAGGATTCAGAGGGGTGGGTGTTTGCTACATGTGCCCAGCCTAATCCTAGATGAAGGATTCAGAGGGGTGGGTGCTTGCTACATGCTACATGTGCCCAGCCTAATCCTAGATGAAGGATTCAGAGGGGTGGGTGCTTGCTACATGTGCCCAGCCTAATCCTAGATGAAGGATTCAGAGTGCTCAAGTGTAGATGTATGGTAAAGATCATTAACACTGGAATGCAGTGTGTGTGTGTGTGCATACACGCTCGAATTTAACTACGTGTGTGTGTGGTGAGTGTATTATGTGTGGGTGTGTTGTGTGTATTATGTGTGGGTGTGGTGAGTGTATTATGTGGGTGTGGTGAGTGTATTATGTGTGTGTGGTGAGTGTATTATGTGTGGGTGTGGTGAGTGTGTTATGTGTTGTGTGTGGTGAGTGTATTATGTGTGGGTGTGTTGTGTATTATGTGTGTGTGGTGAGTGTATTATGTGTGGGTGTGGTGAGTGTGTTGTGTGGTGAGTGTGTTATGTGTGTGTGTGGTGAGTGTATGTGTGGGTGTGGTGAGTGTATGTGTGGGTGTGGTGAGTATTGTGTGTGTGGTGAGTGTATTATGTGTGGGTGTGGTGAGTGTATGAGTGTATTATGTGTGTGTGGTGAGTGTATTATGTGTGGGTGTGGTGAGTGTGGGTATGTTGAGTGTGTTATGTGTGGGTGTGGTGAGTGTATTATGTGTGTGGTGAGTATTATGTGTGGGTGTGGTGAGTGTATTATGTGTGTGTGGTGAGTGTGTTATGTGTGGGTGTGGTGAGTGTGTTATGTATGGGTGTGAGTGTATTGTGTGTGGTGAGTGTATTATGTGAGTGTGGTGAGTGTATTATGTGCGTGTGGTGACTGTATTATGTGTGTGTGTGGTGAGTGTATTATGTGGGTGTGGTGAGTGTATTATGTGTGGGTGTGGTGAGTGTATTATGTGTGGGTGTGGTGAGTGTATTATGTGTGGGTGTGGTGAGTGTATAAAACAAAGTAAAGTCTAAATAACTTCACGTGTGCCTTATTTAGAACAGTCACTAACACCATCCCTGAAAGAAGCCAAGCAAGGATATCCTCATGGAAAATGGGAGGAGTTTATTTATTTATTGTTAGTATTTGCTCGCAAGATGATGCTCAACTTCAGCCCCCCTCAACTTCAGCCCCCCTGATAATCAGTGGAGTAGCCGTCAATATCAAAGCACCTGGAGGATTAGAGCAGCTGAAGACATTGAAACAGCTACCTAAAGATCGATTGGACTAGCTCTCAGAGTATCTTTCTACATTGGCACAGCTGAACAAAAGTGCCTGTAGATGCTGTCTGTGCTCCACTGAAACAGCTCCTGTGAATGAACTACTCGACTGGAGTAGCTTTGTTATCACCTCAGCTCACTGGCCGCCTGACTACAGTAGCGCTCAAATGCAGTATTCAGACATTACAGTTGACTGACTCTCAATGTAGTAGCTCTCTACATCACCACAGCTCGTAGGCCACTCGACTGGATACTAGATTAGCTCTTGGAATCCACAAAGCTGACCTGCTTGCTCGAATGCTGTCAGGGTTGCCCCCTCCCCCCCATAATATCCAGATTCCTCCAGTTGCCCCCCCTTGGACAATTTTCTAAATGAAACCCTGGCTGTGACTCTGGACAGGACACAGCAATGCAAGTCTTTGCACAGAACTCCCCATGGAAAATATACAATATTAATTTTTTAATTTTTTAAAAGTTTTAATCACGGTTAAAAATGAATTTCACGGAGGGAGGACCCACTTGGAGGATTCTGCACAGGAATCCAATGCTATGGAAACGTCACATTTATTTTGACCTCTACTATAGTTGCTAAACAGTGAGTCTTTATCTGCTCTTCTCTGCAGGCATAGGCTATAGCAGTTGCTATGGCGAAAGCTACTATTACAAGCTACGTATAGTCTTTGCACAGAACTCGAGCATTGCATTGAAGCACTAACCATTAGTAAGCATAGACGTCAGAGCTATGTATGTAGCTCAACTATTTACATCAAGCTAACTCAAACTAAGCTGAACTCTAGCTAGCTGTAACTATGTGCCAGAAATAGCTAGCTCGAGGTAAGTGCACCTCATTTCCTAACTTAGCTAGCTACATCTTTGTCACTATGCAGTCGGTGGCTACGCTAATCATCCAACAGTAAGTGAAGTGATGTCCTTCCTTCTTCAGAAACATCATGACAGCAACAACAACAGCACTCTCACTCACTCACTCACTGCCATGTCTGCCACACCTGAAGATTCTGATTGAGCAATTTGCATTACAGTATCCACATGCATGGGGCATTCCTAATTAACAGAGCTCGTGTTTAAACGCTCTCGGATATTAGCAAAGGAAGTGCCTCACTCACTAAGTGCTACATACCAGTAGGGAATAACCTGCGCTCCTTACATAATAGGGTCTACTCTATTTCAGCCCATTACTTAGCAGCGCTTGATCTCTTCATGTCTATCAGTAGGCGTGGCATCAACATGCATTATTCTGAGGCTGGCACTATTGAGTTGTGTGTCCCCATGGCTACCACCAGCAAGAAATGCATGAGCCGTACTTTCAAGTTGCTCTCTTCCAGTGAAAAGAATAACATTGAAAAGTAGAGAATGGCTCAGCTGCTCAGCTTCTGAGTCAACAAAACTTCTCAGATAATGTCGTATCAATGTCTAAGGAATGCACCATGAACACTGCAAACAACAATGAACATGTGAAATAGTGCACACCATTTCAACCAACCCACATATATACTCTGGCCCCCTTCAGTGGAAATAATTCCCATTGAAGGATGGAGTAACACATTGAAGTTGATCTTAAGAAGAATCATCATTCCTGTGCACTGCAGTGCCAGGCCAGGTGCACACCATTCCTGTGCACTACAGTGCCAGGCCAGGTGCACACCATTCCTGTACACTACAGTGCCAGGCCAGGTGCACACCATTCCTGTGCACTACAGTGCCAGGCCATTGTATCCCAGCGAAGTATGATGGCACACAACAATAGGTTGGTAAGTGCCACACCCACCTTTGTATTTGTTGGTGACAGCATGACTGGGGTAAGTCTTCGGCCCTGGCTTCCATACTTCAGGAGAAGGGATGTCATTCTTGAACCTAAATCTGTTCTCAAAGCTCTCTGCAACATCAGCAACAATGGAGAGTTATGTCGGAAACAAGCCAGAATAATGAGACACTAGCTTGTAGTTATAACACACCTGCAACTCTAACCTTCACCTCATACACACCTGCAACTCTAACCTTCACCTCATACACACCTGCAACTCTAACCTTCACCTCACACACACCTGCAACTCTAACCTTCACCTCACACACACCTGCAACTCTAACCTTCACCTCATACACACCTGCAACTCTAACCTTCACCTCATACACACCTGCAACTCTAACCTTCACCTCATACACACCTGCAACTCTAACCTTCACCTCATACACACCTGCAACTCTAACCTTCACCTCATACACACCTGCAACTCTAACCTTCACCACATACACACCTGCAACTCTAACCTTCACCTCATACACACCTGCAACTCTAACCTTCACCTCATACACACCTGCAACTCTAACCTTCACCTCATACACACCTGCAACTCTAACCTTCACCTCATACACACCTGCAACTCTAACCTTCACCTCATACACACCTGCAACTCTAACCTTCACCTCACACACACCTGCAACTCTAACCTTCACCTCATACACACCTGCAACTCTAACCTTCACCTCATACACACCTGCAACTCTAACCTTCACCTCATACACACCTGCAACTCTAACCTTCACCTCATACACACCTGCAACTCTAACCTTCACCTCATACACACCTGCAACTCTAACCTTCACCTCATACACACCTGCAACTCTAACCTTCACCTCATACACACCTGCAACTCTAACCTTCACCACATACACACCTGCAACTCTAACCTTCACCTCATACACACCTGCAACTCTAACCTTCACCTCATACACACCTGCAACTCTAACCTTCACCACATACACACCTGCAACTCTAACCTTCACCACATACACACCTGCAACTCTAACCTTCACCTCATACACACCTGCAACTCTAACCTTCACCTCATACACACCTGCAACTCTAACCTTCACCACATACACACCTGCAACTCTAACCTTCACCACATACACACCTGCAACTCTAACCTTCACCTCACACACACCTGCAACTCTAACCTTCACCTCATACACACCTGCAACTCTAACCTTCACCTCATACACACCTGCAACTCTAACCTTCACCTCATACACACCTGCAACTCTAACCTTCACCTCATACACACCTGCAACTCTAACCTTCACCTCATACACACCTGCAACTCTAACCTTCACCTCATACACACCTGCAACTCTAACCTTCACCACATACACACCTGCAACTCTAACCTTCACCTCATACACACCTGCAACTCTAACCTTCACCTCATACACACCTGCAACTCTAACCTTCACCTCATACACACCTGCAACTCTAACCTTCACCTCATACACACCTGCAACTCTAACCTTCACCTCACACACACCTGCAACTCTAACCTTCACCTCATACACACCTGCAACTCTAACCTTCACCTCACACACACCTGCAACTCTAACCTTCACCTCACACACACCTGCAACTCTAACCTTCACCTCACACACACCTGCAACTCTAACCTTCACCTCACACACACCTGCAACTCTAACCTTCACCTCATACACACCTGCAACTCTAACCTTCACCTCACACACACCTGCAACTCTAACCTTCACCTCATACACACCTGCAACTCTAACCTTCACCTCATACACACCTGCAACTCTAACCTTCACCTCATACACACCTGCAACTCTAACCTTCACCTCATACACACCTGCAACTCTAACCTTCACCTCACACACACCTGCAACTCTAACCTTCACCTCATACACACCTGCAACTCTAACCTTCACCTCATACACACCTGCAACTCTAACCTTCACCGCATAAAGACCACACCTCCATAAAGACCACACCTCCGTAGAGATCACACCTCCTATACACACCACTCATACACTCACACCACCCTCACCCATATACTCACACCTCCCATACACCCACATGCTCCTCCCATACGCCCACATGCATGCTCCTCCCATACGCCCACATGCTCCTCCCATACGCCCACATGCTCCTCCCATACACCCACATGCTCCTCCCATACACCCACATGCTCCTCCCATACTCCCACATGCTCCTCCCATACACCCACATGCTCCTCCCATACACCCACATGCTCCTCCCATACACCCAGAGTTCGCAGGTTTTACCCACTTGGGTGTAACCCGGGTTTAACCCGGGTTGGGTTAAATACCTTTTACCCGGGTTTTACCCAGGTTTTACTCAAACGTGGATACAACCCAAGAGGATAAAATAATAGACACAATAGATTTATATAAACTGTAAAGATATTATAAGAAATTAACTCTGTAATCAGGAAGTAAGACATTCAATAAATGGCAACTGTAAAGAACTAGACAAAAACAGGAGCTGTGTTTCACTCAGCATTTATATACCAAGTGGCAAGGTTGTCTACTAGAGTATATATTTTTTATTTAATGAATATTTAAACAAGATTCATGGGATTAAAGTCCAATTGATATGCAAGTTCAACAGATTTAAGTCAATCTCCTGAGGTCCTTGCGCAGGAGCCTGTGGCAGAAGACGAGTTTCTGGGCTTTCTCATTTTTGTAATTGCAGTACACTTACTAAACTGTAAGCAGTGAATGATGACCTGTGGCATGTGCTTGCCTTTTAAATAGCCCTGGTGTCCACCACCACCCAGACACTTGTGGCTCTGGGACAGGGCTGTGACAGGGCTACAAATAAGTGTTTTATATCACTGGGTAATACCTGGGTAAAACCCGGGTAAAAAAACCCGGGTAAAATAGTAAAACCTGGGCAACATACCTAAAACACACGTTTTACACACTGGATCGGGTTAAATAGGTTTTACCCGGGTAAAATGCAAACACTGCATACGCCCCCATGCTCCTCCCATACACCCACATGCTCCTCCCATACACCCACATGGCTGAGCTCACCCTCATTGCCATCCAAACTCCTGCTAGGAGGTGGAGGAGGTGCAGTCCTTGCACCCATAGAAGGGACTGGGGGTTGGTAGGTACGTGTTGGGGGAGAAGGGGCTGGAGCGTTCATACGCGGGGACGGACCTCTAGATCCCCCACCAGGAGGGGGAGGTGGGGCACTCCGGGGGATGGTTGCTGAGGCAGCATTGCTGTGTGGAGAGAAGGCAGGTCTTGGCCCAGCCAGACACAGAATCGTAACTATGACACTCCCTTACCTGCTAGAGGCTCTTCTATCACCAAGACTTGGAGAATGCGGAGGATTCTTATCATTGCTGGGGGGTGGAGGGAGGTTACGACTAGGGAGAGGGGGGGCAGGCGCGGCAGCCGACCTGGTTGGAGGGGGAGGGGGACCTACGATTGGAAGTAGAGGAGGAGGGAATACACATCATTACATCATACGCATTCTGGACATACAAGTGTGCACACTCAAGATTCACTAGGAGTCTTCAGTGAGTGAGTCTTCAGTGAGTGAGCAGGGTTAGGGCAGGGGTGTATTTAGGGGGGGGCGGGGGGGGGGCATTCGCCCCCCCTTGTATCATTCTCGCCCCCCCCCTTGAAATTAGAGATTTTTTTTTAATAATGTCAAGAAAGGTGTAATACAAGAAAGGTGTAATAAGCTTATGATATCAGGTTCAAATGATAGGAATGTCAAACTGAGGTTCTTCTTGGTTTTCTCTGCCATACGTCCACAATCTCTTCAAGGTCGCTCTCAGAGAGTACTTCTGGTGCCTCTATAGCAATCCTCATAAGGTGAGAAAGGCTGCAGTCACTTAGAGAATTACGCAAACGAGTCTTGATCATCTTCATCTGTGAGAAGCTTCTCTCCACAGAAGCAGTAGAAACTGGAATCGATAAGCAGATGGAGGCAATCTTGTGCAAATTGGGAAACATGGCCTTGAGCATGTCGTTTGAAACAAGTTCTTTCAGCTGTGATGCAGTAGTATCCCGTGGTTGCTTGACTAACAGCTGGCGGAATGTTTTCCACTCTGTAAGTATTTCAGTGGAAATCATGGCTGTCTTCACTGTTTCTTCTCCATCCAATGTTTCTGCATCTCTATCTTCTCCGTAGTGAGCAATCAGTTTCTCAACAGACGTGTCTCCATAAGTGGGAAAAGATACTGAATCTGGTTTTGGAACTTTCCGTGGATCGAATATAGACAATGCTGATACAACAGCGTTGGATGAAGAAAATCGGCTTGTTATGTTGGCCTTTAAATCAGCAACAAAAGGCTTACCAACAACATTCTGGAACGAAAGTATTTTATCAGCGTCAATAGACACCTTTGTAGATGACTTCAAGTCTTCAACGTTTTCAAGAAGCTCCAACACCCAGTTCGCTCCAGGCAAAACTGCATCATCCAAGGATTTAACAGTAGCATCAACAAGGAATGATATCAACGAGAGGTCAAGCTGCTCTGCCTGAAGTGCTTTGCTGAGCTTGGCTACTTGTGGTAGAGTGAAATCAAGCAAATATATAGCTGCAATCGTAGACAATTTGCAGAGGGCACCATGGATTCCAAGAGCTTCTGGCTCGTGGGACGTCTCGTAGATGTTCCCAATGGTGATTACAATTGCAGAATAACTTGCTTTGACAGCTTTGACACACCTTTCATGTGCCAGCCAGCGTGTGTCAGATGGCTTGATCACTTTCATTTCTGGAAGTTCAAGAACGTGCTGTACCTCCTTCAGACACTCTGCTCGCTTGGGGGAATTGCGAAAATGCTTCCAAAGAGTAGTCAATGTTCTGTAAACATGAGCAATTCCAGGAGTTTTATTGGCAGCTTGCACACAAGCCAACTGCAGTAAGTGACAGTGGCAGTGTATAAACAGAGCGTGAGGAGTATGTTTCTTGATACGTACCTGAACCCCGGTCTTTCGTCCAGAAAAAGTTGCAGCTCCATCAAATCCCAATCCAACTATTCTTCCGACTTGTAGACCTTTCTTCTTTAAACAATCGATGAGATTAGAATAGATGGTCTCTGCATCAGCCTTCTTCAATGGAATAAGCTCCAGAAAGCACTCTACTGGTACACCATCTTCCTCCCAGCGGCAAAACACAGACAATTCTTCTACGTTGGTGACATCTGTGCACTCATCTGCCATGAGGCTGTACATAGGTGCCTTTTGAAGTCGCTTCAGAATCGACTCCTCCACCCATGTCCCCAATGATTCGATGAATTCAACCACAGCCACTCTTGATGTGTACACAGCATTTCTTGGTGCAGTTTCTAAGAATTGCTTCAAATGTTGGCTGCCACATCGAACCACCACGTCAACCAGCTTCTCAAATTTTGTCGAATGTGCAACTTGTTCTTTCGTAAGAAAATGAGTGAGTAGGATCAGGCACTTCACTGCAGCTCTGTTCTGAGCTCTTTTGCGAGCTAAAACATTCTGGAGTTGCTGTACAACTGTTCCACCTTTGGCTGCTCCTTTAGCTGCAAAAAGAGCTTGAGTTGCATGGATATGGAAGTCACTTCTCGCATGAGCTTTCATTTTTTCAACAGCTTTCTTCCAATTTCTGCAAGGTTGTGTGACCCACACTCCTCCAGTACGCTGCAGACCAGATTGCTTGCAAACCTTGCAAAAGGCACCATCGCTATCCTCGTCATAATAGAGCCAACTGAAATCTTTCTCCCAGCTCTTAAGAGTATTTTCTCTTCGTGGATACAGAAGAGCGGTGTTTGTTTTGCTTGCTTTTCTTTGAAGGTGGAGGACTAAGGCTAGGACTAGATGCCTCGACATGCTCAGAGCTATCTGTTCTGCTATCTTCGCTATCGCTGCTATTAGCATGAGAAGAGGCTTGAGAAGTACTTGCAAAGTATGAGCGAATATCCATATTAATATGAAGAGAAATCAGCTAGTAAGGTTTCTTTTATAGAGACTTTAAGACCATGACATAATGGACTGAGTTAAAAATACTGAGAGAGAGTGGGAAAGAAGGAGGGAACTGAAGAAGTGACAAACCTACAAAGGAGAACACGTGGTGGTGTGTGATGACTTTAAGACCATGACATAATGGACTGAGTTAAAAATACTGAGAGAGAGTGGGAAAGAAGGAGGGAACTGAAGAAGTGACAAACCTACAAAGGAGAACACGTGGTGGTGTGTGATGACTTTAAGACCATGACATAATGGACTGAGTTAAAAATACTGAGAGAGAGTGGGAAAGAAGGAGGGAACTGAAGAAGTGACAAACCTACAAAGGAGAACACGTGGTGGCGTGTGATGACATCATGTCTAAGATTAGACTTGAAGACCATGACATAATGGACTGAGTTAAAAATACTGAGAGAGAGGGAGTGGGAAAGAAGGAGAAACAAAAGAAGTGACAAACCTACAAAGGAGAGCACGTGGTGGTGTGTGATGTCATCGTGTCATGACACATGCTCTCCTTTTTCCAAGCAGCTACAATATCATGAGAAATATATACAGTCTAGCCATAGTTCGGTATAGCATAATGCCATTGGTAGTCAGTCAAAATAGCTATCCTCAGACATTGTAAAAGCAAAAAAAAATATGGGGGATCTTCCCCCCAGACCCCCCTTTTACGACTTATGAACATGTTAAGAAAATATTAACAAAAATTAGGGCACCAAGTGACCAACCATTTCCACCCCCCCCCCCCCCCCCTAGAGAACTAGAGAAAAATTGTGTATGAAACCTGTTGTCCATGATTTTGTAAGAAAATGCATGGAATGCAACATAATTCGATTTCACAAAAGCCCACCTCCATTATACGAGTGACAAGTGACTATATCTAATCTATATATGCTGATTGCCGTAGCATGCAACTTCAGCAAATATTTAAGATGGAATGTTGTACTAAAGATTTTAGAAAAAGTGCATGCCATCATAAGTAGCAGCTATATATACAGTTAGTACTGCAAAAATACCTGTGGGTAAAACACTTTCGTACTCCACGCGGAAGCCCAGGGTGCACGTCCCCTTTCCGCACCATCCAGGCTCTCCGCCCCCCCTTATTTTTCCATATCTCAAGTTCGCCCCCCCTTGGCAAAATTTCTGTATACAACCCTGTTAGGGTACTGCCCAGATGGGCCGAACCTGGGAAATCCCTTGGAAATCCCTTGGGAAATCCGGTGTGACCAAATCTATCCTGATATTCAGGACTATCTGGGATGTTCCTAGTCTTAGAATACGATTAGCCTTAGCCCCAACCCTAGACTACCACTGGCCTTAGCCCTGGCCTAGGCTACCACTAGCCTTAGCCCTGGCCTAGACTACCACTAGCCTTAGCCCTGGCCTAGACTACCACTAGCCTTAGCCCTGGCCTAGAATACCACTAGCCTTAGCCCTGGCCTAGAATACCACTAGCCTTAGCCCTGGCCCTAGACTACCACTAGCCTTAGCCCTGGCCTAGACTACCACTAGCCTTAGCCCTGGCCTAGACTACCACTAGCCTTAGCCCTGGCCTAGACTACCACTAGCCTTAGCCCTGGCCTAGACTACCACTAGCCTTAGCCCTGGCCTAGACTACCACTAGCCTTAGCCTGGCCTAGAACACCACTAGCCTTAGCCCTGGCCCTAGACTACTACTAGCCTTAGCCTGGCCTAGAATACCACTAGCCTTAGCCCTGCCCTAGACTACCACTAGCCTTAGCCCTGGCCTAGAATACCACTAGCCTTAGCCCTGGCCTAGACTACCACTAGCCTTAGCCCTGGCCTAGACTACCACTAGCCTTAGCCCTGGCCTAGAATACCACTAGCCTTAGCCCTGGCCTAGAATACCACTAGCCTTAGCCCTGGCCTAGAACACCACTAGCCTTAGCCCTGGCCTAGAACACCACTAGCCTTAGCCCTGGCCTAGACTACCACTAGCCTTAGCCCTGGCCTAGACTACCACTAGCTGCCCTAGAGTACCACTAGCCTTAGCCCTGGCCTAGAATACCACTAGCCTTAGCCCTGGCCTAGAATACCACTAGCCTTAGCCCTGGCCTAGACTACCACTAGCCTTAGCCCTGGCCTAGAATACCACTAGCCTTAGCCCTGGCCTAGAATACCACTAGCCTTAGCCCTGGCCTAGACTACCACTAGCCTTAGCCCTGGCCTAGAGTACCACTAGCCTTAGCCCTGGCCTAGACTACCACTAGCCTTAGCCCTGGCCTAGAATACCACTAGCCTTAGCCCTGGCCTAGAATACCACTAGCCTTAGCCCTGGCCTAGAATACCACTAGCCTTAGCCCTGGCCTAGAATACCACTAGCCTTAGCCCTGGCCTAGACTACCACTAGCCTTAGCCCTGGCCTAGACTACCACTAGCCTTAGCCCTGGCCTAGACTACCACTAGCCTTAGCCCTTGCAGAGAGTACCATTAGCCTTAGCCCTGGCCTAGACTACCACTAGCCTTAGCCCTGGCCTAGAATACCACTAGCCTTAGCCCTGGCCTAGAATACCACTAGCCTTAGCCCTGGCCTAGACTACCACTAGCCTTAGCCCTGGCCTAGACTACCACTAGCCTTAGCCCTGGCCTAGACTACCACTAGCCTTAGCCCTTGCAGAGAGTACCATTAGCCTTAGCCGTGGCCTAGACTACCACTAGCCTTAGCCCTGGCCTAGAGTACCTCTAGCCTTAGCCCTGGCCTAGACTACCACTAGCCTTAGCCCTGGCCTAGACTACCACTAGCCTTAGCCCTGGCCTAGACTACCACTAGCCTTAGCCCTTGCAGAGAGTACCATTAGCCTTAGCCCTGGCCTAGAGTACCACTAGCCTTAGCCCTGGCCTAGAACACCACTAGCCTTAGCCCTAGTCAAAATACATACCCAGCTCTTGCTCTAGCTCCAGAATACCCTAGCCAGACCCACACACCTACATAGTATTGCTTCCAGGGTCCACAAGCATACAGACTGCAAGTAACCCTCACTAGGGACATTCTGGGCTAGTCCCATGCACCTGGGAATCTGGGCATGTCCCGGGCAAGGTTGAGGCAGTCCTGCTGGGTCCGGGCATGTCCCGGGCAAGGTTGAGGCAGTCCTGCTGGGTGGCACTGAAGAGAGCAGCTGACTAGGAATCTCTGCTGACACACACACACACACGTGCATGTACTGCACATACACACACACACACAAGATGGCTTCCTGGCAACCTCCTAACTCCACTTTGATCCTGAACAAAAAGCAGCTTTTGTATGTATACTAGCTACCGGAGGGTCTTCTTCCACCCACTCCCATCAACAGCAGTGCAGACAACACTCACTGGAACTACTCCATACAGCATCAACCCCTTCCCCCCCCCCCCCCCCCCCCCCCCACACACACACACCAGCTGCTGGGGACCGTAGAAATGTATTGTACTATAATAGTAGTAATAATAATAGAAATAATGGTAGTAGTAGTAGTAGTAGTAGTAGTAGTAGTAGTAATAGTAGTAGTATAGTAGAGTAGTAATAATAGAAGTAGTAGTAGTAATGGTAGTAGTAGTAGTAGTAGTAGTAATAGTAGTAGTATAGTAGAGTAGTAATAATAGAAATAGTAGTAGTAGTAATGGTAGTAGTAGTAGTAGTAGTAGTAATAGTAATAGTAGTAGTAGTAGTAGTAGCAGTAGTAAAGTGCACTGCCTCACCTCTGCCCCGGTTTGTGATGCTAGATGTGACGCTGGCTTCTCTGTCGTCCACCATACTGCTCCTGCTCGCTGGCTGAGAAGGAAGGCCACGCCCCTTAACTACATCGTTCTGCTCCATCCTGGTGGGGGGAGCAGGGGGGTTATTTCGGGACGGTGGGGGTGGGGGGTCATTTCGAGGTGGGGGGTCATTTCGTGCTGGGGTTTGCGGGGGTGGGTTGTTCCTAGAAGGAGGGTGCGGGGGGTCGTTTCTACTGGGGGTTGGAGGAGGTGCTCCAGATCGACCGTTCCCTCCATTGCCTCCTCCTCCTGCACCACCGGGTGCAGGTGGGAGTGGTCGACTGGAGATGGGGGCAGCCATTTTCCCAGGAGGGGGTGGAGCCTTCATGCTGGGCCTGGGCAGACATAGAAACAGGTGCAGTATTTGTGATGAACTGAGCATGCCCAGACTGTGGCCATGGTGAGCATGCCCAGACTGTGGCCATGGTGAGCATGCCCAGACTGTGGCCATGGTGAGCATGCCCAGACTGTGGCCATGGTGAGCATGCCCAGACTGTGGCCATGGTGAGCATGCCCAGACAGTGGCCGTGGTGAGCATGGCATCCATAGAGGTTAGCATGCAGTGGATGGTCACAGGTTTTTGGTTGCAATTGAGCACACACAGTTTGATTAACAAAGTCATGGGCTTTGATTGCAACTCACTGAGCATGCTCAGTAAGATTAAAATGAACCACTTCACCTCAACCAGGCCAGCATATCAGTAAGGGCAGCACTCCCCCCCCCCCCCCCCCCCCCCCAGGGGTTGGGGCCCACTCACTTTGAACTCAGATTACTGGAGGGATTTGTCGCCGGGGCGGGATTCTTACGTCCAGGAGGCGGAGGTGGCGGAACTCCTCGAGGGATAGTGGGAGAAGGGACGGCAGGACCTCTGCCGAGGTGAGAGGGAGGGTTTGGACGAGAGGAAGGGTTGGGGGAGGTAGTGCGAGGGGGAGGAGCTTGGCGTGACAGAGAAGAGATGGAGGAGGACGAAGCTGTCCTCCCCATTGGGGAGATGGGAGGGTTAGGTTTAGAGGAACTAGACTGGGGAGCAGCTCGACTGGAAGGAGAGATGTTCCCTCGGGAGGGTGGCGGGGGGAGCGCACGAGAGCCAGGACCTGATCCACCAAGGTTCACGTTTTCTGACGCTGAGCGTGATAACTTTTCCGAGGTCAAGAGAGAAGAGGGAGGGGTCGGGGACGAGGGCTTGAGGTGAGCCGCGCCCATAGACTGTGTGACTGACTGGGCGGAGCTGCTGCGAGGTGTAGGGAGCCTGGGGCCTAATGCAAACGCAGACACAAATGATAACAAGATGTTATGCAACACAAGTCAGGCTGGTCATCAGACTACAAGATAAACTAACTGTTAACACCATGTAACACAGCATTACATGACACGGTTAGAAGTCCATCTGAAAGTCATACTTGAGTAACACATGCTCCTTTTCCCTGTTACAAGTCTCACTTAATGTGTGGTCTAAATCGAAGTGGCATGACCAACCCCCTTGCCTGTCAGTTATGTCAGTAACAGAAAGTGTGCTCAGCACATGAAGGAGTACTGCTTGCTCCATAACAAACAGTCCGTCAGCAAATTGAATACAGATTAATACCTGTGACACAAATTTGCATTAAAATATAATGCTGTGTAACATGACACGGCATTCCTAGTGATTGTCTTGGTAATTAGATAACTATGCATGAAGAGCTGCCACAATCCACACCAGACATAGCACACCCTCCTCCATTGTAAGACCCGCATAGTGCAGGAATAATAGGAGACTCCTGCATCAAGCATATGCTGGAATAATAGGAGACTCCTGGCATCAAGCATAGTGCTGGAATAATAGGAGACTCCTGGCATCAAGCATAGTCCTGGAATAATAGGAGACTCCTAGCATCAAGCACAGTGCTGGAATAATAGGAGACTCCTAGCATCAAGCACAGTGCTGGAATAATAGGAGACTCCTAGCATCAAGCATAGTGCTGGAATAATAGGAGACTCCTAGCATCAAGCACAGTGCAGGAATAATAGGAGACTCCTAGCATCAAGTACAGTGCTGGAATAATAGGAGACTCTTAGCATCAAGCACAATGCAGGAATAATAGGAGACTCCTAGCATCAAGCATAGTGCAGGAATAATAGGAGACTCCTAGCATCAAGTATAGTGCTGGAATAATAGGAGACTCCTAGCATCAAGCATAGTGCTGGAATAATAGGAGACTCCTAATAGTGCTGGATTAATAGGAGACTCCTAGTATCAAGCATAGTGCAGGAATAATAGGAGACTCCTATCATCAAGCATAGTGCTGGAATAATAGGAGACTCCTAGCATCAAGCATAGTGCTGGAATAATAGAAGACTCCTAGCATCAAGCATAGTGCTGGAATAATAGGAGACTCCTAGTATCAAGCATAGTGCTGGAATAATAGGAGACTCCTAGCATCAAGCATAGTGCAGGAATAATAATAGGAGACTCCTAGCATCAAGCATAGTGCAGGAATAATAGGAGACTCCTAGCATCAAGCATAGTGCTGGAATAATAGGAGACTCCTAGCATCAAGCATAGTGCTGGAATAATAGGAGACTCCTAGCATCAAGCACAGTGCTAGAATAATAGGAGACTCCTAGCATCAAGCACAGTGCAGGAATAATAGGAGACTCCTAGCATCAAGCATAGTGCTGAATAATAGGAGACTCCTAGCATCAAGCATAGTGCTGGAATAATAGGAGGCTCCTAGCATCAAGCATAATGCTGGAATAATAGGAGACTCCTAGCATCAAGCATAGTGCTGGAATAATAGGAGACTCCTAGCATCAAGCATAGTGCAGGAATAATAGGAGACTCCTAGCATCAAGCATAGTGCTGGAATAATAGGAGACTCCTAGCATCAAGCATAGTGCTGGAATAATCGGAGACTCCTATCATCAAGCATAATGCTGGAGACTCCTAGCATCAAGGAGACTCCTAGCATCAAGGAGACTCCTAACATCAAGGAGACTCTTAACATCAAGGAGACTCCTAGCATCAAGGAAACTCGTAACATCAAGCATAATGCTGGAGACTCCTAACATCAAGGAGACTCCTAGCATCAAGGAAACTCCTAACATCAAGCATAATGCTGGAGACTCCTAACATCAAGGAGACTCCTAGCATTAAGGAGACTCCTAGCATAATGCTGGAGACTCCTAACATCAGGAGACGCCTAGCATCAAGGAGACTACTAACATCAAGGAGACTCCTAGCATCAAGCATAATGCTGGAGAATCCTAACATCAGGAGACTCCTAGCATCAAGGAGACTCCTAGCATCAAGGAGACGCCTAACATCAAGGAGACTCCTAGCGTCAAGCATAATGCTGGAGACTCCTAACATCAGGAGACTCCTAGCATCAAGGAGACGCCTAACATCAAGGAGACTCCTAGCATCAAGCATAATTCTGGAGACTCCTAACATCAGGAGACTCCTAGCATCAAGGAGACTCCTAGCATCAAGGAGACTCCTAGCATCAAGGAGACGCCTAACATCAAGGAGACTCCTAGCGTCAAGCATAATGCTGGAGACTCCTAGCATCAAGGGGACTCCTGGTATCAAGGAGACTCCTAGCATCAAGCATAATGCTGGAGACTCCTAACATCAGGAGAGACTCCTAGCATCAAGGAGACTCCTAGCATCAAGGAGACGCCTAACATCAAGGAGACTCCTAGCGTCAAGCATAATGCTGGAGACTCCTAGCATCAAGGGGACTCCTAGTATCATGCATAATGTTAGAGACTCCTAACATCAAGGAGACTCCTGGTATCAAGAAGAATCCTAACATCACGCATAATTCCCACCAGCTACATAGACTCGGGCTTCCAGTACATTCAGTACACCCAATGTGAAGCCTGGAGCAGTCGGTCCTCTAAGCATGCATCACCCTGCCCTTGAAGCCTCCAGTCAGTCCTCTAAACATGGCACCCTGCCCTTGAAGCCTCTGCACGGAGCAGTCAGTCCTCTAAACATGGCACCCTGCCCTTGAAGCCTCCAGTCAGTCCTCTAAACATGGCACCCTGCCCTTGAAGCCTCTGCACGGAGCAGTCAGTCCTCTAAACATGGCACCCTGCCCTTGAAGCCTCCAGTCAGTCCTCTAAACATGGCACCCTGCCCTTGAAGCCTCTGCACGGAGCAGTCAGTCCTCTAAACATGGCACCCTGCCCTTGAAGCCTCTGTACGGAGCAGTCAGTCCTCTAAACATGGCACCCTGCCCTTGAAGCCTCCAGTCAGTCCTCTAAACATGGCACCCTGCCCTTGAAGCCTCTGCACGGAGCAGTCACTCCTCTAAGCGTGCAGCCACTTGATGTTGCTAGTGAGCTAATGCTTTGCCAATGCTTGGCTGTGCCCTACACTGCCAAGTACATCATATGTTTGTGTGGTTGTCTAATACTCTTGGCCAATTACATTAGCTTTCATCTCTTACATCACCACCTTTCATTTTCTTCTCTTACTGTATAATTAGCTGATAGTAGGCAAGTACACTAATTCCTCCGTGAGACAGGACTAGGGCTAGATATCTCCTTTGCAATATCTCCTTTGCACCCACGCAGCACAGCCAAGAAACAGGAGGCTTCAGATTCAACTCGTGCATGGACCAGCCTTTGGCAGCGTGCATGCACAGTAGCCACAAGCAACGAGGTGTGCTTTAACTGGGTTGTTTGGTTGCTTATCACGCCACAACCCTAGCCGTCATGATGACGTCTTTAATTGCCTTGCTGAATGTACAGATTGTTACAAGATCAGGCCATTAGATATGGTGAGGGCCAGGAAAGTGGCTAGGTCAGAGCAATGGCTGGGGACAGGGAAGTGGCTAGGCCAGAGCAATGGCTAGGGCCAGGGAAGTGGCTAGGCCAGAGCAATGGCTAGGGCCAGTAGGCCAGAGCAATGGCTAGGGCCAGTAGGCCAGAGCAATGGCTGGGGCCAGGGAAGTGGCTAGGCCAGAGCAATGGGCAATGGCGGCCAGAGAAGTGGTTACAGAGCAATGGCTAGGACCAGGATGTGGCTATGATCAGGGTGTGGCTATGACCAGGGTGTGACTATGACCAGGGTGTGACTATGACCAGGGTGTGACTATGACCAGGGTGTGACTATGACCAGGGTGTGGGGTGTGGCTATGACTGGGGTGTGGCTATGACTGGGGTGTGGCTATGACAAGGGTGTGGCTAGGACCATAAGACGAAAATCTGATGTACAACAAATTAAACACCATGTCACACGCATGACAACGTATAACTCTGAATCACACACATAACACCAAAGTAACTGCATCACATGCATCACAACACTGTAACTTTGTGTCACACGCATTGTAACACTGTATTTCTGCATAACGACACTGTAACTTTGTGTCACGCACATTGTAACACTGTATTTCTGCATAACGACACTGTAACTTTGTGTCACACGCATTGTAACACTATTTCTGCATCACATGTACGACGACACTAACTTTGTGTCACACGCA
Source organism: Cladorhizidae sp. MBARI D1340-BT2 (assembly GCA_028752905.1). NCBI lineage: Eukaryota > Metazoa > Porifera > Demospongiae > Poecilosclerida > Cladorhizidae > Cladorhizidae sp. MBARI D1340-BT2. Next base: position 3,935,852 of record JAQNBH010000004.1, on the reverse strand, counting down.
TCATAACACTGTATTTCTGCATCACAACACTGTAACTTTGTGTCACGTGCATCATAACACAGCATCACATGCATGACAACCACTGTAATCACCTCACCTGGTCCTGGTCTGTCTGAGCCAGAGTTAGAAGCATTGCGTCCCGCCTTGCGTAGTGCAGGCACACCTCCGGCAAACATACCCCCTCCTCCTCCGCCCCCGCCTCCTGGAATTTTCATTGGCCCTCCCCCACCACCAGAAGACTTTGGCTCTGCAGAGAACAGGGGTGGGCAGAAGGGAAATGTCAAACCTCACCAACAATGGAAGGTTCTTTACAGCCACTCAACATTGTGTGTGTGTGTGTGCACCTCCTGTGAAGTGCAACTCTGTGGATGTGGCTGCCCACCACCAACAAAAGGAAGTCATAATGGAGGTGTTGTGACAACAGCCAGCTAAACAGAGAGCAGCAACTGTTTATCACCATGCCCGCACTGCCACCATGCCCGCACTGCCACCATGTAAGGCCATGTAGAACAGCAGACTTGTGTGTGGAAGGAGTCGTCACTTTGGGCGCACATTACTGTGCATTCCTATGAGTAGCTCGTGTCAACAGAGAATCAGAATTAAGAACTTGCATGGCAATGCGCCTTCAGAGGTGTGCAGTAAACCAATAAGGTTCAGCGAAAATACAACCAGCAATTGCAAGTGTGTGTTAAAAAGAACTTGCGTCATTTTGGCTGGAGCTTGGAGGAGACTAGAGTGCTAATCAGGCAACAAATGGCCAGTAGGGATGGCTACATACCCACATGAGTAGCACCGCTGCAGCTGCTGCTATGGCTAGCGAATACAAATGGCCAGTAGGGATGGCTAGCACACGCTGCAGCTGCTGCTATGGCTAGCATACTCCCTCCTGATTTCTTTTCCCTGTGGGATACGTGGAGCATCACCCTTCATCAACGACATTGGCTCCTGCCTCTCTCTGTCCTGCAGGACAGGTCTCCTTCAGGTCTGTAGGGAGCTCATCCGTGAGAGGAGAACGATATTAATGATATATTCTAATTCGGATTGTTCAGAACTTCCATCTGTGGACACACCCCTAGCAACTGCTTCAGCACTGCAGACACACCCAAAACCTTCTAATAAAGGGGTGTGGCATCCAAAACCTAATAAAGGGGTGTCGAATCCAAAACCCAATAAAGGGGTGTCGAATCAAAAACCTTCTAATAAAGGGGTTTCAAATCCAAAACCCAATAAAGGGGTGTGGCATCCAAACCTTCTAATAAAGGGCGTCGCATCCAAAACCTAATAAAGGGGTGTGGCATCCAAAACATTCTAATAAAGGGGTGTGGCATCCAAAACCTAATAAAGGGGTGTTGCATCCGAAACCTAATAAAGGGGTGTCGCATCCAAAACCTTCTAATAAAGGGGTGTCGCATCCAAAACCTTCTAATAAAGGGATCGCATCCAAAACCTAATAAAGGGGTGTCGCATCCAAAACCTTCTAATAAAGGGATCGCATCCAAAACCTTCTAATAAAGGGGTGTGGCATCCAAAACCTTCTAATAAAGGTGTCACACACCTAATAAAGGGGTGTCAATCCAAAACCTTCTAATAAAGGGATCGCATCCAAAACCTTGTAATAAAGGGGTGTCGCATCCAAAACCTTCTAATAAAGGGGTGTCAAATCCAAAACCTTCTAATAAAGGGGTGTCGCATTCAAAACCTTCTAATAAAGGGGCATGACATCCAAAACCTTCTAATAAAGGGGTGTGGCATCCAAAACCTTCTAATAAAGGGGTGTGGCATCCAAAACCTTCTAATAAAGGGGTGTTGCATCCGAAACCTTCTAATAAAGGGGTGTCACATCCAAAACATTCTAATAAAGGGGCGTGGCATCCAAAACCTTCTAATAAAGGGGTGTTGCATCCAAAACCTTCTAATAAAGGGGTGTGGCATCCAAAACCTTCTAATAAAGGTGTCATACACCTAATAAAGGGGTGTCAATCCAAAACCTTCTAATAAAGGGATCGCATCCAAAACCTTGTAATAAAGGGGTGTCGCATCCAAAACCTTCTAATAAAGGGGTGTCAAATCCAAAACCTTCTAATAAAGGGGTGTCAAATTAAAAAAACTTCTAATAAAGGGGTGTCGCATTCAAAACCTTCTAATAAAGGGTGTGGCATCAAAAACCTTAAATAAAGGGGTGTCAATCCAAAACCTTCTAATAAAGGGATGCCCAAAACCTTCTAATAAAAGGAGTGTCGCATCCAAAACCTTAAAATAAAGGACTGGCATCCAACACCTTCTTATAAAGGGTTGTCACATTCAAAACCTTCTAATAAAGGGGTGTATGATAAAGGGGTGCGGCATCCAAAGCCTTATAATAAAGGGGTGTGGCATCCAATGTGGCTAGTCACACGTGCATGCCTCGACACCTCGTATGCTCATGGAGGGCAAGGTGCAACCTGTCTGCTCCAGTAAGGTGTTGCCTGTATAGCCACTCCTAGTCGTGACCATGTATGCACCTGGTGAGCTCGAGTGCCAGCTACTGCACAGGAAGGTGGTGTGGACTATGGCTACAGGTTTGGCTGAGCCTGTGAATATAAGTGGGCCAAGTTCGAGTTAACACAAGCAGCAGTCCTGGCAAACCTCACTTGCACCTTCATAGTTACTGGTTGTTGACTATGCCAGTGCCTCCCTATCACTACAGCATAGCTGCACAAAGTTTGAAATGCCTCAAAGAGCAAAGAAACTAGACCTGTACTGCCATGCTAGTTGGTGTGTAGTCCTACCTGTACTGCCATGCTAGTTGGTGTGTAGTCCTACCTGTACTGCCATGCTAGTTGGTGTGTAGTCCTACCTGTACTGCCATGCTAGTTGGTGTGTAGTCCTGTCTGTACTGCCATGCTAGTTGGTGTGTAGTCCTACCTGTACTGCCATGCTAGTTGGTGTGTAGTCCTACCTGTACTGCCATGCTAGTTGGTGTGTAGTCATACCTGTACTGCCATGCTAGTTGGTGTGTAGTCCTACCTGTACTGCCATGCTAGTTGGTGTGTAGTCCTACCTGTACTGCCATGCTAGTTGGTATGTAGTCCTATCTGTACTGCCATGCTAGTTGTACTGCCATGCTAGTTGGTGTGTAGTCCTACCTGTACTGCCATGCTAGTTGGTGTGTAGTCCTACCTGTACTGCCATGCTAGTTGGTGTGTAGTCCTGCCTGTACTGCCATGCTAGTTGGTGTGTAGTCCTACCTGTACTGCCATGCTAGTTGTACTGCCATGCTAGTTGGTGTGTAGTCCTACCTGTACTGCCATGCTAGTTGGTGTGTAGTCCTACCTGTGCTGCCATGGTAGTTGGTGTGTAGTCCTACCTGTACTGCCATGCTAGTTGGTGTGTAGTCCTACCTGTACTGCCATGCTAGTTGGTGTGTAGTCCTACCTGTACTGCCATGCTAGTTGGTATGTAGTCCTATCTGTACTGCCATGCTAGTTGTACTGCCATGCTAGTTGGTGTGTAGTCCTACCTGTACTGCCATGCTAGTTGGTGTGTAGTCCTACCTGTACTGCCATGCTAGTTGGTGTGTAGTCCTGCCTGTACTGCCATGCTAGTTGGTGTGTAGTCCTACCTGTACTGCCATGCTAGTTGGTATGTAGTCCTATCTGTACTGCCATGCTAGTTGTACTGCCATGCTAGTTGGTGTGTAGTCCTACCTGTACTGCCATGCTAGTTGGTATGTAGTTCTATCTGTACTGCCATGCTAGTTGGTGTGTAGTCCTACCTGTACTGCCATGCTAGTTGGTGTGTAGTCCTGCCTGTACTGCCATGCTAGTTGGTATGTAGTCCTATCTGTACTGCCATGCTAGTTGGTGTGTAGTCCTACCTGTACTGCCATGCTAGTTGGTGTGTAGTCCTACCTGTACTGCCATGCTAGTTGGTGTGTAGTCCTGCCTGTACTGCCATGCTAGTTGGTGTGTAGTCCTACCTGTACTGCCATGCTAGTTGGTATGTAGTCATACCTGTACATATGTATGTGTGTACATGTGTGTGTGTATAGTGTTGTATGTATGTATGCACATGTACATAAGTATGTATGAGTGTACATATGTATGTGTGTATAGTGGGTATATACATGTACGTGCATGTATAGAAGTATGCATTACTTTCAAGGACAGGGGAACTCCTGTCATTGGTATCAGTCTTCTTCAACCTCGATCCTTTACTGATATCTCCCAGCAGCGCACCCCTGTCCTTGCTCTCCTTCTTGTTGAGTTTAGGCTTCACTGTGTTGGATTGGCTAAGGGAGGGAGGGGGCGGGGGGCCTGGGGGAGGTGGGGGAGGGGGCATAGTTGGCTAAAGCTCACGGAGCAGCTCGCACCACAGACACAGCTGCAAGATTTAAAAATCACACACACACAAAACACAGTCAAAATAAAAGATGCTGAGGTGCAACTTAATTAGAATGTTACACCACAGTGGTGGTTTCCTTTTATGGTAATGTAAGAGCAAGGTCGGAAGAACTTGCTATTATACACACTTACTAATTACGCAGGCACACACACACCTCACACACGTACGCATGTACACACATTATATCACATCACACAAGTGCACTTGTGAATGTGCTGCATGCACTCAGCACACATGCATGCACATACATACGTTCACACGGCAAACACATGCACACACACGCATGCACACGCACACACACGGGAAGTTGTCATAATGAATCACCAACTCCAACTACACACATGTACATATGTCCTGACTAGCTAAGATCTCTAGTACAGTGCTCCGGCACCATGTACTAGGTCAACACAGAAACCAGAATAACATCAACACATGCACAGATGCATGAATGTACGCAAGTTATACAGGCAACACCACTCCCATGCATGGCCGAGTGATGCGCCATCTTCACTCGCCTCTCATCTTTCTGACTGGCAAAGATGCACTTGCTATCTCCAGCAGCAGCTCAAGTGTGACGGTCCGGCACTGCCACCAAGCAATCTGGGATCGCCAGAAGCAGAGGTCAGAAGCTCAGAGCTGTTATGCTTCCACTGCAGCAGCTCTCTTCCCACTATTCCACAGCCTCCCAGCAGAAGCCTTTGTCAGCTTGTGTGCACAACAGCACTGCAGCTTCAAGGCTTCACAACTTTACTTCCCTTCTCTGCCAACACAAAGGAGAAACCAGCACAAAGGAGAAACCAGACGCCTCTTCTTCTCAGACAAGCCCCAGAGCTCACCTGTCACTACCCTCCTCCCTCCCCACCACCAGGTCGGGCCATGCTCTCGTGGAAAGCAGACTTGAAATCACGCCACGTCAGCTTGCAGGAGCATCTTTCCCACTGGCTGCTCTGGCATCAGTCAATGTGGAATGAAGAATTGGGACAAGTCATCATCTTCTATCAAGGAGCTCTTACAGAGCCTGACAACATCTTGCCTTTGTCTTCAAACAGATGATGGACATGACAACCCAGACAAGTGTCAAGTACAAATGTCAACAAGGACAGTGTGAATGGGATCAGACATGTGGCTAGATTTAGACCAGTATCGTTGCCATGGTATCAAGTGGCTGGTGGATGGTTGTGTGAAGACCACGCTGATTTCATAGGGCTGGCCTGTCACACCAAATCTCACATCTCTCTCTCACACACACAGACATACACCATGCACACACACACCAACAATAATTCACAGAGGCGTGAGGAATTGTCATTTCATTTCACACACCACACCTTCATGCCACTAGGCAGTTGTCGAATAGAGCAATAGCTCCATATGTATGTAGGTGGCCTCTTATGTACCTGACTAGAGCAACAGCTCCTAGTGTAGGTGACCTCTTATATACCTGACTAGAGCAACAGCTCCTAGTGTAGGTGGCCTCTCATGTACCTGACTAGAGCAACAGCTCCTAATTAGGTGGCCTCTTATGTACCTGACTAGAGCAACAGCTCCTAGTGTAACTAGAGAACAGCTCCTAGTGTAGGTGGCCTCTTATGCACCTGACTAGAGCAACAGCTCCTAGTGTAGGTGGTCCCTTATGCACCTGATGAGAGTCAATGAAGGAGCTCTCAACTAACCCAAGATTTGTACGAACACTGAATAATTATTCACCAGAGCGCCCTACTCTCCAATTACTATTAAATCCTTCTTCATACTCTCTCTTTCAAAGACTATTCCGATTTTTTACTTTTCAACCAACCTTTTTTATTTATACATAAATATGACAACCGACACTCTTCTCAGCCATGGTACTCAAGAGAGAAGTTGGAAGGGAAGTTGGAAGGGGGGGGCCCTCAGGGAAAAGAGGGGAAGAGGGCACCTCAGAGGGAGGGAGAGGCACCTCAAGGGTTAACTCAGGGAAAGGCGGAGATGCCTCAGGGGAGGGGCAATAAATAAAAGCCACTGCAATATCCACGATGTACTAGCCCACAAAAGACTGAACCTCGATAGGCAAGATTAGAAGTTGGAATTGGCCATTGGGATATGAAGACATGCATCATGAAATGAGAAGATGCTTCCTCCCACCGATGTGTCTGTGTGTGTTGTGTCTCTGTGTTGTTGTGTGCGCGCATTGTGTGCCGTATGTGGTGTGTGTGTGTGTGCGTGTGTGCATGTGTGTTGTGTGTGTGTGTTGCATGTGTGTTGTGTATGGTGTGTGTGTTGCATGTATGTTGTGTATGGTGTGTGTTGCATGTGTGTTGTGTATGGTGTGTGTTGCATGTGTGTTGTGTATGGTGTGTGTTGCATGTGTTTGTGTGTGTGTTGTGTATGGTGTGTGTGTTACATGTGTGTTGTGTATGGTGTATGTGTTACATGTGTGGTGTGTGTGTGTTGTGTATGGTGTGTGTGTTGCATGTGTGTTGTGTATGGTGTGTGTGTTGTGTGTGTGGTGTGTGTGTTGTGTATGGTGTGTGTGTGTTGCATGTGTGTTGTGTGTGTGTGCATGTGTGTGCTGGCTTGTATTGTGAAAGACAGGCTTCATTGCTAGCCAACATTGTACAATACATGTAGGAATAGGGGAGCTTGAGAAAGATGCCGACATGAGCTCTACTCCTTGCCTCTCCACTCGGTGCTAAGACAGTGCTGTATGCACTGCATGCAGGAGGTATACTATGCACACATCATCCTAGGTCAAAGGTGACTGTCGCGCATATAAGGAACACACTTTTATGCAATTCACAGAGAGCTATGGATGTAGCTGCTGTATGAAGCTCCACCCAGAGCGAGCTATGGATGTAGCTGCTGTATGAAGCTCCACCCAGAGCGAGCTATGGATGTAACTGCTGTATGAAGCTCCACCCAGAGTGAGCTATGGATGTAGCTGCTGTATGAAGCTCCACCCAGAGCGAGCTATGGATGTAGCTGCTGTATGAAGCTCCACCCAGAGCGAGCTATGGATGTAGATGCTGTATGAAGCTCCACCCAGAGCGAGCTATGGATGTAGCTGCTGTATGAAGCTCCACCCAGAGCGAGCTATGGATGTAGCTGCTGTATGAAGCTCCACCCAGAGCGAGCTATGGATGTAGCTGCTGTATGAAGCTCCACCCAGAGCGAGCTATGGATGTAGATGCTGTATGAAGCTCCACCCAGAGCGAGCTATGGATGTAGCTGCTGTATGAAGCTCCACCCAGAGCGAGCTATGGATATAGCTGCTGTATGAAGCTCCAAGTTGGAAGAGCCAACACGGTTTGTGTGGCTCTGCACGAAACAGCTAACTATGTGAGCCGGAGATTGAGGAGGGAGCCAATACGGGAGCAGAAGCTCGGCCCAGTGCATGGGAGCAAGGGAGCAGGGCTCAGCAAGGGAGCAGGGGAGCAGGGCTCAGCCCAGAGCAAGGGAGCAAGGCTCAGCCCAGCACACGGGAGCAAGCTCAGCCCAGCACACGGGAGCAGGGCTCAGCCCAGAGCAAGGCTCGACCATGCCATGAGAGAGCATGTGCATTATACAGTGATGCCAGGAGAGATTATGTGCATAGCCATATACATGTACAGTGACGCCAGGAGAGAGCATGTGCATAGCCATATACAGTGATGCCAGGAGAGAGCATGTGCATAGCCATGTACAGTAACGCCTGGAGAGAGCATGTGTATAGCCATGTACAGTGATTCCAGGAGAGAGCATATGTAGTACTCTATTAGTCTGGGATCACAGTCTTTCTATACATTCTCCCTGCAAAAGTGAACATGTTGAGCTTTAGGATTATTCCATACAGTCTTCTAGGACTATTAAAAACTGTTCTTGTTCATAATGAAATCCTGCAAGATATTCATCTAGCGATGGCTACAGTGACCGGCAATCCACCACTGCCTCGTTGCAAAGGCAAACACTAAAACTCTGGCATCCAAGAAAGAGCTAGTGGCTGATGTTCACCTGATGCCTTGCATGCACCTTTAGGCAGCCATACAGTAGGTCATCACATAGAGCAGGTCATCACATACAGCAGGTCATCACATACAGTAGGTCATCACATACACCAGGTCATCACATACAGTAGGTCATCACATACAGTAGGTCATCACATACAGTGGGTCATCACATGCAGTAGGTTATCACATACAGTGGGTCATCACATACAGTAGGTCATCACATAGAGCAGGTCATCACATACACCAGGTCATCACATACACCAGGTCATCACATACACCAGGTCATCACATACACCAGGTCATCACATACAGTAGGTCATCACATACAGCAGGTCATCACATACAGTAGGTCATCGTCTACAACAGCCTACAGTGTGAGCACTTCACTAGCATTGAGGTGAAGAAGTATCTTGAAAGTAACTAGACTAGCTGGCTAGCCACATCTAGAGTGTAGCAGTTACACTGGTTGGTTTGGGTCTACGCTACAACCAAAAAGTGTGTTTGTCTAAAAAGAGGATTGAGAACAAGCTTAGGTAGGCAGAGTTGTATGTGACCAAGCTACATCAAGAAATGGTCCCAACCTCTGTGTTCTAAATAGCAATCAGTATGTGCATGCATGTAAATGCATTACCTTTACTGAGCTAGGGCTAGAACTAAGGAGGCCTTGAACTAGGGCTAAGGGGGCCTTGAACTAGGGCTAAGGGGGCCTTGAACTAGGGCTAAGGAGGCCTTGAACTAGGGCTAAGGAGGCCTTGAACTAGGGCTAGGGCTAAAGAGGGCTAGAGATGTGGCTACAGCTAGGGCTAGAACTAGACACGGAGGACTAGAGCTAGCTATAGCCTAGGACTAGGGCTAAGGAGGGTAGAACTAGGGCTACAGCTAGGGGTAGAATTAGTAAGGAGGGCTAAAGCTAGGGCTAGAGAGAGGAGCTAGCTAAGAGTAAGGAGGATTAGCTAGGGAGGCCTAAGGAGAGGGGCTAGGGTAAGGAGGATTAGAGCTATGGCTTCAGTTAGAACTAGAACTAGAGAGGTCTAAGGAGAGGGGCTAGGGTAAGGAGGGTTAGAGCTATGGCTTCAGTTAGAACTAGAGAGGTCTAAGGAGAGGGGCTAGGGTAAGGAGGGTTAGAGCTATGGCTTCAGTTAGAACTAGAACTAGAGAGGTCTAAGGAGAGGGGCTAGGGTAAGGAGGGTTAGAGCTATGGCTTCAGTTAGAACTAGAGAGGTCTAAGGAGAGGGGCTAGGGTAAGGAGGGTTAGAGCTATGGCTTCAGTTAGAACTAGAGAGGCCTAAGGAGAGGGTCTAGGGCAAGGAGGGTTAGAGCTATGGCTTCAGTTAGAACTAGAGAGGCCTAAGGAGAGGGGCTAGGGTAAGGAGGGTAGAGTTATGGCTTCAGTTAGAACTAGAGAGGTCTAAGGAGAGGGGCTAGGGTAAGGAGGGTTACAGCTATGGCTTCAGTTAGAACTAGGGAGGCCTGAGGAGGGGCTAGGGTAAGGAGGGTTAGAGCTATGGCTTCAGTTAGAACTAGAGAGGCCTAAGGAGAGGGTCTAGGGTAAGGAGGGTTAGAGCTACATGTATGGCTTCAGTTAGAACTAGAGAGGCCTAAGGAGAGGGGCTAGGGTAAGGAGGGTTAGAGCTATGGCTTCAGTTAGAACTAGAGAGGTCTAAGGAGAGGGGCTAGGGTAAAGAGGGTTAGAGCTATGGCTTCAGTTAGAACTAGAGAGGCCTAAGGAGAGGGGCTAGGGTAAAGAGGGTTAGAGCTAAGGCCAGTTAGAACTAGAGAGGCCTAAGGAGAGGGGCTAGGTTAAGGAGGGTTAGAGCTATGGCTTTAGTTAGAACTAGAGAGGTCTAAGGAGAGGGGCTAGGGTAAGGAGGGTTAGAGCTATGGCTTCAGTTAGAACTAGAGAGGCCTAAGGAGAGGGGCTAGGGTAAGGAGGGTTAGAGCTATGGCTTCAGTTAGAACTAGAGAGGCCTAAGGAGAGGGGCTAGGGTAAGGAGGGTTACAGCTATGGCTTCAGCTAGGGTAAGGAGGGTTAGAGCTATGGCTTCAGTTAGAACTAGAGAGGCCTAAGGAGAGGGGCTAGGGTAAAGAGGGCTAGAGCTATGGCTTCAGTTAGAACTAGACAGGCCTAAGGAGAGGGGCTAGGGTAAAGGCTAGAGCTATGGCTTCAGTTAGAACTAGAGAGGTCTAAGGAGAGGGGCTAGGGTAAAGAGGGCTAGAGCTATGGCTTCAGTTAGAACTAGAGAGGCCTAAGGAGAGGGGCTGGGGTAAGGAGGGTTAGAGCTATGGCTTCAGTTAGAACTAGAGAGGCCTAAGGAGAGGGGCTAGGGTAAGGAGGGTTAGAGCTATGGCTTCAGTTAGAACTAGAGAGGCCTAAGGAGAGGGGCTAGGGTAAGGAGGGTTAGAGCTATGGCTTTAGTTAGAACTAGGAGGCCTAAGGAGAGTGGCTAGGGGTAAGGAGGGTTAGAGCTATGGCTTCATCTAGGGATAGAACTAGTAAGCTAGAGGTGGGGCTACAGCCAAGGAGAGATAGAGTTATGGCTAGAACTAGGGCTGAAGCTAGGGAGGGATAGAGTTATGGCTAGAACTACATAGGGCTGAAGCTGGCTGGTTAGCACTCGTGTTAGTGGTTAAAGAGGGCTGGAGTTAGTGCCTACAGCTAAGGAGAGTTAAAGCTATGTAGGTATACAACAGTAGAGTAGGGATGGGTAAAGCAGGAGAACTAAGGCATTATTTTTCTTTACATCTCCGACATGCTTGGGTCACACTTGATGTATCTCATGTCCTTGACGTGCCTGCTCAAGCAACTCCTGAATGCATTGACAGGTGATGCATTGAAGTCTCATATGTGAGCTTGTTCCACAACTCCATGGATCCTGACACAGAACGACGTCTAAGTTGTAGTCATTACTGAGCACTTTGATTGTTGGTGACATCAAGACCACGGTACTGCAGTGTATGCTGCATTACATTGCTGTCCTGTGTATGCACAAGAACATGTACTGCAGTGTATGCTGCATTACGTTGCTGTCCTGTGTGTATGCACACTTCCAGCGTGTCAGTTCTGAAGCATCCTATCTGAAGCTTGATAGTTCCGTTGTTCATACTTGGTGTCTTGTCTAGTATAGGCATAGGCAGGTATTCTTCGTTCCATAGTTAATGTAATATGAAAACAGACATTGCATAGTGATACTCAGATGTGGTCCATCAGTCTTTATACTAGAATTTATGCACTTGAGTGGCTTTTTTTACAGATAATACACAAGCATCTACCATTTCTGTTTTGTATAGCATTCATGCAGTATTAGTCCAGAATTCAAGCATTATTAGCCTAGTATTCATGCAGTATCAATGTTGGTTAGCTACGTTCAGGACTCACAAGTACATCCTCTAAAAGCATTAAGTACCACATCTTTCCGTGTCACACTACAGACACTACACACGCACGAAACACTCACACAACACACGCACAAAACACTCACACACACTACTCCGGCCTCACCTGACAGTTAGAAGGGCAGCAGCGAACCTACAAGGGTGGTGCAGCGACCGCAGGCGTTATACAGGGTGTTTGGTTACAAGTTTGTTAGCTAGGTGTGGTCTCGAACGCTTCAGTCAAAACTGAGGGAACAGCTCCCTTCCGTCCAAGAAATCAACTGCTTAACAGCCAGCAGGTAGGTCCTTAGTATATTAGTTACTATTCTAACAGCAGCGGCCACAAACGAGTTACCGACTTTAGTTTAGCGCTGTTCACTCGCAACTTTCGGTGATCGATCCGAACCGATTTTTGTCACGTGACCCAAAGTCAAAAATATTTAATAGTCTTAAGATCACGAGGTGTACACACGATTTACAGGGAGCCCTGTCTGCGCTACTAATCTCAATGGTCCTAGCCAGGCGATGATGCCGTAACAACTTGGAAGGTGCAGTTTGTCATCTCGCAACCCTGGGGCAGAATTGTAGTTGCATATCACTTTCTAATTTAGGTGCACCGGCCCTAGCCAAGTTCACACTGGCCACCCGTGGATGCTGCCTTGTGTTCTAGTGTTCTAGTGTCCTTTCATCTTGTATCATTAAGAAATTTGCTAGCTAGTTAAATATTTAAAAAAGGATGAGTTAGTGGCCAGATTATTGCAGCAGTTTTCACAGAACTGGCATTTTAGACCACGTCCCATCACTGATTAAGCTAGAAGGATCACAACACCCCAACATCATGCTAGCTAGCTTCGAAGCTGGAGCACTCGAGGGAGCTTGAATAATTTCTGTCCAGTGATATATAATTGTTTCCCCCCGCACTTTATTCAAGAAAAAAGTTGTTCGCCTGAAAGGAAACGAGACCATACTAGCCTGTTCATGACCATTAACGACAATGAACCAATGTGGTGACCTGTTTCTAAATGTGTTTGTTTTTACAAACGTTTCTTAAGTTGAAAGTTGGAGACCACCAAGTCCAAGTTCTACAGTCGAGCTAAGAGATTCGGAGTCACCAAGATATCAGGAGCATGGTAGTCATAACAACAATAGACACTGCAACAAAAAATTATAAGCCTAGAACACAAGGTGGACTCCCTATAGACTATCCTGGCAAGTCACAACAGTAATAAAATGTCGACACTGTTTTCTCTAAAACATGGTAAGTCAAAGGGTGTCTGAGACAACTTCAAATATAACAAGATGAACCTGAGATGAACTGTTGGTAAGACGGTTCTTCTGCCTTTATTAATTGTGGTTATTGTAAGTTGCAGAAGCTAGAACACGGTCACGTGGACAGAGAGGTGATGGTTGCTCGTGGACAGAGAGGTGGATGGTTGCTGGAGGACAGACAAAGGCTTGCCAGTTTAGAATGTCCACATAATTTTGAGGCTGGATATAGTTGCTCCTTGATCATGGTAGTCAGGAAGCTGAAGCAAAATTGAATCCTGCCTCGTGGTGTAGTGACCTTGCTGGAGCTCTTCTGGACATCTAAATGCAGGTGTAGAGGCAGAGGAGTTGCAAGGGCAGCAAGTAATGGGATTCAACAGTCCCAACATGTGGGATGAACTGTGAGGGAAAAATCAGAACCGGCTCTTAGGATGAAGTACAACTGAGAGCAACCCTGTGATAAGGTGGCTCCAGAGATGAGTTTGGGATGCCAAAAGGATTACATCCTTAGCTTGAAAAAAATTATTTAACTTATTTGTTACAATGAACTTCTCAATAATCACCTTGAATTTTACTCTCTACATTTCGACCAGATGCAGCCTTCATCAGGAAAAATGCTGTGGTACCAGGGCCGTATATAGGAAAATTTTAACGGGGGGGCAATTATCTAAGAAAATTTGACTGGGGGGGCAGTTGCGTACCATTGGCCATAGGTGTGAAGTATGCAGAAGCTAAAACTAGACTTCTATTTTGTGAAGTGCATATATACGAGGCTAAAAAGGAGTACATGACTTTACAGCCTCAACAAAAACATACAGAAATGCAACAACAAAATTTAATGTTCACGGTATACTGATTAAAAATTGCAGAATGTGACGAGTTATCCCCACTGACTTGTCTCCAGTTAGCCTTTCTTTCATAAATATCCTCTGATGAGAGTGTCACGATGAATCAAGAGCACTAATTCACTCCACCTCTCTTCTTTCATTGAAGAACGTGTCCAAAGCTTTAGACGACAAAGAGCAGAAAAAGATCTCTCACAAGATACACTTCCCACAGGTATAGTTAAAGAGACTGTTAAAACTTTATTAATTGCGGGGAATGACTGAGGATTACACTCATAGAGAGCACGGCTAGCTGTACTGGCCTCCTTTTAGGTGAAACAGATCCATAAAACTTTTTCCATTTAGTTATTTCAACAGGAAAGTCAGTCTTCTCTTCCAAGGACATAAATTTCCCGAAGTGATTACTATCAATTTTATTGCTACTCAGTTTGGATAATGCATTTCTTTGCAGTGTTTACATCCCTGTAGGCTTCTGCAAGATCACACTGTTTATCTTGTAAAGCTAGTATCACTGAAAACTAAGGAAACAAAGAACTGCCTGTGTAACAACCAGTGTGACAACAAATTGGCTATCTTCTTAGAATCTAGAAGCCGCATATATGTGACATATTGGGCTATAAGAGCTAAAAGAGTCCTCATCCTTGCAGTTCAACGGGTGGCACAAAATTTAGGCACATGATACCTTCTTGAACCTCAGTCAAAGATTCATTAAGCTCATCATCATCTTCAAGAAGTCAAGTAGCTCTTTTCCTTGGTCAGTAGATACAACTTCAAAAAAAAAATTCTTTACGCTTGGCTCTACCAGATAAAAACCATGTCAACTTTTGGATATCATCAAAAAGGTTACGGATAAGGCACACCCGTACAACTTCTGCAAATGGCAAGATTCAAAACATGTGAACGGCAATGAACACATGTGGCATGGGCAGCCATTTCTACTTGAACTCATTACAGAGGTTCCATCATACACTTGACCAACTAGAAAAGACATGTTCAATCCCCATTGCAGCATCAGCAATCATTTGAGCATCCATCTTTGCAATTTTAATAAACCCCAGGAATCTTCATGAACTTCACAATTATTAACAAACCTTGCACAGATACTAACATGTTCCACATTTGAAAGGTCTTCACGAAGTTTCTATCTTTAGTTTTTGTGATCTTGTTCCAATTACCATGAAAAACAATGCCTCTCTTACCAAGGGCTACAACCACATCAAAATGCCCTTCTTAGTATGGGCCTGCTGAATTCCCAAAACTTTGGCCATTAGTGAAGCAACATCTAAACAAGGTTGTTGAGTTTTTAAGAAAAGACAAACTTTCCCATCTGCTAGCTTGTGCTTCACTTTCCTTGTGCTTATCAAATAAGCTGCTCTTCTTACCGAGAGCTTTCTTCCATTTATTAAAGCCCAGGGGGAAGAAAACGGGGATTTGGTGTCTACACTTGCAAAGCACAGGCATGGCAGACAGTATGCACTATCATTTGATATGCTATAACGCAACCATGGCCTATTTACTGTCCAGCTTAGACTAAATCTTCTCCTTGAAGTGACAGGGAACACAAAATTAGGTGGGCATTTAAACTTGGACGTCAAGAGTGTTAGCTTGTCACCGACATCCAATAAGGAATGCTTTCCAGCATAAAGTGCTGGCAGCAAGATGGCAAATATATTTTTTGTACTGCTAGCGCTAAAATTAACAGGATGATGTTTTAATTAATTATACATCACATTATGTGACATCCAAGCCCACCTAATTTTTGGGGGCCTCTGAATTTTGTAGCCAAATATATCAGGGGGGGGCGACTGCCCCCTCTGCCCTCCCCCCCCCCCCCTAAATACGGCCCTGGGTACACTACTCTCCCGAATAGTTCACCACCTTATAGTCCAGTCTCACTAAGTGCACCCAAACCCTGAGCCATTCATTCTCCACAGCAATACACTTTAGTCTGTACATACCTACAGCAATGCTCCCTCTGTGCTCCACCTCCCTCATGCTCCACCTCCCTCACACTCCACGGTCCCACCTCCACCATGCTCCACCTCCCTCACGCACCTCTCTCATGCTCCACCTCCCTCATGCTCTACCTCGCATGCTCCACCTCCCTCACACTCCACCTCCCTCACACTCCACCTCCCTCACGGTCCCACCTCCACCATGGTCCACCTCCCTCACTCCACCTCCACCTCCCTCACACTCCACCTCCCTCATTGGTCCTAACTCCCTAATAGTCTACCTGATATTATCCATAACTCATCTGCACATAGGCAGATCCTATCAGAAGTTCTGACATGGCAGTGGTGCAGGCAATACCAGAAGATTCATCAGGTCCAGTTGATGATATTCTGAAGCACAACTTCTTTCTCGAGCAATAGCTTGAACATGACTGAAGGTTGTACAATGATTTCCAGCTGACACCAATTTGCTTTGGTTTCTGTTCTATCAGCTTTAATGTTTTAATGCTAACATTTCAACCAGTCTTGAGGGTGGAAATTTAAAACATGAAAACCATGTAACACATCCACACTCGTTCATGTACCACACAATAAATGCATCATGTGATTCATGAACTGTCAAATAAATGCGTATAAGCTGGCAACACTTCAGACACTATGATGGGTGTGGTTTAACATGCATAGTCGTAGGTATTGAGAAAGTTCTTCAAATGTTTGACAGTTTTAGAGGACTTCTCATATGCACACTCAAGTGTGTCACAGATGCCTGGACTTCTCATGTGCTCACAGAGGTGTGTCACACATGCCTGGACTTCTCATGTGCTCACAGAGGTGTGTCACATGCCTGGACTTCTCATGTGCTCACAGAGGTGTGTCACACATGCCTGGACTTCTCATGTGCTCACAGAGGTGTGTCACACATGCCTGGACTTCTCATGTGCTCACAGAGGTGTGTCACACATGCCTGGACTTCTCATGTGCTCACAGAGGTGTGTCACAGATGCCTGGACTTCTCATGTGCTCACAGAGGTGTGTCACAGATGCCTGGACTTCTCATGTGCTCACAGAGGTGTGTCACACATGCCTGGACTTCTCATGTGCTCACAGAGGTGTGTCACACATGCCTGGACTTCTCATGTGCTCACAGAGGTGTGTCACACATGCCTGGACTTCTCATGTGCTCACAGAGGTGTGTCACACATGCCTGGACTTCTCATGTGCTCACAGAGGTGTGTCGCAGATGCCTGGACTTCTCATGTGCTCACAGAGGTGTGTCACACATGCCTGGACTTCTCATGTGCTCACAGAGGTGTGTCACACATGCCTGGACTTCTCATGTGCTCACAGAGGTGTGTCACACATGCCTGGACTTCTCATGTGCTCACAGAGGTGTGTCACAGATGCCTGGACTTCTCATGTGCTCACAGAGGTGTGTCACACATGCCTGGACTTCTCATGTGCTCACAGAGGTGTGTCACACATGCCTGGACTTCTCATGTGCTCACAGAGGTGTGTCACACATGACTGGACTTCTCATGTGCTCACAGAGGTGTGTCACACATGCCTGGACTTCTCATGTGCTCACAGAGGTGTGTCACACATGCCTGGACTTCTCATGTGTTCACAGAGGTGTGTCACACATGCCTGGACTTCTCATGCACACAGAGGTGTGTCACATGCCTGGACTTCTCATGCACACAGAGGTGTGTCACATGCCTGGACTTTAAAACTGAAGCTTTTAGTTTTCCACACTAGATCACTACACGTTAGAGTAGTCCCTCTTATGGCAGACCTCTCCCATGGAATACCAGCTCTTTGGCA
The DNA here is from genome assembly GCA_028752905.1 of Cladorhizidae sp. MBARI D1340-BT2. Taxonomy (NCBI): domain Eukaryota; kingdom Metazoa; phylum Porifera; class Demospongiae; order Poecilosclerida; family Cladorhizidae; species Cladorhizidae sp. MBARI D1340-BT2. Next base: position 3,918,248 of record JAQNBH010000004.1, on the reverse strand, counting down.
GAACCCTCTCATGGAAGACCTCCTCCTATGGCATACCCCTACTGTGGACTGTTGAGTGTGTTTCTCATGAAGCATAATCAGAATGGCTGCAAGTAGAACTGCCTTAGGGAGGACTGTTACATGAAGCACATCAGAATGGCTGCAAGTATAGAACAGCCTTAGGGAGGACTGTTAGTGTGTTTCTCATGAAGCATCATCAGAATGGCTGCAAGTAGAAGAGCCTTAGGGAGGACTGTTAGTGTGTTTCTCATGAAGCACATCAGAATGGCTGCAAGTAGAAGAGCCTTAGGGAGGACTGTTAGTGTGTTTCTCATGAAGCATCATCAGAATGGCTGCAAGTAGAAGAGCCTTAGGGAGGACTGTTGAGAGTGTTTCACATGAAGCACATCAGAATGCATAGTTACCAACTTTTTCAAACCATTTAAAGTGAGATGTGTGTTTTGTTGTGTTGAATGATTTGCTAAGATGTATTACAGCTACACATTTGCAGAACTTTTTTTTTTGGTTGGTTGCTAGTATAATGCATGGTGCATAGTAAGATTGTAAATGTGTTTAAAGCTTTGAATATTGAAAATGAAGAATATTGAAACAAATGTGCATTACAGTAGTATCTTAGTCAAATCCCTTTCTTGAATGCATTTAGTTGTGGCTTTCTTGGCTTCTTTCAATAAATTTAAATCCAGAACGAATTCGTAGCACTTTGTTACAGCTTCTGGTCTTTCAAGTTCACTGCCAAAATCGAGGAAAGTGATTTTTCAATGTCCAATCGATTTCTGTCTGATCCCTCTCTTTTATTCTTGTTTACTGGGGGGAAATGCCAGCATTCGAGTTTGGCAGTATGAGAGCAATGCTAATAGGTGCTTAAAACGTGTATTTGAAGCTGCTGAGTTCTTCAGCTGTCTCAAATGATACCAGATGACATCCATTCTGTATTCAGGGTAATCACTGGTTGTTTTTTTTACAAGTAAAGCGTCCTCAAGCGCACTTGCATGAAGCCCATCTAGTCCAAGTGCCTTGTAGTCTAGAAATTCCTCATGTAAACATTCAAAAGCATGTTCATCAAATTTCAAAATGATATTAAATGATATGCAAAAATGTTCAAAATCTGCATTCTGTCGTTCAAAATAGTCAATCCAAACTGCATGCTCCCACAATGTATTATCCGTTTAAGTTCATGCGTATTTAATGGAAGCTTTGTAAAATGCTATAGGTGCTTGCATGCATAATTCCCACTGATTCTGGGATATATCTCCCTCATTTAAGAGTTTATTGAGCTTAGTTTAAGGCCAATAAATATTTCAGAAAATGGAAGATAATTTGTATCGTCATCAATCAAGGCAGCAGTTACATGCAGTTACATCCTCTCTCTGCAAGATATCAGGTTTAATGAAGCGTAAGGCTAATTCCTTAGTCAAATACATTGTTGCCGAGTAGACCTTGTGGGCCAGAGGGTCAGAGCGCTGTTGTAATGGGTAAATATTAGTGATGATGTGTAGAAGGACACATAAATTTCTGTTAGAGGGTCTTGGAAACTGGCTTGTAGACGCAAAAAACAAGAATCACACTCATTCCTGCTCAAAAACATCGACTTCAATGCTGGATACTTTTTAATTTCTTTATCACAACATTTTTCCAATGACAGCCAACGTGTGCATATTATTTCAGACCATTCCAGATCAACAACAAATTCCAGAAATTCCAGCAGTATTCCTTTGCATTTAGTGCTTTTCAACGCTTTTGTTGAAATAGTCTATCTCATGATCTTCAATATCAAATCCTGCTACATCACTAAAAGCATCAGCTCCTTTAGAAGCTGCAAGATGAGACAAATGACAATTACAGCCTGCTACAACCGTGTTTGGGTTCTTTCCCAATATACGTGTTTTGATGGAATTGTTCCTCACCATAATTATTAGTTGCACAATTATCTAAACCAACTGCAACAACATTCTGCTAATCAATGCAATCTTGTGAAAAGTTAGTATCGATGGCTTGAAACAATTGTTCAGCTCTCCCACAATCTTCACTAGTGGTCATACACATATTGTAAAACTTGCACATCAAATATCGTGAGATTCATTTTTTTAATGGAGGCATCACTGGAGCTATATATCATGACAAAATGAAAAAGGATTTTCTTTCATGTATGATACTAGTTGTGCCAGCAATCGCGGAGCCATGGCTTCATTCAGTATGCACGTTGTTTTGGTTCTGCTACATTTGAAATGCTGTGCAATCTGTGAGGCTGGAAACATCTTGGAATACAATGGAGACAAATGATCAGCAATAGCAAATGACAAATTGTATTGAATAAGGAAATTGGTGTGTAGCACTTAAGCTTTGATCGTTTTCTCTGTGAAACTGGAGGTTGCAGATGGCATAAAGGAACGGAGTGACCTTGAGCATTTAACAGCATGCTCCATCTTAGATGTTTCACAATGCTGCCTGATGTCAGCTTTACCCATATGAGAACAGGTAACATTCTTTTTGCAAGGAATACAAAAAAATGTATACCTGTTGTCATTCACTGAAGAGATAGGAAACTCTTTCTCCTATTCTGACTTGTACAATGTTTTGTATGTAGCAGCACCTCTCAGACTCTGACTTTCTTTTCTTGGTGGCAGGGGCAGCCAAAATACCCCAAGATTCTAGTTCACTATCAGTACCTGCTTCATTTGATGACAGCTCAGATCCTTCACACTAGTACTACTAGCTCAGCATCGACTGTATGCTAGCAGGTTGCTGCACCCAGCTAAATAAACTGTGGTAGTTTCAGTGGTTAAGGTTCAGTGCACTTAAGATTGCGATGTTGCCGTGAGACCGTGAGATAAAGGGAAAATCCGTGAGTCTCACTGGGCAACTATGAGAATGGCTGGGAGGACTGTTAGTGTGTTTCTCATGAAGCACATCAGAATGGCTGCAAGTAGCAGAGCCTTAGGGAGGACTGTTAGTGTGTTTCTCATGAAGCACATCAGAATGGCTGCAAGTAGCAGAGCCTTAGGGAGGACTGTTAGTGTGTTTCTCATGAAGCACATCAGAATGGCTGCAAGTAGAACAGCCTTAGGGAGGACTGTTAGTGTGTTTCTCATGAAGCACATCAGAATGGCTGCAAGTAGAACAGCCTTAGGGAGGACTGTTAGTGTGTTTCTCATGAAGCATCATCAGAATGGCTGCAAGTATAGAAGAGCCTTAGGGAGGACTGTTAGTGTGTTTCTCATGAAGCACATCAGAATGGCTGCAAGTAGAAGAGCCTTAGGGAGGACTGTTAGCATGAAGCACATCAGAATGGCTGCAAGTAGAACAGCCTTAGGGAGGACTGTTAGTGTGTTTCTAAGAACATCTCAATCTCATCTTTTTTTAATGCGAACATCATTTACAATTGTGTACCAGCCATGGGTAGTGTGTTTACTATGCTAGCAGGGTCCACCAGACTGCAAGTGCAGAGCCATCCGTGGGTAGTGTGCCTACTAGGCTAGCAGGGTCCACTACACTGCAAGTGCAGAGCCATCCGTGGGTAGTGTGCCTACTAGGCTAGCAGGGTCCACTACACTGCAAGTGCAGAGCCATCCGTGGGTAGTGTGCCTACTAGGCTAGCAGGGTCCACCAGACTGCAAGTGCAGAGCTTCCAGTTCAGGTCAAGTTTGCTGTGGAGTGGTTGCTTATCTAAACCCTCAAGGACGCATTCTGATTTACTGGGATTTAGAAAACTGTGCTGATCCCCAACAAAGTGCCTAGTTCTCTCGCAGGTGATGGTAAGTTCCACGTGCATGATCGAATGGCAGGATATCAGACTTAAAGCCAGCAGTTAGCGGCAGAGACATGGAGTCACATGCTTCATGTGCCCTTGTTGCTGCACCATCCAATATTAGGTGGTAGCCATGAGCTAACCCTCACGCACCTGCAGGCAGCCAATCACCAGCTGTCTGAACTGATCATACCCCTCAAGGTTTTCACCATGACATGGAGAAGTTTGCTCTTGAAGTTCCTTTTCAGTGCAGCCATGACACCTAGGTCCATGGGCTGAACAGAAGTGCATTAGTATGGAAGAAGGACCTATTTGACCTGTTGATCCTGCAATGTAGGTTCACTTGCATCATGGGATCTAAAATTGTCAGCAATCAAGACTGCTTGCCAAGATGTTCTCTTCCTTACTTCCTGAGTAAGAAAGAGAACAATAAATCTTGGAACCCCATTTTGTGAGATTGCTGTAGTTTTTTTGTGTGTGAATTTTATGAGAGGTTATTTGCTTTTCTGAGATATGGATGGTTCACAGCTACCCAGCAAATTCAAGCAGCAAGAAATCTTTGAGAGGCATCGTCCCAGATGGATTGAGCAGATATAAAGGCAGACCTTTGATCTGTGGCATTGTTCATATAATATATCTTAATAAAAAAGGAGTTGGTTTATTAATAATTTATTACAAAACAGCGAAGGATTTAGCAACCTTGCCAATCATACGATTTAGTACACGTGCGAGTGTCACGTGATCTTTTCCTTGCTCCCACGAGTATGCTGTCTCTAGTCACTCGTGCAGTATATATATGTGGAAGTTGGAAGCACTCAGATTTTGAAGTACATGCACCCTCAACTTTGCTGCAGGTAGCTTTGGCATGGACCCCTGCAACACTTACCAAAGAAAGCACACAGGGATTTTGACGTTCATACATTACACTAAGTGTGCAGAATTATGGAGCTCCACTTAAATTTGGGTTGTGGGTGCCAGCTGCCTTTTTAAAGTGAAGTGGTCAAGCAATATCAAGTATGTCATGTTTAGAACCATGCAAAGGGTGTGGTCTGGCTGACAATGCAAATGCGGTCAATTAGAGCTGAGTTGGTTGTGATTGTGTCTGCAGTCACCTATCCCAGGAGATACGAAGCCGAGTAGAGCAGCAGGAGATACGAAGCCGAGTAGAGCAGTCACCTATAACAGGAGATACGAATCCGAGAGCAGTCGTCTATCCCAGGAGATACGAAGCCGAGTAGAGCAGTCACCTATCCCAGGAGATGCGAAGCCGAGTAGAGCAGTCACCCAGGAGATACAAATCCGAGTAGAGCAGTCACCTATCCCAGGAGATACGAAGCCGAGTAGAGCAGTCACCTATCCCAGGAGATGCGAAGCCGAGTAGAGCAGTCGCCTATCCCAGGAGATACGAAGCCGAGTAGAGCAGTCACCTATCCCAGGAGATACGAAGCCGAGTAGAGCAGTCACCTATCCCAGGAGATACGAATCCGAGAGCAGTCACCTATCTCAGGAGGTCGAAGCCGAGTAGAGCAGTCACCTATCCCAAGATGCGAAGCCGAGTAGAGCAGTCACCTATCCCAGGAGATGCGAAGCCGAGTAGAGCAGTCACCTATCCCAGGAGATACGAATCCAAGTAGAGCAGTCACCTATCCCAAGAAATACAAATCCGAGAGCAGTCAGGAGGTCAAAGCCGAGTAGAGCAGTCACCTATCCCAGGAGATACGAAGCTAGCTATATAGCTTACCTTGCTAGATATAGCTAAGGCATGACAGTAAGGGAATTCATTGCTCTCTTCAGGCACTGACACTGCAGGTATTGTGGGTAGAACCTCACCAGTTACATGCACCATATTAATGATTATACTGGTGCTTATAAATAGCTTTATCTGTGTGCTCTCTTCAGGCACTGACATTGCAGTTATTGTGGGTAGAACCTCACCAGAGTTACTGTCTCGATAGAAATAGCAGTCAGTCTGCTGATTTGTGGTTCTAATTTAAGTTTGGTGGAGTTGATGGTTCGCTAAACAAATCTATTAGCTGGCAAGCTTCATCTCTGTGAACTGACTCTAAGCAGTGCAGTACACACAATACACATGTGGACCTGCAGGTGGGCGCGTCAGGACAACTGGTCCAACTAAATTTGTTATTATAAAAAAGAAATTAAAGAAGTGAAATATTTAACATAGTCATGATAACAGGTGATATGTATATATAATGAGAGAGAGAGCAGTACAAAAACTGTGAGAATGATACACTAACAACAACAACAAGAATGGAAGGTCATGCTAAGGGAGTTGTCTTTGTCTTGTAGTGACGGGCAAAGATCCATTTTTGCGAGGGCACATCGGCACAGGTCTTCATCACGGGAGACTTGTTCCCCTCCATGTCCAGACATAGAGCCGTCACTGAATGCTTCATGGAATATGTCTATGTGGTCAAGGATGGGAAGGAGAAGGCAATGACACCTTACCATACAATGCTGAAGGCCATAAGCTGGCTTATCAATATAATAATTATGATGAGGTATTTGTAGCCTAATTAATAATTATGATGAGGTACTTGTAGCTCCATACACTTAATTAATAATTATGATGAGGTACTTGTATCTATACTCTATACACTTAATTAATAATTATGATGAGGTACTTGTATCCATACACTTAATTAATAATTATGATGAGGTATTTGTAGCTACATACACTTAATTAATAATTATGATGAGGTACTTGTATCCATACACTTAATTAATAATTATGATGAGGTACTTGTATCCATACACTTAATTAATAATTATGATGAGGTACTTGTATCCATACACTTAATTAATAATTATGATGAGGTACTTGTAGCTCCATACACTTAATTAATAATTATGATGAGGTACTTGTATCCATACACTTAATTAATAATTATGAGGTACTTGTATCCATACACTTAATTAATAATTATGATGAGGTACTTGTATCCATACACTTAATTAATAATTATGAGGCACTTGTATCCATACAATTAATTAATAATTATGATGAGGCACTTGTATCCATACACTTAATTAATAATTATGATGAGGTACTTGTATCCGTACACTTAATTAATAATTATGATGAGGTACTTGAAGCTCCATACACTTAATTAATAATTATGATGAGGTACTTGTATCCATACACTTAATTAATAATTATGATGAGGTACTTGTATCCATACACTTAATTAATAATTATGATGAGGCACTTGTATCCATACACTTAATTAATAATTATGATGAGGTACTTGTATCCATACACTTAATTAATAATTATGAGGCACTTGTATCCATACACTTAATTAATAATTATGATGAGGTACTTGTATCCATACACTTAATTAATAATTATGAGGCACTTGTATCCATACAATTAATTAATAATTATGATGAGGTACTTGTATCCATACACTTAATTAATAATTATGATGAGGCACTTGTATCCATACACTTAATTAATAATTATGATGAGGTACTTGTATCCGTACACTTAATTAATAATTATGACGAGGTACTTGAAGCTCCATACACTTAATTAATAATTATGACGAGGTACTTGTATCCATACACTTAATTAATAATTATGATGAGGTACTTGTATCCATACACTTAATTAATAATTATGATGAGGCACTTGTATCCATACACTTAATTAATAATTATGATGAGGTACTTGTATCCATACACTTAATTAATAATTATGATGAGGCACTTGTATCCATACACTTAATTAATAATTATGATGAGGTACTTGTATCTATACACTTAATTAATAATTATGATGAGGTACTTGTATCCATGCACTTAATTAATAATTATGATGAGGTACTAGCTACATACACTTAATTAATAATTATGATGAGGCACTTGTATCCATACACTTAATTAATAATTATGATGAGGTACTTGTATCCATGCACTTAATTAATAATTATGATGAGATACTAGCTACATACACTTAATTAATAATTATGATGAGGTACTTGTATCCATACACTTAATTAATAATTATGATGAGTTATTTGAAGCTCCATACACTTAATTAATAATTATGATGAGGTACTTTATCCATACACTTAATTAATCCATACACTTAATTAATAATTATGATGAGGTACTTGCACTTAATTAATAATTATGATGAAGTATTTAAGCTCCATACACTTAATTAATAATTATGATGAGGTACTTGTATCCATACACTTAATTAATAATTATGATGAGGTACTTGTATCCATACACTTAATAATAATTATGATGAGGTACTTGAAGCTCCATACACTTAATTAATAATTATGATGAGGTACTTGTAGCTCCATACACTTAATTAATAATTATGATGAGGTACTTGTATCCATACACTTAATTAATCATTATGATGAGGTACTTGAATCCATACACTTAATTAATAATTATGATGAGGTACTTGTATCCATACACTTAATTAATAATTATGATGAGATACTTGTATCCATACACTTAATTAATAATTATGATGAGGTACTTGTATCCATACACTTAATTAATAATTATGATGAGGTACTTGTAGCTCCATACACTTAATTAATAATTATGATGAGGTACTTGTATCCATACACTTAATTAATAATTATGATGAGGTACTTGTAGCTCCATACACTTAATTAATAATTATGATGAGGTACTTGTATCCATACACTTAATTAATAATTATGATGAGGTACTTGTATCCATGCACTTAATTAATAATTAAGATGAGGTACTTGTATTCATACACTTAATTAATAATTATGATGAGGTACTTGAAGCTCCATACATTTAATTAATAATTATGATGAGGCACTTGTATCCATACACTTAATTAATAATTATGATGAGGTACTTGTATCCATACACTTAATTTCCATACACTTAATTAATAATTATGATTGAAGCTCCATGGTTCTACATATCTTTACTTAATGGATTGGCCCTGAAGACAAGATGATTACCATCTTTACCAGTTGACCCTTTACCATTAAAACATACTGTAAGTGGTAAAGGGTCATAATATTGTAATTGTTTTTTAATTAGTTCATAATGATTTTAATCCGTTCTTAATTGGTTCATAATTGTTGCTTTCAATTCATTGTAGGAAAGTTATGTTGAGGGAAGAGGTAGATGATGATGGTTCTTGGAAACAAATATCATGATTCTTGGGGTCGTCGTTGACTACCTTCACTAATGATGCAAATGAAAGAAGTGTTTTTGGAGCTAAAGTCAGCCAAAACCCATTTAAGGTATGCACCGACTGCCAGAGTGAGTTTTTAGCGAGACATGGTGGGCTCTGATGATGATGGTTCCTGGAAACAAATATCATGATTCTTGGGGTCGTCGTTGACTACCTTCACTAATGATGCAAATGAAAGAAGTGTTTTTGGAGCTAAAGTCAGCCAAAACCCATTTAAGGTATGCAACGACTGCCAGAGTGAGTTTTTAGCGAGACATGGTGGGCTCTGAGAGGGTTGGGCTTTCTCACACACTGAGCTAGTGTTGGGCATGCTCACACACTGAGCTAGTGTAGGGCATGCTCACACACTGAGCTAGTGTTGGACATGCTCACACACTGAGCTAGTGTTGGGCATGCTCACACACTGAGCTAGTGTTGGGCATGCTCACACACTGAGCTAGTGTTGGGCATGCTCACACACTGAGCTAGTGTTGGGCATGCTCACACACTGAGCTAGTGTTGGACATGCTCACACACTGAGCTAGGGTTGGGCATGCTCACACACTGAGCTAGGTAGGACATGCTCACACACTGAGCTAGTGTTGGACATGCTCACACACTGAGCTAGTGTTGGGCATGCTCACACACTGAGCTAGTGTTGGGCATGCTCACACACTGAGCTAGTGTTGGGCATGCTCACACACTGAGCTAGTGTTGGGCATGCTCACACACTGAGCTAGTGTTGGGCATGCTCACACACTGAGCTAGTGTTGGGCATGCTCACACACTGAGCTAGTGTTGGACATGCTCACACACTGAGCTAGTAGTGTTGGGCATGCTCACACACTGAGCTAGTGTTGGGCATGCTCACACACTGAGCTAGTGTTGGACATGCTCACACACTGAGCTAGTGTTGGGCATGCTCACACACTGAGCTAGTGTTGGGCATGCTCACACACTGAGCTAGTGTTGGGCATGCTCACACACTGAGCTAGTGTTGGGCATGCTCACACACTGAGCTAGTGTTGGGCATGCTCACACACTGAGCTAGTGTTGGACATGCTCACACACTGAGCTAGTGTAGGACATGCTCACACACTGAGCTAGTGTAGGGCATGCTCACACACTGAGCTAGTGTTGGACATGCTCACACACTGAGCTAGTGTAGGGCATGCTCACACACTGAGCTAGGGTTGGACATGCTCACACACTGAGCTAGTGTTGGGCATGCTCACACACTGAGCTAGTGTTGGGCATGCTCACACACTGAGCTAGGGTTGGACATTGAAGCCTCTGCACTCTCACTGCCCAACATTCTCTACTAAACGGAGAACACAAGAGCAATCATGTCACAGATATATACCACTTACTTGGGCAAAACCACAGGCACTGCTTGGCTAGGGTCAAAGGCACAGGCAATGCTTGGCTAGGTTGAAAGGCATGGCAATGCTTGGCTAGGGTCAAAGGCATGGCAATGCTTGGCTAGGGTCAAAGGCATAGGCAATGCTTGACTAGGGTCAAAGGCACGAGCAATGCTTGACTAGGGTCAAAGGCACGGGCAATGCTTGACTAGGGTCAAAGGCATGGGCAATGCTTTACTAGGGTCAAAGGCACGGGCAATTCTTGACTAGGGTCAAAGGCACAGGCAATGCTTGGTAAGGCATGGGCAATGCCTGACTAGGGTCAAAGGCACAGGCAATGCTTGACTAGGGTCAAAGGCACGGGCAATGCTTGACTAGGGTCAAAGGCACGGGCAAAGCTTAACTAGGGTCAAGGCATGGGCAATGCTTGTTTAGAGTTAAAAGCACAGGCAATGAGTCACTTACAAGCCCTGGATGGTACTGTAGCCTTAGTGAGGTCTGGTCACATGTGTGCCCTCCCTAAGCCTTAGTGAGGTCTGACCACAGTGTGCCCTCCCTAAGCCTCTGGCCACATGTGCCCTCCCTAAGCCTTAGTGAGGTCTGACCACATGTGTGCCCTCCCTAAGCCTTAGTGAGGTCTGGCCACATGTGTCCTCCCTAAGCCTTAGTGAGGTCTGGCCACATGTGCCCTCCCTAAGCAGTAAGGTCTGGCCACATGTGTGTCCTCCCTAAGCCTTAGTGAGGTCTGGCCACATGTGCCCTCCCTAATAAGCCTTAGTAAGGTCTGGCCACATGTGTGCCCTCCCTAAGCCTTAGTGAGGTCTGGCCACATGTGTGCCCTCCCTAAGCCTTAGTGAGGTCAGGCCACATGTGTGCCCTCCCTAAGCCTTAGTGAGGTCTTGCCACATGTGTGCCCTCCCAAGCCTTAGTGAGGTCTGACCACATGTGCCCTCCCTAAGCCTTAGTGAGGTCTGGCCACATGTGTGCCCTCCCTAAGCCTTAGTGAGGTCAGGCCACATATGTGCCCTCCCTAAGCCTTAGTGAGGTCTGGCCACATGTGTGCCCTCCCTAAGCCTTAGTGAGGTCTGGCCACATGTGCCCTCCCTAAGCCTTAGTGAGGTCTGGCCACATGTGTGCCCTGCCTAAGCCTTAGTGAGATCTGGCCACATGTGCCCTCCCTAAGCCTTAAGGCATGTCCCACTGGGACCACTATTGACCTAGATCTGATCTTGATAAGTGGGATCTAGATCTGATCTGGATAAATCCTGTCCCACTGCAAAAATGAACAACCACAATTAAAAGCATTTAAAAGCATTTTACACCTCCAAGCAGCTGCGTGTCACATGACATGACAGCTGGTATCGCTCACATGACTGCTGCTAGTGTACACTTGAAGATGGATATGTCCTGGCTCTGTGTGTTCTTTCTATATTATATCACCACTGTGCTTCCCTCACTATTTGCAGGTACATGATGTGTTTTTGCTAATTCGGCATTTTATAGAAATGCATGCAATGGGTCTTTGTTTCCCAACTGGACAAAACTCTTCAATGACGTTGAAGTGCCACTTGTTGTTCTGGGTGATCCAGCATATCCACTTCTACCATGACTGATGAAACCCTACTTGGAGACATCCAGTACACCAGAAGAACTGAACTTTAATTATAGGCAAAGCAGGGCAAGGATGGTGGCGGAGAATGCTTTTGGTCGGTTAAAGGGCCGATGGCGATGTCTACTGAAGAGAATAGACTCGAACTTGGCCAATGTACCAAGCATTGTTAGTTCATGCATAGTATTGCACAACGTGTGTGGGATCTATGGTATCATTGTCAAGATAACTGGCTCAATCGGGAAGGCAGTGCAAGTGGAAGTGTATCAACCACAGCAGCAAGCAGTGGCACAGCTACAGCCATCAGAGACAAACTGTACTAACAATTAGCAGATCAGAATGGTTTATCATAGTATATAAATAAAATTGAATAACACAATAATAAGCTATGGTGAAGGTGAATAGTGGTGAGGGAAGTTAGGAGATGAAAAAGAAGTTGGTGGTGGTGGTTGAGATGGGAAAGGTGCAAGGGGAAAGGGTGGGCGGGGGGAAGAGAAGTGTGGAAACTATTAGGAGGGTACGTGGATGGTGGAGGAAAATACTGCTGAACATGGCCATCATGCGTTCCTCGTGCTTCTCTTCCCTTTCCCTCTCTTCCTTCGCTTGCAGTTCTGCTTCCCTCTCAGCTGCACGCTCCTCTGCCGGTTGGAAGATTGCAGCAAGCTCCCTCAGCCCACTGTCTTCATGCCGGCGTTTTTGTCCTGCCGGTTTAAAAGGAATAGTTAACACTGTATTGTACAAACTTCTAAATACAAACCTTTCTTTCGAGCCGTCACTGCCTCTCTTCTGTGCTGAGAACTCAAGGTACCTAATAAATTAAATTCATCATTAATATTGTAAAACAGCGAGCAAAACCCAAAAGCTTATAGCTAAACCAGCCAGCCAGCAAAACCCAAAAGCTTAAAATGCTTATAGATATACGGTCAAAACCAAAAAGCTTACCTTCCTATACCCCTGGGTGAGGTTCTTTACTTTCCTTTTACATTGTTGGCACGTCCGCTCGTGTCCCAGGTCTTTCATGGCTTGGGCAATACGCTGGTACACCGACCTGTTCCTGGCCACGCCATCTAACTGAGCCTGAACATCCTCATCCCCCCAGATTCCTACCAAAGCCTTCGTCTCCTCCAAGTCCTTCGTCTCCTCCAAGTCCAACCAGCTGCCATAACTCTTTCGTATCGCTAGCCGCGTTTTTGTCACGTGAGAATGCCACACCCACCATATATTTCACTCGGATAGGACCTTATAGCGATCGGATCTACCTACCCAGGGGGGACCAGTTGGATCGCGATCGGATCGTACCCGGAAAAATGTGAGTGCAGTGCGGACAGGATTTATATCGATCGGATGTAGATCGTTGGTATAGTGCGGACAGGCCTTTAGTGAGGTCTGGCCACATGTGAGCCCTCCCTAAGCCTTAGTGAGGTGTGGCCACATGTGCCCTCCCTAAGCCTTAGTGAGGTCTGACCACATGTGTCCTCCCTAAGCCTTAGTGAGGTCTGGCCACATGTGTGCCCTCCCTAAGCCTTAGTGAGGTCTGGCCACATGTGTGCCCTCCCTAAGCCTTAGTGAGGTCTGGCCACATGTGTGCCCTCCCTAAGCCTTAGTGAGGTCTGGCCACATGTGTGCCCTCCCTAAGCCTTAGTGAGGTCTGGCCACAAGTGATTAATCAGAGGTGGGAATCACAAGTTATTTGTGAGTGGCAATGTGCTCTGGTGATGTTGGTACCTTATCATTGTAGTCCCACTTCTGGTTCCCGCTCAAGCCATGGCAGTTATAGATAAGGATGGCAGAGCCTTCGTTAGCAGAAGAGACGTCTAGACATAAGTCTTCTTCAAACTGAATCTCTCCCAAGTCACTGAAGCCAAATTCCTGTGGGGATGAAGGGCTGCTATTAATCAGAGATTCATATGAGGGGAAGGGGAGGTTAGGGGGGCTTTGTCCCATGTCCCCATAAGTCTCAATTACCACCACCCCCTCCACCCCCCACCGCTCATGCATTAGTTTGTCACCAAAACATCCACAACTTCACATACATAAGCACACCATGTGTGTAGCTTTATTTAGGGGTTGTCATGGTAATTATGTCAGCATACCAAGATATCGGACATAATAACGGCTTTTAAAAAAACAATACCAAGTTGCACCAGCTCGTATTTCCTGCGTGGTCTCGGATACAACCCAACTCTAGACCTGGCCAAGTGCTAATAGTTCTCACCAGAGGGTGCAGGTCTCTGATGCAACCAACTCTAGACCTGGCCTGGCCAAGTGCTAATAGTTCTCACCAGAGGGTGCAGGTCTCTGATGCAACCAACTCTAGACCTGACCTGGCCAAGTGCTAATAGTTCTCACCAGAGGGTGCAGGTCTCTGATGCAACCAACTCTAGACCTGACCTGGTCAAGTGCTAATAGTTCTCACCAGAGGGTGCAGGTCTCTGATGCAACCAACTCTAGACCTGACCTGGTCAAGTGCTAATAGTTCTCACCAGAGGGTGCGGGTCTCTGATGCAACCAACTCTAGACCTGACCTGGCCAAGTGCTAATAGTTCTCACCAGAGGGTGCAGGTCTCTGATGCAACCAACTCTAGACCTGACCTGGCCAAGTGCTAATAGTTCTCACCAGAGGGTGCGGGTCTCCTCTGATGCAACCCAACTCTAGACCTGGCCTGGCCAAGTGCTAATAGTTCTCACCAGAGGGTGCGGGTCTCTGATGCAACCAACTCTAGACCTGGCCTGGCCAAGTGCTAATAGTTCTCACCAGAGGGTGCAGGTCTCTGATGCAACCAACTCTAGACCTGACCAAGTGCTAATAGTTCTCACCAGAGGGTGCGGGTCTCTGATGCAACCAACTCTAGACCTGACCTGGCCAAGTGCTAATAGTTCTCACCAGAGGGTGCAGGTGTCTGATGCAACCAACTCTAGACCTGACCTGGCCAAGTGCTAATAGTTCTCACCAGAGGGTGCAGGTCTCTGATGCAACCAACTCTAGACCTGGCCAAGTGCTAATAGTTCTCACCAGAGGGTGCAGGTCTCTGATGCAACCAACTCTAGACCTGTCCTGGCCAAGTGCTAATAGTTCTCACCAGAGGGTGCAGGTCTCTGATGCAACCAACTCTAGACCTGACCTGGCCAAGTGCTAATAGTTCTCACCAGAGGGTGCAGGTCTCTGATGCAACCAACTCTACCGTCCTGGCCAAGTGCTAATAGTTCTCACCAGAGGGTGCGGGTCTCTGATGCAACCAACTCTAGACCTGGCCAAGTGCTAATAGTTCTCACCAGAGGATGCAGGTCTCCTCTGATGCAACCAACTCTAGACCTGTCCTGGCCAAGTGCTAATAGTTCTCACCAGAGGGTGCGGGTCTCTGATGCAACCAACTCTAGACCTGACCTGGCCAAGTGCTAATAGTTCTCACCAGAGGGTGCAGGTCTCTGATGCAACCAACTCTAGACCTGTCCTGGCCAAGTGCTAATAGTTCTCACCAGAGGGTGCAGGTCTCTGATGCAACCAACTCTAGACCTGGCCAA
The DNA here is from genome assembly GCA_028752905.1 of Cladorhizidae sp. MBARI D1340-BT2. Classification (NCBI taxonomy): domain Eukaryota; kingdom Metazoa; phylum Porifera; class Demospongiae; order Poecilosclerida; family Cladorhizidae; species Cladorhizidae sp. MBARI D1340-BT2. The sequence continues at coordinate 3,902,805 of JAQNBH010000004.1, read as the reverse complement.
GTGCTAATAGTTCTCACCAGAGGGTGCAGGTCTCTGATGCAACCAACTCTAGACCTGGCCAAGTGCTAATAGTTCTCACCAGAGGGTGCAGGTCTCTGATGCAACCAACTCTAGACCTGTCCTGGCCAAGTGCTAATAGTTCTCACCAGAGGGTGCAGGTCTTTAATGCAACCCAACTCTAGACCTGTCCTGGCCAAGTGCTAATAGTTCTCACCAGAGGGTGCAGGTCTCTGATGCAACCAACTCTAGACCTGGCCAAGTGCTAATAGTTCTCACCAGAGGGTGCAGGTCTCTGATGCAACCCAACTCTAGACCTGGCCAAGTGCTAATAGTTCTCACCAGAGGGTGCGGGTCTCTGATGCAACCAACTCTAGACCTGGCCAAGTGCTAATAGTTCTCACCAGAGGGTGCAGGTCTCTGATGCAACCAACTCTAGACCTGACCTGGCCAAGTGCTAATAGTTCTCACCAGAGGGTGCAGGTCTCTGATGCAACCAACTCTAGACCTGACCTGGCCAAGTGCTAATAGTTCTCACCAGAGGGTGCGGGTCTCTGATGCAACCAACTCTAGACCTGTCCTGGCCAAGTGCTAATAGTTCTCACCAGAGGGTGCAGGTCTCTGATGCAACCAACTCTAGACCTGGCCAAGTGCTAATAGTTCTCACCAGAGGGTACAGGTCTCCTCTGATGCAACCAACTCTAGACCTGACCTGGCCAAGTGCTAATAGTTCTCACCAGAGGGTGCGGGTCTCTGATGCAACCAACTCTAGACCTGACCTGGCCAAGTGCTAATAGTTCTCACCAGAGGGTGAAGGTCTCTGATGCAACCAACTCTAGACCTGACCTGGCCAAGTGCTAATAGTTCTCACCAGAGGGTGAAGGTCTCTGATGCAACCAACTCTAGACGTGTCCTGGCCAAGTGCTAATAGTTCTCACCAGAGGGTGCGGGTCTCTGATGCAACCAACTCTAGACCTGGCCAAGTGCTAATAGTTCTCACCAGAGGGTGCAGGTCTCTGATGCAACCAACTCTAGACCTGTCCTGGCCAAGTGCTAATAGTTCTCACCAGAGGGTGCAGGTCTCTGATGCAACCAACTCTAGACGTGTCCTGGCCAAGTGCTAATAGTTCTCACCAGAGGGTGCGGGTCTCTGATGCAACCAACTCTAGACCTGGCCAAGTGCTAATAGTTCTCACCAGAGGGTGCAGGTCTCTGATGCAACCAACTCTAGACCTGTCCTGGCCAAGTGCTAATAGTTCTCACCAGAGGGTGTGGGTCTCTGATGCAACCAACTCTAGACCTGGCCAAGTGCTAATAGTTCTCACCAGAGGGTGCAGGTCTCTGATGCAACCAACTCTAGACCTGTCCTGGCCAAGTGCTAATAGTTCTCACCAGAGGGTGCAGGTCTCTGATGCAACCAACTCTAGACCTGGCCAAATGCTAATAGTTCTCACCAGAGGGTGCAGGTATTGGTCAGGTAGTCTCTAAACTTGGGCAGCCCCAATATCTAATCTTCTTTTTTTCTAGTCACTGATCCTTCAATGACCACACCACCTCACTGCCACCTAGCATGGCAGCCATGGACTTCTGAGCAGAAGGGACTTGGGCTTGTTAATGATCCACTTATTAGCTCATTATAAATTCATTTGTGGGCGCATGGCAGTTGTTCCAAGTCTGTGCATGTGTATGATAGTTATGGGGCTAGAACATGGCCAGGGGTGTGGGGAGTAGTTATGGGGCTAGAACATGGCCAGGGGTGTGGGGAGTAGTTATGGGGCTAGAACATGGCCAGGGGTGTGGGGAGTAGTTATGGGGGCCAGGGGTGTGGGGAGTAGTTATGGGGGCCAGGGGTGTGGGGAGTAGTTATGGGGGCTAGAACATGGCCAGGGGTGTGGGGAGTAGTTATGGGGCTAGAACATGGCCAGGGGTGTGGGGAGTAGTTATAGGGGCTAGCCAGGGGTGTGGGGAGTAGTTATGGGGGCTAGAACATGGCCAGGGGTGTGTGCAGTAGTTATGGGGCTAGAACATGGCCAGGGGTGTGGGGAGTAGTTATGGGGCTAGAACATGGCCAGGGGTGTGGGGAGTAGTTATGGGGGCTAGAACATGGCCAGGGGTGTGGGGAGTAGTTATGGGGGCTGGAACGTGGCCAGGGGTGTGGGGAGTAGTTATGGGGCTAGAACATGGCCAGGGGTGTGGGGAGTAGTTATGGGGGCTAGAACATGGCCAGGGGTGTGGGGAGTAGTTATGGGGGCTAGAACATGGCCAGGGGTGTGGGGAGTAGTTATGGGGCTAGAACATGGCCAGGGGTGTGGGGAGTAGTTATGGGGGCTAGAACATGGCCAGGGGTGTGGGGAGTAGTTATGGGGGCTAGAACATGGCCAGGGGTGTGGGGAGTAGTTATGGGGGCTAGAACATGGCCAGGGGTGTGGGGAGTAGTTAAGGGGGCTAGAACATGGCCAGGGGTGTGGGGAGTAGTTATGGGGGCTAGAACATGGCCAGGGGTGTGGGGAGTAGTTAAGGGGGCTAGAACATGGCCAGGGGTGTGGGGAGTAGTTATGGGGCTAGAACATGGCCAGGGGTGTGGGGAGTAGTTATGGGGGCTAGAACATGGCCAGGGGTGTGGGGAGTAGTTATGGGGGCTAGAACGTGGCCAGGGGTGTGGGGAGTAGTTATGGGGGCTATAACATGGCCAGGGGTGTGGGGAGTAGTTATGGGGGCTAGAACATGGCCAGGGGTGTGGGGAGTAGTTATGGGGGCTAGAACATGGCCAGGGGTGTGGGGAGTGGTCATGATCCCCCCAGTTGGTGTCATGAGCTCCTACAGGAGCAAACTACACACACTACATCGCCAATTTTTTAAAAACCTGCACATGCCAGTAGATAACTCGATCAATACAAAATTCATAAAACTTCACTTCCTGCATGAGGGGGAGTGGGAGGGGAGTGGGAGGGTAGTGGGGGGGGAAGGGGAGAGAAATGAAGTTTTTTTCATTTTGTTATTTAATAATAATAGCTGGCGATGGAAACTCTTCCAGAACTCTTGGGCTGCTTCTCAGAGGAGAGCTGCACAGGCATCTCTGCTTGTCCAGGGATCACTCTGAATCCCTTATCTCTCGAGCAAGGAGGTGCTCCTGGATGGATTCCTTTGCTGCATGTTTTGTTGTAGACAGAGAGATGTAGTGATGCGTAGCTTTTGTTAGCTCACCTCAAGGAGCTGATTCTTCCACCAAACTGTGTTCGTATTCTAATGGCAGGAACAGTTTGAGAAGCTCATTCTTGACAAAAACAATTACAGCTGCAAATATTTAAAACCACACAAGAGGGCAGAGAACTGACTAAGCCTAATTGATTGGCATGTGTAGACGACCAATGAGAACAGGAGATCACGGCCGCTCTCTATTATGTCAGCAAACTCATGCCCATCCCCCCCCCCCCATACCTGGTTGCCGGCTTGTCCATGACAGGTGTAGAGTCCCACTGGTGACCCCTCCCTCCCTCCGAGAGTGTCCAGACACTTGTGAGTCGATGGGTTTCTAAGCTACACAACGGCAACAGAAGCAACAATGAATGTCAACGCAGAGCCAATACCTACAGCAGCACTAAGCCTGCTTCCTTACATTACATCATGCATTACATCATGCATTACATCATGCATTACATCATGCATTACATCATGCATTACATCATGCATTACATCATGCATTACATCATGCATTACATCATGCATATACACACACACACAACATTTATTTGCAGATTGTCAAGAAAGAAACAGAACTGTACGCAGGCACCCACTCAATTAGATGACACTTTACCATGTGAAATTATGATAGCACTCACAGAGCACATAGTGTATGGTAAATGGTCGTCAACTTGTGGTCCACATGGGGACAGTCTTCGTTCCCTTTTAATTTTAATAAAACAATTTTTGCCCTCATTTTACAGGTACAGGTACACTTTCAGGGGGCTAAACTCTATATCTCTGGATGTAATTATGAACCCCCCCCCCCCCCACACACACACATACACACTTTTCTGGTCTGTAACAACACTTTGGTTCAGCACACAAAATGGTGCTGGTCCGCTCATAAAGGACTATATATAACCAGCTTCCCTCTAGACCGAGTTCTCATTGGGTAAAGGGAGTTATGATACACATCCATTTACAGCTCCTACATAGACAAGGCTCTCGTTGGGTAAAGGGAGACTCTACAAAACACACCCACTTACAGCTCCCCCATGGACCAGGTTCTCGTTGGGTAACGGGAGTTCTCTGTAGACGTTGTCCAAATACCATTTGAACGACTTGCAATTCAGCTCTTTCCTGAGGGCAACCCGACTACTAATGTCTCCGAAAGTCCTCTTCCGGATGTCCGGCCGCTTGTCGTAGTAATACTCCTTGTACTCGTCCATCCACACCTCCACAAGGCGCATGTTGTTACGGACGAGAATTTGGTCCACACCTCCAGGAAAGCTGTACGGCTGCCGCTTACGGAAGATGTGTCCCACGCGGGAACAAGGAATGATCTCCAGCACCCCACCACACATCCACACCTACACACGTTCATATGACATCATCGTATCACATGCAGGTCACATGATATCACACACTTGAAGTCACCCCACCACACATGTCACATATGACATTATCATATCACATGCAAATCACATGATATCACACAATTGATGTGGAATGACATGTCACATGATAATAATGCCTCACCATCATGTATCGCATGTGTATGGCACATGCTTATCACATGACATGCCAGCCCCCACCACAGGACACCCAACGATCACATGGCATTTCACCGTGTCCCATGACATATCACCAGGAGTCACCTGTCTGATAATCCATATATGGGATTGGCCCTTATTTTAAAATGGGAGACATAACAACAAAGTCTATCAGCCAAGACTCACCTCGGACTCGCCTCAGACTCGCCTCAGACTCACCTCAAACACACCTCAGACTCACCTCAGACTCACCCGACTCACCTCAGACTCACCTCAGACTCCTCAGACTCACCTCAGACTCACTCAGACTCACTTCACTCACCTCAGACTCACCTCAGACACACCTCAGACTCACCTCACTCGCCCCAGACTCACCTCAGACTCACCTGACTCACCTCAGACTCACCTCAGACTCACCTCAGACTCACCCCAGACTCGCCTCAGACTCACCTCAGACTCACCTCAGACTCACCTCAGACTCACCCCAGACTCACCTCAGACTCACCTCAGACTCACCTCAGACTCACCTGACTCACCTCAGACTCACCTCAGACTCACCTCACTCACCCCAGACTCACCTCAGACTCACCTCAAACTCACCTGACTCACCTCAGACTCACCTCACTCACCTCAGACACACCTCAGACTCACCTCAGACACACCTCAGACTCACCTCAGACTCACCTCAGACTCACCTCAGACTCACCTCAGACTCGCCTCAGACTCACCTCAGACTCACCTCAGACTCACCTCAGACTCACCTCAGACTCACCTCAAACTCACCTGACTCACCTCAGACTCACCTCAGACACACCTCAGACTCACCTCACTCGCCTCGGACTCGCCCCAGACTCACCTCAGACTCACCTGACTCACCTCAGACTCACCTCAGACTCGCCTCAGACACGCCTCAGACTCACCTCAGACTCACCTCAGACACACCTCAGACACACCTCAGACTCACCTCACTCGCCTCGGACTCGCCCCAGACTCACCTCAGACTCACCTGACTCACCTCAGACTCACCTCAGACTCGCCTCAGACACGCCTCAGACTCACCTCAGACTCACCTCAGACTCACCTCAGACTCACCTCAGACTCACCTGACTCACCTCAGACTCACCTCAGACTCACCTCAGACTCACCTCAGACTCACCTCAAACTCACCTGACTCACCTCAGACTCACCTCAGACTCACCTCAGACTCACCTCAGACTCACCTCAGACTCACCTCAGACTCACCTCAGACACACCCCAGACTTGCCTCAGACTCGCCTCGGACTCGCCCCAGACTCACCTCAGACTCACCTCAGACTCACCTCAGACTCACCCCAGACTCGCCTCAGACACGCCTCAGACTCACCTCAGACTCACCTCAGACTCACCTTAGACTCACCTCAAACTCACCTGACTCACCTCAGACTCACCTCAGACTCACCTCAGACTCACCTGACTCACCTCAGACTCACCTCAGACTCGCCTCAGACTCGCCTCGGACTCGCCCCAGACTCACCTCAGACACACCCCAGACTCGCCTCAGACTCGCCTCGGACTCGCCCCAGACTCACCTCAGACTCACCTCACTCACCTCAGACTCACCTCAGACTCACCTGACTCACCTCAGACACACCTGACTCACCTCAGACTAACCTCAGACACACCCCAGACTCGCCTCAGACTCGCCTCGGACTCGCCCCAGACTCACCTCAGACTCACCTCAGACTCACCTCAGACTCACCTCAGACTCACTCAGACTCACCTCACTCACCTCAGACTCACCCCAGACTCACCTCAGACTCACCTCAGACTCACTCAGACTCCTCAGACTCACTCAGACTCACCTCAGACTCACTCAGACTCACCTCAGACTCACTCAGACTCACCTCAGACTCACCTCAGACTCCTCAGACTCACCTCAGACTCACTCAGACTCACCTCAGACTCACCTCAGACTCACCTCAGACTCACCTGACTCACCTGACTCACCTCAGACTCACCTCACTCACCCCAGACTCACCCCAGACTCACCCCAGACTCACCTCAGACACACCTCAGACTCACCTGACTCACCTGACTCACCAGACTCACCTCAGACTCACCTCAGACTCGCCTCAGACTCACCTCAGACTCACCTCAGACTCACCTCAGACTCACCTCAGACTCGCCTCAGACTCACCTCAGACTCACCTCAGACTCACCTGACTCACCTCAGACTCACCTCAGACTCGCCTCAGACTCGCCTCAGACTCACCAGACACACCTCGGACTCACCTCAGACTCACCTGACTCACCTCAGACTCACCTCAGACTCGCCTCAGACTCACCTCAGACTCACCTCACTCACCTCAGACTCACCTCAGACTCGCCTCAGACTCGCCTCAGACTCGCCTCGGACTCACCTGACTCACCTCAGACTCACCCCAGACTCACCTCAGACACACCTCAGACTCACCTGACTCACCTCAGACTCACCTCAGACACACCTCAGACTCACCTCAGACTCACCTCAGACACACCTCAGTCACCTCACTCACCTCAGACTCACCCCAGACTCACCCCAGACTCACCTGACTCACCTCAGACTCATCTCAGACTCACCCCAGACACACCTCAGACTCCTCACTCACCTCAGACTCACCTCGGACTCGCCCCTCAGACTCACCTCAGACTCACCTCAGACTCACCTCAGACTCACCAGACTCACCTCAGACTCACCTCAGACTCACCCCAGACTCACCCCAGACTCACCAGACTCACCTCAGACTCACCTGACTCACCTCACTCACCTCACTCACTCAGACACACCTGACTCACCTCAGACTCACCCCAGACTCACCCCAGACTCACCTGACTCACCTCAGACTCACTCAGACTCGCCTCAGACTCACCTCAGACTCACCTCAGACTCACCAGACTCACCTCACTCACCTCAGACTCACCCCAGACTCACCCCAGACTCACCCCAGACTCACCTCAGACTCGCCTCAGACTCACCTCAGACTCGCCTCAGACACACCTCAGACTCACCTCAGACTCACCTCAGACTCACCTCACTCACCTCGGACACACCTCGGACTCACCTCAGACTCACCTGACTCACCTCAGACTCACCTCAGACTCGCCTCAGACTCGCCTCAGACTCACCTCAGACTCACCAGACACACCTCGGACTCACCTCAGACTCACCTGACTCACCTCAGACTCACCTCAGACTCACCTCAGACTCACCTCAGACTCACTCCAGACTCACCTCAGACTCACTCAGACTCACTCAGACTCACCTCAGACTCACCTCACTCACCTCAGACTCACCTCAGACTCACTCAGACTCGCCTCAGACTCACCTCAGACTCACCTCACTCACCTCAGACTCACCTCAGACTCGCCTCAGACTCGCCTCAGACTCGCCTCAGACACACCTCAGACTCACCTCACTCACCTCGGACACACCTCGGACTCACCTCAGACTCACCTGACTCACCTCAGACTCACCTCAGACTCGCCTCAGACTCGCCTCAGACTCACCTCAGACTCACCAGACACACCTCGGACTCACCTCAGACTCACCTGACTCACCTCAGACTCACCTCAGACTCGCCTCAGACTCACCTCAGACTCACCTCACTCACCTCAGACTCACCTCAGACTCGCCTCAGACTCGCCTCAGACTCGCCTCGGACTCACCTGACTCACCTCAGACTCACCCCAGACTCACCTCAGACACACCTCAGACTCACCTGACTCACCTCAGACTCACCTCAGACTCACCTGACTCACCTCAGACTCGCCTCAGACTCACCTCAGACACACCTCAGACTCACCTGACTCACCTCAGACTCACCTCGGACTCACCTCAGACTCACCTCAGACTCACCTCAGACTCACCTCAGACACACCTGACTCACCTCACTCACCTCAGACTCACCCCAGACTCACCCCAGACTCACCTGACTCACCTCAGACTCACCTCAGACTCACCTCAGACTCACCTCAGACACACCTGACTCACCTCACTCACCTCAGACTCACCCCAGACTCACCCCAGACTCACCTGACTCACCTCAGACTCATCTCAGACTCACCCCAGACACACCTCAGACTCCTCACTCACCTCACTCACCTCAGACTCACCTCGGACTCGCCCCTCAGACTCACCTCAGACTCACCTCAGACTCGCCCCTCAGACTCACCTCAGACTCACTCAGACTCGCCTCAGACTCACCTCAGACTCACCTCAGACTCACCAGACTCACCTCACTCACCTCAGACTCACCTCAGACTCGCCTCAGACTCACCTCAGACTCGCCTCAGACACACCTCAGACTCACCTCAGACTCACCTGACTCACCTCAGACTCACCTCACTCACCTCAGACTCACCTCAGACTCACTCAGACTCGCCTCAGACTCACCTCAGACTCACCTCAGACTCACCAGACTCACCTCACTCACCTCAGACTCACCTCAGACTCGCCTCAGACTCACCTCAGACTCACCTCACTCACACCTCGGACTCACCTGACTCACCTCAGACTCACCTCAGACACACCCCAGACTCGCCTCAGACTCGCCTCAGACTCACCAGACACACCTCGGACTCACCTCAGACTCACCTGACTCACCTCAGACTCACCTCAGACTCGCCTCAGACTCACCTCAGACTCACCTCACTCACCTCAGACTCACCTCAGACTCGCCTCAGACTCGCCTCAGACTCGCCTCGGACTCACCTGACTCACCTCAGACTCACCCCAGACTCACCTCAGACACACCTCAGACTCACCTGACTCACCTCAGACTCACCTCAGACTCACCTGACTCACCTCAGACTCGCCTCAGACTCACCTCAGACACACCTCAGACTCACCTCAGACACACCTCAGTCACCTCACTCACCTCAGACTCACCCCAGACTCACCCCAGACTCACCTGACTCACCTCAGACTCATCTCAGACTCACCCCAGACACACCTCAGACTCCTCACTCACCTCAGACTCACCTCAGACTCACCTCGGACTCGCCCCTCAGACTCACCTCAGACTCACCTCAGACTCACCTCAGACTCACCTCAGACTCACCTCAGACTCACCAGACTCACCTCAGACTCACCTCAGACTCACCTCAGACTCACCCCAGACTCACCCCAGACTCACCAGACTCACCTCAGACTCACCTGACTCACCTCACTCACCTCAGACTCACTCAGACACACCTGACTCACCTCACTCACCTCAGACTCACCCCAGACTCACCCCAGACTCACCTGACTCACCTCAGACTCATCTCAGACTCACCCCAGACTCACCTCAGACTCACCTCGGACTCGCCCCTCAGACTCACCTCAGACTCACCTCAGACTCGCCCCTCAGACTCACCTCAGACTCACTCAGACTCGCCTCAGACTCACCTCAGACTCACCTCAGACTCACCTCACTCACCTCAGACTCACCCCAGACTCACCCCAGACTCACCCCAGACTCACCTCAGACTCGCCTCAGACTCACCTCAGACTCGCCTCAGACACACCTCAGACTCACCTCAGACTCACCTCAGACTCACCTCACTCACCTCGGACACACCTCGGACTCACCTCAGACTCACCTGACTCACCTCAGACTCACCTCAGACTCGCCTCAGACTCGCCTCAGACTCACCTCAGACTCACCAGACACACCTCGGACTCACCTCAGACTCACCTGACTCACCTCAGACTCACCTCAGACTCACCTCAGACTCACTCCAGACTCACCTCAGACTCACTCAGACTCACTCAGACTCACCTCAGACTCACCTCACTCACCTCAGACTCACCTCAGACTCACTCAGACTCGCCTCAGACTCACCTCAGACTCACCTCACTCACCTCAGACTCACCTCAGACTCGCCTCAGACTCGCCTCAGACTCGCCTCGGACTCACCTGACTCACCTCAGACTCACCCCAGACTCACCTCAGACACACCTCAGACTCACCTGACTCACCTCAGACTCACCTCAGACTCACCTGACTCACCTCAGACTCGCCTCAGACTCACCTCAGACTCACCTGACTCACCTCAGACTCACCTCAGACTCACCTCGGACTCACCTCAGACTCACCTCAGACTCACCTGACTCACCTCACTCACCTCAGACTCACCCCAGACTCACCCCAGACTCACCTGACTCACCTCAGACTCATCTCAGACTCACCTCAGACTCCTCACTCCTCAGACTCACCTCGGACTCGCCCCTCAGACTCACCTCAGACTCACCTCAGACTCACCTCAGACTCACCTCAGACTCACCAGACTCACCTCAGACTCACCTCAGACTCACCTCAGACTCACCCCAGACTCACCAGACTCACCTCAGACTCACCTGACTCACCTCACTCACCTCAGACTCACCCCAGACTCACCTCAGACACACCTCAGACTCACCCCAGACTCACCCCAGACTCACCTGACTCACCTCAGACTCACCTGACTCACCTGACTCACCTCAGACTCACCTCAGACTCACCTGACTCACCTCAGACTCACCTCAGACTCACCTCAGACACACCTCACACCTTCTTAGACCATTACTTAAAATCTACAGATAACTCTGAGAATACTAACCAGATGAGCTCGAACTAATTTTGCAAAGCGGTTTTATAATACCAAACAATGAACACAATTAATTGTCTCCGAATAAAATCACACGACTAATATTATACGGTATATACAAAACTTACTTAATGCTTCTTATCAACCATAGACTATTAATCAAGACTGTTAGGGGGCTTGACTAAAGGTACTGGCAGACGTCTCTGGAGAGGGTGGAGCTATCAGTGGTGACTTTACACCACTGTAAGGTGTGGCTGTGCTCAAGAGCTTCTCCTCAGAGTGTGGTGTGTTCAAGAGCTTCTCCTCAGAGTGTGGTGTGTTCAAGAGCTTCTCCTCAGAGTGTGGTGTGCTCAAGAGCTTCTCCTCAGAGTGTGGCTGTACTCAAGAGCTTCTCCTCAGAGTGTGGCTGTACTCAAGAGCTTCTCCTCAGAGTGTGGCTGTACTCAAGAGCTTCTCCTAGAGTGTGGTGTGCTCAAGAGCTTCTCCTCAGAGTGTGGTGTGCTCAAGAGCTTCTCCTCAGAGTGTGGTGTGCTCAAGAGCTTCTCCTCAGAGTGTGGTGTGCTCAAGAGCTTCTCCTCAGAGTGTGGCTGTCAAGAGCTTCTCCTCAGAGTGTGGTGTGCTCAAGAGCTTCTCCTCAGAGTGTGGCTGTATTCAAGAGCTTCTCCTCAGAGTGTGGCTGTACTCAAGAGCTTCTCCTCAGAGTGTGGCTGTACTCAAGAGCTTCTCCTCAGAGTGTGGTGTGCTCAAGAGCTTCTCCTCAGAGTGTGGTGTGCTCAAGAGCTTCTCCTCAGAGTGTGGTGTGCTCAAGAGCTTCTCCTCAGAGTGTGGCTGTGCTCAAGAGCTTCTCCTCAGAGTGTGGTGTGCTCAAGAGCTTCTCCTCAGAGTGTGGCTGTACTCAAGAGCTTCTCCTCAGAGTGTGGTGTGCTCAAGAGCTTCTCCTCAGAGTGTGGTGTGCTCAAGAGCTTCTCCTCAGAGTGTGGCTGTACTCAAGAGCTTCTCCTCAGAGTGTGGTGTGCTCAAGAGCTTCTCCTCAGAGTGTGGTGTGCTCAAGAGCTTCTCCTCAGAGTGTGGCTGTCAAGAGCTTCTCCTCAGAGTGTGGCTGTACTCAAGAGCTTCTCCTCAGAGTGTGGTGTGCTCAAGAGCTTCTCCTCAGAGTGTGGTGTGCTCAAGAGCTTCTCCTCAGAGTGTGGTGTGCTCAAGAGCTTCTCCTCAGAGTGTGGTGTGCTCAAGAGCTTCTCCTCAGAGTGTGGTGTGCTCAAGAGCTTCTCCTCAGAGTGTGGTGTGCTCAAGAGCTTCTCCTCAGAGTGAGGCTGTCAAGAGCTTCTCCTCAGAGTGTGGCTGTACCTATAGCAATATCCTCAGCATTAATTAAATAATGCTCGACTAGAACTTTTTCTAATCAAGTGCACTGTTGCATTTTGTTACGATTCCTTGCAATGTTCAGTCAAATGTGAAGGAGTGTAATGGAAGGACGTAACGGAATTCAGAGTCCCCTCGGCCACTGCCATATTGTGAACCAGCCTCAGGATAGCACCAATACATAGAGAAGGCCAAGTGAAGGTTTTTAGTTATTAGCTGAAGTTGGGAAGGCTACAGATTATCTGTCGTTGAGGAACTCTTACAGGGCGAGGTGCACAGATGCTGAGCCGTGTACAAGCTCCGAGACTAGCTATCACCTGCATAAATCTCACCCTAAACTGAGCCTACTATTGAATTCACCACATCCAAGTGCATCAAACACATGTACAGTGCATCACTCAACACACCAGGCCATGGCAAAGTGCCTAGTCATGCCATAAATGATGTACATGGCAACCTCATGACTCGCACAAGTGGACCACCTTACCAACTGGACACGGATGGATTTTACGTGCAGAGTGTGAACATGCAATATATACACTTAACAAATTATCCAATCAAAACACAAGGAACTGTCGATGGTATGACCGACTTCATTACATGTTGTGGGTGTTCTCCTAAGGTTCCTTGAGACAACCAGCTCTCATACACAGACCACCCCATGACATACTGGCTGGCCTAGCTCATCCTGAAGGCATCACTCATACATAGACAACCACACGACTGGCTAGACTACATAACTCACCCTGAAGGATATCTCCAGGTTCTCTCCACCCCAGATATCCATGCCAGTGTCGTAGGCTCCCACCTCAAAGAAATACTTGGTGTTGATAGCAAATAGTCCACCAGCCATCGTTGGAGACTGCACCTCTCTAGTAACAATAAAGTAACACTAATAATAATAACCAGTCATGTGAAGCACTTGGTCTCATCATAACCCTTCTCTCACCTGCCTCATCATAACCCCTCCCTCACCTGCCTCATCATAACCCCTCTCTCACCTGCCTCATCATAACCCCTCTCTCACCTGCCTCATCATAACCCCTCTCTCACCTGCCTCATCATAACCCCTCACTCATCTATAACCTTTCCCCCACCTCATCATCATAATCCTTCCATCTCCTCATCGGATCACAACCATCCCTTACCGGATCTCATCATAACCACGCCTCTTCTGCTCATATTCAGGAATCTTCTTCCACTTAAACTGTAACCCCCAGTTGAAGCCTCCTCTGACCCCCGGGGGTCCTCGTACTGTGGAATATGCCAGGGTCTCCAGACTGATCACATCTATGACGGGACACACGACTGTTCGGTGGTTGAGGTGGATCCGCTCCAGCAGTGGCTCGAGCCAGCCAGTGTTGCACTCGCAGTGTGAGTCCAGGAATACCATCACCTCACCCGTCACAATCTCCGCCCCTGTCAAACGAGCTCTGATCAGTCCCAGCCTCTGCTTGTGGCGGAGCAGCTTTATCTGAGAGTTGGTGGCGATCCAGCTCTCCAGCTTCAGCTTCAGGTCCTCTGTAGAATGTAGAGAGTTGGAAGAGGCGAGTTTCAAATAAAAAAAATTTCTCTTGGAAGGAGCTACAGCTACACAGAGATCAGGCTTGTGAGTGTGGTAAAGGGTGGCATGGGGAAAACAGCTAGCAGGAGCTGTCGCTGTTCTGGTGGACGTCATGTTGCTGTTGTTGATGTCATGTTGCTGCTCCACCATTGTCGTTGCCGCTCCATCATTGTTATGTTGCTGTTGTTGACGTCATGTTGAGCCGCTCCACCATTGTCATGTTGAGCCGCTCCACCATTGTCATGTTGCCGCTCCATCATTGTCATGTTGCTGTTGTTGACGTCATGTTGCCGCTCCACCATTGTCATGTTGCCGCTCCACCATTGTCATGTTGCCGCTCCACCATTGTCTTGTCATGTTTCTGGTCCACCATTGTCATGTTGCCGCTCCACCATAGTCATGTTGCTGCTCCACCATAGTCATGTTGCTGCTGTTGACATCATGTTGCTGCTCCACCATTATCATGTTGCTGCTCCACCATTGTCATGTTGCTGCTCCACCATTGTCATGTTGCTGGTCCACTTTACACAAGTGTGCCACACCTCCCCCCATGTAGAACAGGTAAAGGGTTTCCTGTAATACTAAGGGAGGGAGGGGGTGGAGTTGTACATTAACTAAAGAGCAAAGCATAGCTCGATAAACTGTCCAGGTACGTATGCATCCCAAGCCACACCCATACAACATCGTAACCTCTGCGTAGTTAATCTCACCATGGTCGCTGAAGTCATCCACCAGAATGATCTCATGTAGCAGGTGTGAAGGGGTGCGGTTTATTATGCTAGTAATGGTCCTCAATAGGACGGTGTAGGCCTCATTATGGAAGATAACTATCACTGATGTTGTCGGCAGCTCGCTCACCGCATAATGTTTGTTAACACACCTAAACAACAACAACAACAACACAGAGAGATTAGGTTGGTAAAGGGCTCAGCTTGGTGCTGGAGTGGTTCTGATTTAGTAGGTAAAGGGTTCTGCTTGATTAGGTAAAGGGTTCAGCCATGAGTAGGTAAAGGATAATGCTTGAGTAGTTAAAGGATTCTAGGGCTAGGGCTTTATTAGGTAAAGGATCTTTATTAGGTAAAGGATTCTGCTTGAGTGAGTAGGTAAAGGTTCTGCTTGATTAGGTAAAGGGTCCTGCTTCAGTAGGTAAAAGGTTCTGCTTGAGTAGGTTAGGTAAAGGGTCTTCTTGATTAGGTAAAGGGTTGTTACTAGAGGGAGAGACCCACTGCACTGATACACTCACTTTGTACTCCTTGCTAATGACCTTAAAATGACCATAAAGAGCATGCATGACCCACCCGTCTGCCCCCTTAAATGTCACACTACTTACATGTATGTGAGGTTCTAACAGAAACACTGCACTCTAGGACTCATCACACACTCTCAGAAACACTGCACTCTAGGACTGATCCTCAGATGCACTCTAGAGGAGGACTGATCCCCAAACACGCACAACCTTTTCCTCAGAGTCGGTTACCACTAATTAATGTGAGTGGGTGTGGTCACCTGGGGTCCCTGGTGTCTGGTACCTCCCGGTCCAATGGTATGCGGTCACTACGGAACTGGTTGAACCCGTTATTAGTAAATCCTATCTTCTCCTCCTCTTTCTCTTCAGCAGTTTCAGCTTCTAGACTTTTCCCAATATATCTGCAGGGGACAAAGACATGGTCAATGCACAGGCCTGGGCACAGGTGCTTATATCTGGAGTCAGGCCTGGGCACAGATGCTTATATCTGGAGCCAGGCCAGAGCACAGATGCTTATATCTGGAGCCAGGCCTGGGCACAGATGCTTATATCTGGAGCCAGGCCAGAGCACAGATGCTTATATCTGGAGCCAGGCCTGGGCACAGATGCTTATATCTGGAGCCAGGCCAGAGCACAGATGCTTATATCTGGAGCCAGGCCTGGGCACAGATGCTTATATCTGGAGCCAGGCCAGAGCACAGATGCTTATATCTGGAGCCAGGCCTGGGCACAGGTGCTTATATCTGGAACCAGGCCTGGGTACAGATGCTTATATCTGGAACCAGGCCTGGGTACAGATGCTTATATCTGGAGCCATGCCTGGGCACAGATGCTTATATCTGGAGCCAGGCCAGGGTACAGATGCTTATATCTGGAGCCAGGCCTGCTTATATCTGGAGCCAGGCCTGGGCCCAGGTGCTTATATCTGGAGCCAGGCCTGGGCCCAGGTGCTTATATCTGGAACCAGGCCTGGGTACAGGTGCTTATATCTGGAACCAGGCCTGGGTACAGATGCTTATATCTGGAGACAGGCCTGGGCACAGATGCTTATATCTGGAGCCAGGCCAGAGCACAGATGCTTATATCTGGAGCCAGGCCTGGGCACAGGTGCTTATATCTGGAACCAGGCCTGGGTACAGATGCTTATATCTGGAGCCAGGCCTGGGTACAGATGCTTATATCTGGAGCCAGGCCTGGGCACAGATGCTTATATATGGAGCCAGGCCTGGGCACAGATGCTTATATCTGGAGCCAGGCCTGGGCACAGATGCTTATATCTGGAGCCAGGCATGGGCACAGATGCTTATATCTGGAGCCAGGCCTGGGCACAGGTGCTTATATATGGAACCAGGCCTGGGCACAGATGCTTATATCTGGATCCAGGCCTGGGCACAGGTACTTATAACTGGAGCCAGGCCTGGGCACAGGTGCTTATATCTGGAACCAGGCCTGGGCCCAGATGCTTATATCTGGAACCAGGCCTGGGTACAGATGCTTATATCTGGAGCCAGGCCTGGGCACAGATGCTTATATCTGGAGCCAGGCCTGGGCACAGATGCTTATATCTGGAGCCAGGCCTGGGCACAGATGCTTATATCTGGAGCCAGGCCTGGGCACAGATGCTTATATCTGGAGCCAGGCCTGGGCACAGATGCTTATATCTGGAGCCAGGCCTGGGCACAGATGCTTATATCTGCAGCCAGGCCTGGGCACAGATGCTTATATCTGGAGCCAGGCCTGGGCACAGATGCTTATATCTGGATCCAGGCCTGGGCACAGGTACTTATAACTGGAGCCAGGCCTGGGCACAGATGCTTATATCTGCAGCCAGGCCTGGGCACAGATGCTTATATCTGGAGCCAGGCCTGGGCACAGATGCTTATATCTGGAGCCAGGCCTGGGCACAGATGCTTATATCTGGAGCCAGGCCTGGGCACAGATGCTTATATCTGCAGCCAGGCCTGGGCACAGATGCTTATATCTGGAGCCAGGCCTGGGCACAGATGCTTATATCTGCAGCCAGGCCTGGGCACAGATGCTTATATCTGGAACCAGGCCTGGGTACAGATGCTTATATCTGGAACCAGGCCTGGGCACAGATGCTTATATCTGGAGCCAGGCCTGGGCACAGATGCTTATATCTGGAGCCATGCCTGGGCACAGATGCTTATATCTGGAACCAGGCCTGGGTACAGATGCTTATATCTGGAACCAGGCCTGGGCACAGATGCTTATATCTGGAGCCAGGCCTGGGCACAGATGCTTATATCTGCAGCCAGGCCTGGGCACAGATGCTTATATCTGGAGCCAGGCCTGGGCACAGATGCTTATATCTGGAGCCAGGCCTGGGCACAGATGCTTATATCTGGAGCCAGGCCTGGGCACAGATGCTTATATCTGCAGCCAGGCCTGGGCACAGATGCTTATATCTGGAGCCAGGCCTGGGCACAGATGCTTATATCTGCAGCCAGGCCTGGGCACAGATGCTTATATCTGGAACCAGGCCTGGGTACAGATGCTTATATCTGGAACCAGGCCTGGGCACAGATGCTTATATCTGGAACCAGGCCTGGGCACAGATGCTTATATCTGGAGCCATGCCTGGGCACAGATGCTTATATCTGGAACCAGGCCTGGGTACAGATGCTTATATCTGGAACCAGGCCTGGGCACAGATGCTTATATCTGGAGCCAGGCCTGGGCACAGATGCTTATATCTGCAGCCAGGCCTGGGCACAGATGCTTATATCTGGAGCCAGGCCTGGGCACAGATGCTTATATCTGGAGCCAGGCCTGGGCACAGATGCTTATATCTGGAGCCAGGCCTGGGCACAGATGCTTATATCTGCAGCCAGGCCTGGGCACAGATGCTTATATCTGGAGCCAGGCCTGGGCACAGATGCTTATATCTGCAGCCAGGCCTGGGCACAGATGCTTATATCTGGAGCCAGGCCTGGGCACAGATGCTTATATCTGGAACCAGGCCTGGGTACAGATGCTTATATCTGGAACCAGGCCTGGGTACAGATGCTTATATCTGGAACCAGGCCTGGGCACAGATGCTTATATCTGGAACCAGGCCTGGGCACAGATGCTTATATCTGGAACCAGGCCTGGGCACAGATGCTTATATCTGGAACCAGGCCTGGGCACAGATGCTTATATCTGGAGCCAGGCCTGGGCACAGATGCTTATATCTGGAACCAGGCCTGGGTACAGATGCTTATATCTGGAACCAGGCCTGGGTACAGATGCTTATATCTGGAACCAGGCCTGGGCACAGATGCTTATATCTGGAACCAGGCCTGGGCACAGATGCTTATATCTGGAACCAGGCCTGGGCACAGATGCTTATATCTGGAACCAGGCCTGGGCACAGATGCTTATATCTGGAGCCAGGCCTGGGCACAGATGCTTATAACTGAGCCACATTCATAAAAGTGAGAGCCACTAACTGAAACAGAAAAACCTCAAGACAGATGTAGTAAGGTGACATGGCCCAGAGGCCCAGATGTAACTGAGGTGACATGGCCCAGAGGCCCAGATGTAGCTGAGGTAGCAGGTGAGGTGTCAGAGTAACGAGTCAATTCAGGGCAACCTTCCTTCATTGGTGTGCTCCAAAGTAAGTAGATTAGCACCTGCAATGGTGGTTGATGTCATCCACACTTGATCATGCCTATATCCTGATACTCAATCACTAACTCATTATCATTAGCAGGGAATGGAGTTGTCACATCACCCATCACGGTGTCTGCCACAGTGTCCACATCACCCGCCAGGGTGTCCCACATCACCCGCTACAGTGTCCGCATCACCCACCACAGTGTCCGCATCACCCACCACAGTGTCCACATCACCCACCATAGTGTCGGCACCACCCGCCACGGTATCCACATCATCTGCCACAGTGTCCGCATCACCCACCACGGTGTCCAATCACCCACCACAGTGTCCGCATCACCCGCCACGGTGTCCACATCACACGCCAGTGTCCGCATCACATGCCATGGTGTCCACATCACCCACCACAGTGTCTGCATCACCCGCCACCGTGTCCACATCACCCGCCACAGTGTCCGCATCACCCGCCATGGTGTCCACATCACCCGCCATGGTGTCCACAAGTTTGGAGGGCACAAGCAACAATTTCTGGGCTCATAGAAAGCAAAATTAAAATTATCATTAAATGCATCTCATTTCTGGCAAGTTCTTGAGCTCCAGTCCACATACGTTGGAAAGAGTTTGCATGCATAGTTGCGAGTTGTTCATCTGTCTGATCATGTTGGACTCACTCTCAGACATGCAGTGCGTTGAAGCTTGACTCCTGAAGCACTCCCCACTCACACACACTCACTAACACACACACACAGAAATGGTTCTTTGATCATAGGCAGGAAGACCCACATCAATTAGCACTGGTGCATCATTGTCTAGATGGAGTCCATGGATCAAATCATTCGTCTACTCAACAAGGTCTCCAGCTGATCACCAACACACTCCAGTATTAGAGGACCTTATCATCCTCGAAGAACTCACCAAGTGTAACTACTAACTACGTATTCTGTCACAGGGAGCATTCTAATTTTTGAGTGCTGAACTATGTACCCTGTAATGAACCTTTTTGGGGACACCTCTTGAAATCTTTACCATTGAACTTGAAGTGTCCTAGAAGTTTTGAGAGAGAGAGAGCTCTACCCTAGCCCTAGCCCTAGCCTTAGCTCTAGCCCTAGCTCTACCCTAGCTCTAGCCCTAGCTATAGCTCTAGCCCTAGCCCTAGCTCTACCCTAGCCCTAGCCCCAGCCTGCAGGAGTCACAACTTCAATTTACTCACTCGACATTTCGACTAAATGATCGTCTGATTCACGAAGAAAGAATTGCAAATCTTCACTTCATCCGTGCAGACGAGAGCATCTGCCGAAACATCAGGTGAGGAAATTGAAGTTGATTATCGAGAAATTTATTATATCTACGACATCAACGAGAGTCTGTTGAGAGAAAATGGCCATCCTTTTTGAGGCTTCCACTCAGTACTTGCTGTAAGTGTGTGGCTGTTATATCTCCCACTCTCGATGCAGCCATCATCATTACACACTGTCCCTGACAAAGCTATCATAATCATTAATGAGAGGGCTTTGTTGGAGAGATGCCATCAACTTCATGTGTACAATGAATCCGCTCTTCCTCTAGCGATGAGGTCAGCTATCCGGAGCAGAGAAAACAAGTGAGAGAGGGTCTTCTATAAAGTTAACAGCAATAGAGAAGGATACGATAAATCACCCCACCCCTCAAATAATGATCTCCATTGTCCAATGCCAAGGCCAACAAATGTAGCTGTTGAGTCTGGAGATGTCTCTTGATGCAGCTGTCCTGCAGCTGAGTAAACACTGCCTTGCATGCAAGACAAATGCACTGACAAGTGTTCTAAGTGTGCCACTGAGCTCCATTCCTCTCAGAGAGCTCACAGTCGACTTATTTCCAGTCTCTGCAATGCCCCCTGGAAAAGTCGGGGAGATGGGTCCAAGTTCATCAAGATTGCTGCTGACAGTTCCTCACATCCACTAGAGATGTCATCCATATTAAAGTTTACAGTGTAGCAACACCATCTCCCAGTGAGACTTTGAGCATTGTCATGGTTACACACACTGGTCTGTCTAGTTCGTACGTACATTATTTTGTTCATCACATGTTGAAAATGAACTTTGAACTGTAATCTAAGTTGTACTTTAATTAAATTTCATTGTTGCAAAGAGCAGCGAAAATCAATTAAGAGATGCCTCGAGGGCACTGGCTCTGCAATGATCACTCCTGCAGTCACAAAAATCAGGCAGAAACAGGTTCCTTGTCCTCCAAGCCATCGTTATAGCAACATGAGACATATAATCTATTATCTAGTACATGCAAAGGTCTTCACTGACACCGAGTTTGCAGGACAACATGTTGGCACACAAATGAGTGGAGAGTTTGCAGGACAACATGTTGGCACACAAATGAGTGGAGAGTCTGCAGGACAACATGTTGGCACACAAATGAGTGGAAAGTCTGCAGGACAACATGTTGGCACACAAATGAGTGGAGAGTCTTCAGGACAACATGTTGGCACACAAATGAGTGGAGAGTCTGCAGGACAACATGTTGGCACACAAATGAGTGGAGAGTCTGCAGGACAACATGTTGGCACACAAATGAGTGGAGAGTCTGCAGGACAACATGTTGGCACACAAATGAGTGGAGAGTCTGCAGGACAACATGTTGGCACACAAATGAGTGGAGAGTCTGCAGGACAACATGTTGGCACACAAATGAGTGGAGAGTTTGCAGGACAACATGTTGGCACACAAATGAGTGGAGAGTCTGCAGGACAACATGTTGGCACACAAATGAGTGGAGAGTCTGCAGGACAACATGTTGGCACACAAATGAGTGGAGAGTTTGCAGGACAACATGTTGGCACACAAATGAGTGGAGAGTCTGCAGGACAACATGTTGGCACACAAATGAGTGGAGAGTTTGCAGGACAACATGTTGGCACACAAATGAGTGGAGAGTTTGCAGGACAACATGTTGGCACACAAATGAGGAGAGTTTGCAGGACAACATGTTGGCACACAAATGAGTGGAGAGTCTGCAGGACAACATGTTGCCACACAAATGAGTGGAGAGTTTGCAGGACAACATGTTGGCACACAAATGAGTGGAGAGTCTGCAGGACAACATGTTGCCACACAAATGAGTGGAGAGTCTGCAGGACAACATGTTGGCACACAAATGAGTGGAGAGTTTGCAGGACAACATGTTGGCATACAAATGAGTGGAGAGTTTGCAGGACAACATGTTGGCACACAAATGAGTGGAGAGTCTGCAGGACAACATGTTGGCACACAAATGAGTGGAGAGTTTGCAGGACAACATGTTGGCATGAGTGGAGAGTTTGCAGGACAACATGCTGGCACACAAATGAGTGGAGAGTCTGCAGGACAACATGTTGGCACACAAATGAGTGGAGAGTTTGCAGGACAACATGCTGGCACACAAATGAGTGGAGAGTCTGCAGGACAACATGTTGGCACACAAATGAGTGGAGAGTTTGCAGGACAACATGTTGGCACACAAATGAGTGGAGAGTCTGCAGGACAACATGTTGGCATACAAATGAGTGGAGAGTCTGCGGGACAACATGTTGGCACACAAATGAGTGGAGAGTTTGCAGGACAACATGTTGGCATACAAATGAGTGGAGAGTTTGCAGGACAACATGTTGGCACACAAATGAGTGGAGAGTCTGCAGGACAACATGTTGGCATACAAATGAGTGGAGAGTTTGCAGGACAACATGTTGGCATACAAATGAGTGGAGAGTCTGCAGGACAACATGTTGGCACACAAATGAGTGGAGAGTCTGCAGGACAACATGTTGGCACACAAATGAGTGGAGAGTCTGCAGGACAACATGTTGGCATACAAATGAGTGGAGAGTTTGCAGGACAACATGTTGGCACACAAATGAGTGGAGAGTTTGCAGGACAACATGTTGGCACACAAATGAGTGGAGAGTCTGCAGGAGAACATGTTGGCACACAAATGAGTGGAGAGTTTGCAGGACAACATGTTGGCACACAAATGAGTGGAGAGTTTGCAGGACAACATGTTGGCACACAAATGAGTGGAGAGTTTGCAGGACAACATGTTGGCACACAAATGAGTGGAGAGTTTGCAGGACAACATGCTGGCACACAAATGAGTGGAGAGTTTGCAGGACAACATGTTGGCACACAAATGAGTGGAGAGTCTGCAGGACAACATGTTGGCACACAAATGAGTGGAGAGTTTGCAGGACAACATGTTGGCACACAAATGAGTGGAGAGTCTGCAGGACAACATGTTGGCACACAAATGAGTGGAGAGTTTGCAGGACAACATGTTGGCACACAAATGAGTGGAGAGTTTGCAGGACAACATGTTGGCACACAAATGAGTGGAGAGTCTGCAGGACAACATGTTGGCACACAAATGAGTGGAGAGTTTGCAGGACAACATGTTGGCACACAAATGAGTGGAGAGTCTTCAGGACAACATGTTGGCACACAAATGAGTGGAGAGTTTGCAGGACAACATGTTGGCACACAAATGAGTGGAGAGTTTGCAGGACAACATGTTGGCACACAAATGAGTGGAGAGTCTGCAGGACAACATGTTGGCACACAAATGAGTGGAGAGTTTGCAGGACAACATGTTGGCACACAAATGAGTGGAAAGTCTGCAGGACAACATGTTGGCACACAAATGAGTGGAAAGTCTGCAGGACAACATGTTGGCACACAAATGAGTGGAGAGTTTGCAGGACAACATGTTGGCATACAAATAAGTGGAGAGTTTGCAGGACAACATGTTGGCACACAAATGAGTGGAGAGTCTGCAGGACAACATGTTGGCATACAAATAAGTGGAGAGTCTGCAGGACAACATGTTGGCACACAAATGAGTGGAGAGTCTGCAGGACAACATGTTGGCACACAAATGAGTGGAGAGTTTGCAGGACAACATGCTGGCACACAAATGAGTGGAGAGTTTTCAGGACAACATGTTGGCACACAAATGAGTGGAGAGTTTGTAGGACAACATGTTGGCACACAAATGAGTGGAGAGTTTGCAGGACAACATGTTGGCACACAAATGAGTGGAGAGTTTGCAGGACAACATGTTGGCACAGAAATGAGTGGAGAGTTTGCAGGACAACATGTTGGCACACAAATGAGTGGAGAGTTTGCAGGACAACATGCTGGCACACAAATGAGTGGAGAGTTTGCAGGACAACATGTTGGCACACAAATGAGTGGAGAGTGCAGGACAACATGTTGGCACACAAATGAGTGGAGAGTTTGCAGGACAACATGTTGGCACACAAATGAGTGGAGAGTCTGCAGGACAACATGTTGGCACACAAATGAGTGGAGAGTTTGCAGGACAACATGCTGGCACACAAATGAGTGGAGAGTTTGCAGGACAACATGTTGGCATACAAATGAGTGGAGAGTCTGCAGGACAACATGTTGGCACACAAATGAGTGGAGAGTTTGCAGGACAACATGTTGGCA
Source organism: Cladorhizidae sp. MBARI D1340-BT2 (assembly GCA_028752905.1). NCBI lineage: Eukaryota > Metazoa > Porifera > Demospongiae > Poecilosclerida > Cladorhizidae > Cladorhizidae sp. MBARI D1340-BT2. The sequence goes on along the minus strand of JAQNBH010000004.1, from coordinate 3,878,223 downwards.
CTCAAATGAGTGGAGAGTTTGCAGGACAACATGTTGCCACACAAATGAGTGGAGAGTCTGCAGGACAACATGTTGGCACACAAATGAGTGGAGAGTCTGCAGGACAACATGTTGGCACACAAATGAGTGGAGAGTCTGCAGGACAACATGTTGGCACACAAATGAGTGGAGAGTTTACAGGACAACATGTTGGCACACAAATGAGTGGAGAGTCTGCAGGACAACATGTTGGCACACAAATGAGTGGAGAGTCTGCAGGACAACATGTTGGCACACAAATGAGTGGAGAGTTTGCAGGACAACATGTTGGCACACAAATGAGTGGAGAGTTTGCAGGACAACATGTTGGCACACAAATGAGTGGAGAGTCTGCAGGACAACATGTTGGCATTCAAATGAGTGGAGAGTCTGCAGGACAACATGTTGGCACACAAATGAGTGGAGAGTTTGCAGGACAACATGTTGGCATACAAATGAGTGGAGAGTCTGCAGGACAACATGTTGGCACACAAATGAGTGGAGAGTCTGCAGGACAACATGTTGGCATACAAATGAGTGGAGAGTCTGCAGGACAACATGTTGGCACACAAATGAGTGGAGAGTTTGCAGGACAACATGTTGGCACACAAATGTGGAGAGTTTGCAGGACAACATGTTGGCACACAAATGAGTGGAGAGTCTGCAGGACAACATGTTGGCACACAAATGAGTGGAGAGTCTGCAGGACAACATGTTGGCACACAAATGAGAGGAGAGTTTGCAGGACAACATGTTGGCACACAAATAAGTGGAGAGTCTGCAGGACAACATGTTGGCACACAAATGAGTGGAGAGTCTGCAGGACAACATGCTGGCATACAAATGAGTGGAGAGTCTGCAGGACAACATGTTGGCACACAAATGTGGAGAGTCTGCAGGACAACATGTTGGCACACAAATGAGTGGAGAGTTTGCAGGACAACATGTTGGCACACAAATGAGTGGAGAGTCTGCAGGACAACATGTTGGCACACAAATGAGTGGAGAGTTTGCAGGACAACATGTTGGCACACAAATGAGTGGAGAGTTTGCAGGACAACATGTTGGCACACAAATGAGTGGAGAGTCTGCAGGACAACATGTTGGCACACAAATGAGTGGAGAGTCTGCAGGACAACATGTTGGCACACAAATGAGTGGAGAGTCTGCAGGACAACATGTTGGCACACAAATGAGTGGAGAGTTTGCAGGACAACATGTTGGCACACAAATGAGTGGAGAGTCTGCAGGACAACATGTTGGCACACAAATGAGTGGAGAGTTTGCAGGACAACATGTTGGCACACAAATGAGTGGAGAGTTTGCAGGACAACATGTTGGCACACAAATGAGTGGAGAGTCTGCAGGACAACATGTTGGCATACAAATGAGTGGAGAGTCTGCAGGACAACATGTTGGCACACAAATGAGTGGAGAGTTTGCAGGACAACATGTTGGCATACAAATGAGTGGAGAGTCTGCAGGACAACATGTTGGCACACAAATGAGTGGAGAGTCTGCAGGACAACATGTTGGCATACAAATGAGTGGAGAGTCTGCAGGACAACATGTTGGCACACAAATGAGTGGAGAGTTTGCAGGACAACATGTTGGCACACAAATGTGGAGAGTTTGCAGGACAACATGTTGGCACACAAATGAGTGGAGAGTCTGCAGGACAACATGTTGGCACACAAATGAGTGGAGAGTCTGCAGGACAACATGTTGGCACACAAATGAGAGGAGAGTTTGCAGGACAACATGTTGGCACACAAATAAGTGGAGAGTCTGCAGGACAACATGTTGGCACACAAATGAGTGGAGAGTCTGCAGGACAACATGCTGGCATACAAATGAGTGGAGAGTCTACAGGACAACATGTTGGCACACAAATGTGGAGAGTCTGCAGGACAACATGTTGGCACACAAATGAGTGGAGAGTTTGCAGGACAACATGTTGGCACACAAATGAGTGGAGAGTCTGCAGGACAACATGTTGGCACACAAATGAGTGGAGAGTTTGCAGGACAACATGTTGGCACACAAATGAGTGGAGAGTTTGCAGGACAACATGTTGGCACACAAATGAGTGGAGAGTCTGCAGGACAACATGTTGGCACACAAATGAGTGGAGAGTCTGCAGGACAACATGTTGGCACACAAATGAGTGGAGAGTCTGCAGGACAACATGTTGGCACACAAATGAGTGGAGAGTTTGCAGGACAACATGTTGGCACACAAATGAGTGGAGAGTCTGCAGGACAACATGTTGGCACACAAATGAGTGGAGAGTCTGCAGGACAACATGTTGGCACACAAATGAGTGGAGAGTTTGCAGGACAACATGTTGGCACACAAATGAGTGGAGAGTCTGCAGGACAACATGTTGGCACACAAATGAGTGGAGAGTTTGCAGGACAACATGTTGGCACACAAATGAGTGGAGAGTTTGCAGGACAACATGTTGGCACACAAATGAGTGGAGAGTTTGCAGGACAACATGTTGGCATACAAATGAGTGGAGAGTCTGCAGGACAACATGTTGGCACACAAATGAGTGGAGAGTTTGCAGGACAACATGTTGGCACACAAATGAGTGGAGAGTTTGCAGGACAACATGTTGGCACACAAATGAGTGGAGAGTTTGCAGGACAACATGCTGGCACACAAATGAGTGGAGAGTTTGCAGGACAACATGTTGGCACACAAATGAGTGGAGAGTTTGCAGGACAACATGTTGGCACACAAATGAGTGGAGAGTCTGCAGGACAACATGTTGGCACACAAATGAGTGGAGAGTTTGCAGGACAACGTGTTGGTACACAAATGAGTGGAGAGTTTGCAGGACAACATGTTGGCACACAAATGAGTGGAGAGTTTGCAGGACAACATGTTGGCACACAAATGAGTGGAGAGTCTGCAGGACAACATGTTGGCATACAAATGAGTGGAGAGTTTGCAGGACAACATGTTGGCACACAAATGAGGAGAGTTTGCAGGACAACATGTTGGCACACAAATGAGTGGAGAGTCTGCAGGACAACATGTTGGCATACAAATGAGTGGAGAGTCTGCAGGACAACATGTTGGCACACAAATAAGTGGAGAGTCTACAGGACAACATGTTGGCACACAAATGAGTGGAGAGTCTGCAGGACAACATGTTGGCATACAAATGAGTGGAGAGTCTGCAGGACAACATGTTGGCACACAAATGAGTGGAGAGTTTGCAGGACAACATGCTGGCATACAAATGAGTGGAGAGTCTGCAGGACAACATGTTGGCACACAAATGAGTGGAGAGTCTGCAGGACAACATGTTGGCACACAAATGAGTGGAGAGTCTGCAGGACAACATGTTGGCACACAAATGAGTGGAGAGTCTTCAGGACAACATGTTGGCAAACAAATGAGTGGAGGACAACATGCTGGCACACAAATGAGTGGAGAGTCTACAGGACAACATGCTGGCACACAAATGAGTGGAGAGTTTGCAGGACAACATGTTGGCACACAAATGAGTGGAGAGTCTGCAGGACAACATGTTGGCACACAAATGATGCTGGCACACAAATTAGTGGAAATGACTCCCCCCCCCTCCTTGAGCAGCAGGACACTCATAACTTAATATTATGGATTTTTTATTTTTATTGATTAAGTACTGTTGATTTTTAATACAGATAGCTGTTACCTAGTGCAACACTGTGTTGTAACATGGGATGACCTTAATAGGCTCAGCCATAGCAAGATCAAATCATGACTTTCTCTTTTTCTGTTGCAATGTGTTTTATAACTGCCAGAACCAGATGCTCTAGAATAATGCCCAGTTTGCATCATACATATAAGTCCTTCAATATCAGCTTATGATTTAATATTGCTATTGCTGAGCCTGTTAAGGCCATCACATATATATTACAGCACAGTGTGGGACTATTTAGTAACTAACCTAATAACAATCTATATTAAAAATCAACATGACTTAATTAATAAAAGTATCCACAATATTAAGTTACGAGTGTCCCGCTGCTCAAGGAGGGGGGGACGGGAGGGGACCAAAGATCATTCCTCAGCTCACCATACAACAGTTCTTTTCTCCTCTGCCACCACTTCCCTACCCAATACATAATACACCCACCCACCTCCTCCATCACTGCATCACTTAGTCCCTCCACATCTTTCCCCAAAAGCAATGCCACCTTTCCATCCTTACTCACTCTTCTAAATTCATCCAGCCAGTGTCTTGCCCCTACAATTCTGCACACCTCATCCATCAGTACCAGCCGATCCCTCTCAAATTCCCCGCATGTCACCAAGAAATGTTCCACATCCTCCCCTGCTCCACTATCACACATTATACACCTCTCATCCCTAACTATCCCACATCTCTTCTTATCCTCTAACAACCCAGCTGATGCAGTCCTCAGTTGAAATTGCAACCGCACACCTTCCTGACCATGCATGGACCTCACATACCTCTCCACCCCTGCACCATTCCTTGCCAATTTATAATAACTCAGCGTACTCTTTCCGTCTACTTCCTCCTCCCAGTCCTTCTCATTTCTCACCTTCACTTTCCCAGCTTATTAAATAATAAAATAACCTTCTCTGGACTTCTAAAGGCAACAAAGATGCTTGAAACGGGCAATCCAACATCACTTTCTAGACACACTACTTAGTGATATATCACTACGTCAGGATCTGCATGAACTGTAGAATATTAAACACAACTGAACTGACCCCTTCAATTCTTGCTCAATCTTGTAACGTAGAATGCTCTTCTGGCGTACGTTCAGCACGTAACTTGACGTTATGTATAGTATAAATCCCATGAGTGTGACGAGGAAGACACTTAGCACCAGACGTCTCAGACTACACCTCATCACTCCACTGCTTTCTCTTTCCCCTTGGTCGGTTGTAAATAAACCCTTTACCTTGTATTAGATCATTCACAGTAGAGCGTTAAATAGCCTATTAATATTTTTTTATTATTATAATTTTTTTATCACAGGAAAATTTATTAAATACAAAGTCAAATACATCAAAGATTAAACATCTCCATCCACCTCTGCAGGGATGGGTCATGGAAAACAGTTCAGTTAGATCTAGCTCCCTGCCACAGTACGCGCGGTCTGTGAGTTTAACGTAAGAAACCCTTTACCTGTCCAATCAGCTTTGTTTGCTTTTGACAGTGAAGATACTTTACCTTTAGTTGGAATGAGCGGGAGAGATCTACGTTCCTTCTTGACTCAGCACCGAAGTGGCACCTTTTACGTCCCCAAGGGAAACGGTAATACTGCGTTAGTTAACTACAGACTGCAGTCTATTACAGCCATCATATAGTGCGGACCCTTTACCTATCGTGTATATCCGCTACTTTCTTTCATGCACTTAGGGCAATGGTTGGTTACCACCCTAACTCTATATTGCCCTAACCCTTACACACTGATGTCATGATGATGTAATGCTAGGATTGACAAGGGGCAATTACCCTTGATAATTACTGGACTGGCTGAAGCCGGTTAAACAAACTCTGTTTCCTCATAATGACATTAGGACAACATTAGAATATGCCCCCAAACAGAGTTATCTCTATCAGTTTCAATTGGTTTTTCCAAGAATTTTACTGTTTCAATTTCAATATTGCTCATACTTCCAGTACACATGATGTAATCACCATAGCAATCCTGAAATTACACACCCTCTTCCTAGCGGTAAACCCCTTCCCAATGATGTTTTTCTGTGACTTGGACGAGCACAACAGACATCGGTCTCTCTGAGGGGCAGATGCTAGGGCTAGAGCACAACAGAGTACATCTCTGAGGGGCTAGAGCACAACAGAGTACATCAGTCTCTCTGAGGGGCAGGTGCTAGAGTACATCAGTCTCTCTGAGGGTGGAAAACATTAAACATGCACGCACAAGAAGAACGTGCTATCTGTTCTGTAAGGTGTGGGGGATATCTGGAGACATAGAAAGTCTTTATCCAGCACAAGTGTGCAACGACTGCTCTCTTACCTAAGCCAACTAGAAGAGAAGGAACACCCCAGCTCAAAAGGTCTTCTCGCAGTCCACATGGACTCCACACACTGAGTCCTGCCAGCTGTCAACTCCTCCAGCATAGTCAAGTAACTCTCCACACTGAGTCCTGCCGGCTGTCAACTCCTCCAGCATAGTCCAGTAACTCTCCACACTGAGTCCTGCCAGCTGTCAACTCACATTACCAAAAAGGAAGGAAAAAAAGGCCTAGCTGATTTTGGTGTTGCTTAGTAGCAAGAAAGGTGTCTGCGCTAATTCTTCCAAGGAAGTTCCATGCTGTATCTCCTCCAGCCGCCAGGGAAGTTCCACGCTTACCTCCTCCAGCCGTCAGGGAAGTTCCACGCTGTACCTCCTCCAGCCGCCAGGGAAGTTCCACGCTTACCTCCTCCAGCCGTCAGGGAAGTTCCACGCTGTGTACCTCCTCCAGCCGCCAGGGAAGTTCCACACTTACCTCCTCCAGCCGTCAGGGAAGTTCAACACTGTACCTCCTCCAGCCACCAGGGAAGTTCCACGCTTACCTCCTCCAGCCGCCAGGGAAGTTCCACACTTACCTCCTCCAGCCACCAGGGAAGTTCCACGCTTACCTCCTCCATCCATCAGGGAAGTTCCACGATGTACCTCCTCCAGCCGTCACACGCTGTACCTCCTCCAGCCACCAGGGAAGTTCCACACTTACCTCCTCCAGCCGTCAGGGAAGTTCCACGCTTACCTACTCCAGCCGTCAGGGAAGTTCCACACTTACCTCCTCCAGCCGCCAGGGAAGTTCCACGCTGTATCTCCAGCCGCCAGGGAAGTTCCACGCTGTATCTCCTCCAGCCACCAGGGAATTTCCACACTTACCTCCTCCAGCCGTCAGGGAAGTTCCACGCTTACCTCCTCCAGCCGTCAGGGAAGTTCCACACTTACCTCCTCCAGCCGCCAGGGAAGTTCCACGCTGTACCTCCTGCAGCCGCCAGGGAAGTGATGGTTTGAGTCGTAGTTCTCTCACTAATAACACTTCGCTCATGTTATTAGTACAGACTCCAGCTGGTGAAGGATCTGCCCGTTTCTTAGATACCCAAAACCATGAAATCGGTGTGATCCAAGCAGGACAAAGTACGAGGAACTGACTTCATTAACACCTGATGTCCACTACCTTTGTAGACTAATCGTGGTGTCAGTGGGTGTGTCTGGTCAAACCAGCATAAGATTCGCACTTTTGACCTCTGTCACGCCTCTATGCTGCCGCAAAAGACACATGTGATGTCTTTATGGAGTTAAGTAGCTAGTGCATTTGCCCTCACGCCTGGCGTTTAATATAGGGATGTCACTCTAATTACAGGCAATCATAGCTCCACCCACTTCAGTATACACAGCATTGAAGCACATGGTGCGAGTCTTGTGAGTGCGTTCTTGTTAGTGTTAGTGATTACATGTTGCTGAGTCTTGTTAGTGTTAGTGTTGGTGATTAGATGTTGCTAAGTCTTGTTAGTGGTGATTAGATGTTGTTGCTGAGTCTTGTGAGTGCATTCTTGTTAGTGTTAGTGTTGGTGTTACATGTTGCTGAGTCTCATTAGTGTTAGTGTTGGTGTTACATGTTGTTGCTGGGTCTCGTTAGTGTTAGTGTTGGTGATTACATGTTGTTGCTGAGTCTCGTTAGTGTTAGTGTTGGTGTTACATGTTGTTGCTGAGTCTTGTCAGTGTTAGTGATTACACGTTGTTGTTATGTAAGAGGGTGTGGCTGGCCTGACTAAGAAGTGCCTGGCAGGAGGACCTAACTGGCTCAGAGGGGGACTCGGCAAGGTTGACTACGGACAGCTGCTCTCCAAGGCCAGATGGCACAAGGAATCTGCTACTTACCAGCTGGCGAAGGTGCAGCAGCTCTCCCACCAGGGACAGGAAAGCAAGGAGACTGCGCTGCTCCGCCTTCACAGGGAGGTGTGGCTTCAAGAATGGCATCAGCTGGCAAAGAAGAGGAATGTGGTTGAGAAGGATTTGGAGCGATGGAAGGCAGACGTCTTACAGGAGGGCGGGGAGGGGAGAGTCACACACAGTCAGTGTGTGGAGGAGGTGGTGACGTTTGCAGGGAAGCTTGGTGAAGAGAGACAGGCATTTGAGCGAGACGCTTTGCATCCAGTGCAACGGATTATAGAGAAGTTGAAGAGGGGGGTGGAGACCCAGGAGAGTGAGGAGGTGCTGGGTGAGGTGTGTGTGGTGAGGAGGAAGTTGGGACGAGTGTGGTGTGCCTTGGAGGAGGAGTGTGTGTTGCTGCAGAGTGACTTGGTTGCCGCCATGTCGATGTTGGGGCAGGAGGGTGAGGGAGGTGACACCTGGGAGGAGGGTGGGAGAGAAGAGGTGGACAGGTCATACGACGAGCAGGATGTGGGGAGTGGGCTGGTGGAGGGGGAGTGGCAAGGAGCTAGAGGTGGAGCGGTACGACTTCCTACCCCCCTGCTGTCTTGTGCCAACCACGAGCTGCGGGAGTCGCTGGCACACGAGTTTTATGTGTTGGACTCTCACTATCAGGACGTCCTGAAGAAACTGCAGGACAAGCACAGGGAGGCTTTGAGGTGAGAGAAAAGATGTATGCGACCATTACAAAAATATGTAGGTGGGCACATATTTTAGTGGGTGAGCTAGAGATGTCATATACAGTACCATACAGCAAGCACCCACCCCTCTGAATCCTTCATCTAGAGGCTGGGCACACGTGGCAAGCACCCACCCCTCTGAGTCCTTCGTCTAGGATTCTGGGTACATGTAGCAAGCACCCACCCCTCTGAATCCTTCATCTAGGATTAGGCTGGGCACATGTAGCAAGCACCCACCCCTCTGAATCCTTCATCTAAGATTAGGCTGGGCACATGTAGCAAGCTCTGAGTCCTTCGTCTAGGATTAGGCTGGGCACACGTAGCAAGCACCCACCCCTCTGAATCCTTCATCTAGAATTAGGCTGGGCACATGTACAGCAAGCACCCACCCTCTGAATCCTTCATCTAGGATTAGGCTGGGCACACATATACAAGCACCTACCCCTTGGGACATGTATGCCCGGGTGGACGTGGGCAACACTGGCTAGGGACATAGGCCCGGGTGGACGTGGGCAACACTGGCTGGGGACATAGGCCCGGGTGAACGTGGGTAACACTGGCTAGGGACATAGGCCCGGGTGGACGTGGGCAACACTGGCTAGGGACATAGGCCCGGGTGGACGTGGGCAACACTGGCTGGGGACATAGGCCCGGGTGGACGTGGGCAACACTGGCTAGGGACATAGGCCCGGGTGGATGTGGGCAGCACTGGCTAGGGACATAGGCCCGGGTGGACGTGGGCAACACTGGCTGTGGACATACAGGCCCGGGTGGACGTGGGCAACACTGGCTAGGGACATAGGCCCGGGTGGACGTGGGCAGCACTGGCTGGGGACATAGGCCCGGGTGGACGTGGGTAGGGACATAGGCCCGGGAAGACGTCGGCAGTACTCGCTCAGCACTGGCTAGGGACATACAGGCCTGGGTGGACATGGGCAGCAACTTTGGAACTGTGGCCATCCTTGCACAACCCCAACTAACGGGTGTGGGTCACTGTGGGAGGAGCTTCTCACCTAGGCGTAGAAGGCGTGTAATGTCCTGAGAGAGAGGGGGGGGAGTGTCACATGGTGTCTGCTAATATCATGTGACAGGGTGTTCTAGCCAATCACCTTAGTCATGTTCTCCCTACCATTAGTTCACCCCACCCTTTATGAGGACTAGAGAGCACAGTGGGTGTGGTTTGGCTTGTTGCTAGAGGATATGCATCGCGCACACCATGCCTGGATCTTTCCTGACAGTAATTTAGAAGTCGCAGTGGCTGGTGTCAGCATTATGCTAGGGCTTATTGTCGTCCTGAATAGCATTAGCTGTGTAATTATTGTCAAAATCTTTGGCATGTTTGCCATGCAGATGGAGAAGGCCCAGCTGCCATGGCAACATGCTTCCTGCTTGATCATGGCTCCTGTTCAAGGCCTTAATTAAATATTCATGAGAACTCAACACACCCCACATTCAATCGTACATACCTGAAGTAGGTGGAGCCACAGTTTCCTATGATTTCAGCGACCTCTTTCTACCGACCTATCCGGCATTGAGTGGCTAAATGAAGGACTTCAGCTGTTTGTGATGTCTGCTGCTAAATTCCATGAAAATGACCCAGTATGTGTGTGTGTGTGTGTGTGTGTGTGTTGTGTGTGTATTGTGTGTGTGTGTGTGTTGTGTGTGTATTGTGTGTGTGTGTGTTGTGTGTGTGTGTGTGTGCATGCGTGTACGTGAGGGACAAGCTCAAGATAAAAAGAGGACGTTTACGTTATTTTTGATTGGACAGACTCGAACAACGGACAACACAATTGCTTCATACCGAGTGGCTCGGTAAGGCAGCCAGAAGTTATTTCTGTGCAAGATCATTATCTCCTGGAATGGGGTCGTGTATGAAGACCCTTTACCAGATTTTTGCTGTCTTGTTAGTCTAGGTGTGACACTACAGCAAGAGGCAGGTGAGGAAGGATCCTCTGGAGGAGGAGGGTCAAACAAGTGGGCCAGGAAGTGGAGGCAGGAGTCTAACAAGTGGGCCAGGAAGTAGAGGTAAGAGTCAAACAAGTGGGCCAGGAAGTGGAGGTAAGAGTCAAACAAGTGGGCCAGGAAGTGGAGGTAAGAGTCTAACAAGTGGGCCAGGAAGTGGAGATAGGAGTCAAACAAGTGGGACAGGAAGTGGAGGTACGAGTCAAACAAGTGGGACAGGAAGTGGAGGTAGGAGTCAAACAAGTGGGACAGGAAGTGGAGGTAGGAGTCTAACAAGTGGGACCGGAAGTGGAGGTAAGAGTCAAACAAGTGGGACAGGAAGTGGAGGTAGGAGTCAAACAAGAGGGCCAGGAAGTGAAGGTACATGTAGGAGTCTAACAAGTGAGCCAGGTAGGAGTCTAAACAAGTGGGCCAGGAAGTGGAGGTAGGAGTCTAAACAAGTGGGCCAGGAAGTGGAGGTAAGAGTCTAACAAGTGGGCCAGGAAGTGGAGGTACATGTAGGAGTCTAACAAGTGGGCCAGGAAGTGGAGGTAAGAGTCTAACAAGCGGGCCAGGATGTGAAGGTAGTGTGGATGAGGCCAATGCTTAGTGTGCAGTGTTGTGTGGTGGACAAGCCTTTGGAATTGACGAACCTTTACCATCTTAACCATGCCCCGATCAATTCAGGTGGTAAAGGGTCGTCACCCTTGTTGTAGTCCACATGGTACTCCTAATCCATGTTTGTTTGGAAGGGGGAAATTTGGAAGGGGGAAATTATTAATAATTCATACAATAACTTTCTGGATAATCAACCTACTCACTCGTAGTTTTGTTCCTGTAGAGGAGAACTCCACAGACAGCAGATTACTTCCACCTTCCTCTTACACACTCAAGTTAGGATACCATATCCTCTATGTTATTTGAGTCAGCCCATTGGTGGAGATGCCCATTGGTTGAGATCGGTTACAGCCTCCTTCAAGGACATGCCGACATGAGGAATGCTATCTACACCATGTTTATTGCTCACCTACACAGACATCTTGTTGTACGGCAGCTTGCTTGTATATTTCTTCTTTGAAGGAGAATAAGCACATCAGTCATCAACGGACCTCATCATTCAAATAAATTCCACTCATACTAGCTTGATTGCATTGCTGACACAGGGGTTCATTTAGAAAATTGCAAGGGGGGGGGGAAACTGGAGGAATCTGGATATTAAGGGGGGGCATGATGGTTAAAGATGTGACAAAGTTTCTAATGATACAATTTCCAAGGGGGGGGGCAAAAAGGTTCCAAGTGGGGGGGGGGGGGGGGGGGGGGGCTAAATGAAACCCTGTGACAGACTAACCTGCTCGTGCGTTAGGACACTTGCTCTCTTGTAACAACTTGTTTTTAGGAATGGACCTATTGGGAGATTGTACGCAATGGGGAGGGGGGGGGAGATTTTACGCAAGCCTTGGGAGAGGGGGAGATTGTACGCAAGCCTTGGGGGGGGGGGGGAGATTGTATGCAAGCCTTGGGAGAGGGGGATTGGGGTTAGGTTGATGCGTAGATCTTGAAGGTGAATTTAGAAGTTTACACTGATTTTTGTAGTCTGGTAGTTTACTACCTTAGTGAAGGATTCAAGGCACGCTGGGAGTCTTTTTGCAGCAGTGCTGGTGGCATTACTCGATGGCTACCTTAGTGAAGGATTCAAGGCACGCTGGGAGTCTTTTTGCAGCAGTGCTGGTGGCATTACTTGATGGCTACCTTAGTGAAGGATTCAAGGCACACTGGGAGTCTTTTTGCAGCAGTGCTGGTGGCCATTATTTGATGGCTACCTTAGTGAAGGATTCAAGGCACGCTGGGAGTCTTTTTGCAGCAGTGCTGGTGGCATTACTCGATGGCTACCTTAGTGAAGGATTCAAGGCACGCTGGGAGTCTTTTTGCAGCAGTGCTGGTGGCATTACTTGATGGCTACCTTAGTGAAGGATTCAAGGCACACTGGGAGTCTTTTTGCAGCAGTGCTGGTGGCCATTATTTGATGGCTACCTTAGTGAAGGATTCAAGGCACGCTGGGAGTCTTTTTGCAGCAGTGCTGGTGGCATTACTTGATGGCTACCTTAGTGAAGGATTCAAGGCACTCTGGGAGTCTTTTTGCAGCAGTACTGGTGCCCATTACTTGATGGCTACCTTAGTGAAGGATTCAAGGCACGCTGGGAGTCTTTTTGCAGCAGTGCTGGTGCCCATTACTTGATGGCTACCTTAGAGAAGGATTCAAGGCATGCTGGGAGTCTTTTTGCTGCAGTGCTGGTGGCATTACTTGATGGCTACCTTAGTGAAGGATTCAAGGCACGCTGGGAGTCTTTTTGCAGCAGTGCTGGTGGCCATTACTTGATGGCTACCTTAGTGAAGGATTCAAGGCACGCTGGGAGTCTTTTTGCAGCAGTGCTGGTGGCATTACTTGATGGCTACCTTAGTGAAGGATTCAAGGCACACTGGGAGTCTTTTTGCAGAAGTGCTGGTGGCATTACTTGATGGCTACCTTAGTGAAGGATTCAAGGCAGGCTGGGAGTCTTTTTGCAGCAGTGCTGGTGGCCATTATTTGATGGCTACCTTAGTGAAGGATTCAAGGAGTCTTTTTGCAGCAGTGCTGGTGGCCATTACTCGATGGCTACCTTAGTGAAGGATTCAAGGCAGGCTGGGAGTCTTTTTGCAGCAGTGCTGGTGGCCATTATTTGATGGCTACCTTAGTGAAGGATTCAAGGCACACTGGGAGTCTTTTTGCAGCAGTGCTGGTGGCATTACTTGATGGCTACCTTAGTGAAGGATTCAAGGCACACTGGGAGTTTTTTTGCAGCAGTGCTGGTGCCCATTACTTAGTTGGCTAAGATGCTTCCAATGGCAATGTAAATTTTAGCTGAGCTACGAACTGGTTGGGGACGGTTAACCTTCAAGGTGGGCCAGGCGTGCAGTAATGACAACCATCATTGACGACCATTATACCAGACCAAAGGTATCCACAGGTCCCCTGAGAGATTTATCTTATAGAGAAGACGTTTTGTAGGAAGCTCAGTATCTGTTCAGAAGCTATGTACATTCTCAACGTACACAATGACAGTGTGTGCAAGGGGATGGTGGTGTGGTGTGTCTTGCAAGGGGATGGTGGGGTGTTAATAGAAACCAGGCATTCTTGGGCATTGCTGTTGCATTGTGAGAATTGGTGACGTCTGTGGAAAATGTGTCATGAATTTCTCTTGTCCCAGAGACTAGCCTATCATGGAAGAGCCCCAGAGAGCTGGCTTGTCATAGAGAGGTTCCCAGAGAGCTAACCTGTCATGGAGATGGTCCCAGAGAGCTGACCTGTCATGGAGATGGTCCCAGAGAACTAACCTGTCATGGAGATGGCCCCAGAGAGTTAACATGTCATGGAGATGGCCACCGAGAGCTGGCCTGGTATGGAGATGGCCACAGAGAGCTGGCCTGGTATGGAGAGGTCCCCAGATAGCTAGCCTGTCATGGAGAGTTCCCCAGAGAACTAACCTGTCATGGAATGGTCCCCAGAGAGCTGGCCTGTCATGGAGAGGGCCCCAGAGAGCTGGCCTGTCATGGAGAGGGCCCCAGAGAGCTGGCCTGTCATGGAGAGGGCCCCAGAGAGTTAACCTGTCATGGAGAGGGCCACAGAGAGCTGGCCTGTCATGGAGAGTGCCCCAGAGAGCTGGCCTGTCATGGAGAGGGCCCCAGAGAGCTGGCCTGTCATGGAGAGGGCCCCAGAGAGTTAACATGTCATGGAGAGGGCCACAGAGAGCTGGCCTGTCATGGAGAGGGCCACAGAGAGCTGACCTGTCATGGAGAGGATCCCAGAGATCTGACCTGTCATTGAGAGGATCCCAGAGAGCTGGCCTGTCATGGAGAGGGCCCCAGAGAGCTGGCCTGGTATGGAGAGGGCCCCAGAGAGCTGGCCTGTCGTGGAGAGGGCCCCAGAGAGCTGGCCTGTCATGGCATGGTCCCCAGAGAGCTGGCCTGTCATGGAGAGTGCCCCAGATAACTAACTTGTCATGGAGATAGCCCCAGATAGCTGGCCTGTCATGGAGAGGGCCCCAGAGAGCTGGCCTGTCATGGAGAGGGCCCCAGAGAGCTGGCCTGTCATGGAGAGGGCCCCAGAGAGTTAACCTGTCATGGAGAGTGCCCCAGAGAGCTGGCCTGTCATGGAGAGGGCCACAGAGAGCTGACCTGTCATGGAGAGGATCCCAGAGAGCTGGCCTGTCACGGAGATGGTCCCAGAAAGCTGGCCGAGGGCCCCAGAGAGCTGACCTGTCATGAAGAGGGCCCCACAGAGCCAGCCTGTCATGGAGGATCCCAGAGAGCTGGCCTGTCATGGAGATGGCCCCAGAGAGCTGGCCTGTCATGGAGAGGGCCCCAGAGAGCTGGCCTGTCATGAAGAGGTCCCCAGAGAGCTGGCCTGTCATGGAAAGGGCCCCAGAAAGCTGGCCTGTCATGGAGAGGGCCCCACAGAGCTAGCCTGTCGTGGAGGATCCCAGATAGCTGGCCAGTCATGGAGAGGGTCTCCAGACAACTACCTCATCATGGGAAGGGTTCCAATTAGAGTAGTTTGTGGAATGTCCAGTGTTCAGGTATGGTAACTATGTAGTGTTGTCTACACATTCTTCAAAAGGATGCCCAGTTGCTCAGTTGTTATCGAATAGATGAGCTGTATTGCTATGTACATAGTATTGCTAGACACTTCAAGCCTTCTGGACATCCTTTAGGTTGTCTGTTTCAAGTCATTGCCAGATGTGTGCCACTCCTCCCATTCCTACAGTAGCATAGGGGCATCTGAGGTGGACAACTCTGTCCTTGACATTTGGTTCCATGTCCTGGTAGATGCGTGACATTCTGCCGAGGTTGTTGATCATCGTAGCTTGGCCTGTCCACTCTGCCCCTCATAGATTGTGAGTGGCATCATGTGCATTCCAAGAGTTCTGGTTCTTAGCCATCAGTCTAACAATCTTCAAGAACAGGAGAGGAATGCTTGTTCCCAGAGAGCTGGCCTGTCATGGAGAGGGCCCCAGAGAGCCTAAACTCGAGTGAAAACATACATTCAGATATCCATTGTAACTTTCTTAATAAGCAGATTAGATGTGACTAGGAATTGGAGTTTTCTTTAGCAAAATTGTTATGATATTGCATGGAATACGAGGGAAGACTATACGAGTCCTATTCTCATGCGCACTGCGAGTAATAATGTGTGTGGGTGGGTCTGAGGTGATGTAGGTGTGTACAGTGGTATTTTGGGTGTGTTCCCAAGGTGTGAGCTACAGTGTGGGATTAGGTGGGCAGCAAGCCTAGGGCATAGTGGCTAGTGTGTGCAGGTGTAGAGCTGTGGGTCTAGGATTAGGTGGGCAGCAAGCCTAGGGCATAGTGGCTAGTGTGTGCTGGGCTAGAGCTGTGGGTCTAGGATTAGGTGGGCAGCAAGCCTAGGGCATAGTGGCTAGTGTGTGCTGGTGTAGAGCTGTGGGTCTAGGATTAGGTTGGGAGCAATCTTGGGGCATCCCCACAGTTGACCCCACAATTGAGAGTTACAAGTGTCGAGTTATGAGTGTTAATTGTGCTGAGAGTTAAAAGTGTTGAGTTATGAGAGTGTTAATTGTTTTGGGTGTTACAAGTGTTGAGTTGTGAGTGTTAATTGTGTTAAGGGTTACTGAATGACCATACAGTTTATCAGTAGTTATAGCTTAGCCATAACTGTTCCTACCATTAGAATGAATATACAATAAGCTGTAAGAATTAGCTCCATTGAAGTGAGCAAACAAAAGCTATGCAGCGCTACATCTCTCTGTCTACAACACTTGCAGCAAAGGAATCCGTCCAGGAGCACCTCCTTGCTCAAGAGGAAGGGATTGAGTGCAATTCCAGGTAAGCATACAAGGTACCTGTGCAGCTTCCTGGGAGTAAGGGATTCCAGAAACAGCACAAAGTCCAGCAAGAGACTGCTCATGATGGCAGTTGATATCATCAGCCATTAACGAAAGGGGAACTCCTTCATTTTACCCCTCTTTCCGGCAATTAGAGAGTTTTCCGACTATCATCTACTGGGCATGTGCAGATATATCCACTATGGCAATGAATTGGGTAGTGGTAGTGAGTATTAGCAGTGTTAAGTCTTAGTGTTAATGGTGTTAGTAGTGTTGAGTATTAATAGTATGGAGTGTTAATGGTGTTAGTAGTGTTGAGTATTAATAGTAGGGAGTGTTAATGGTGTTAGTATTGTTGAGTATTAATAGGAGTGTTAATGGAGTATTGAGTGTTAATAGTAGGGAGTGTTAATGGTGTTAGTAATGTTGAGTATTAATAGTACAGTGTTAATGGTTTGAGTATTAATAGTATGGAGTGTTAATGGTGTTAGTAGTGTAATAGTAGGGAGTGTTAATGGTGTTAGTAGTGTTGAGTATTAATAGTAGGAGTGTTAATAGTACAGAGTGTTAATGGTTCGAGTATTAATAGTAGGGAGTGTTAATGGTGTTAGTAGTGTTGAGTATTAATAGTACAGAGTGTTAATGGTGTTGAGTATTGATATTATTGAGTGTTGTTAATAATGTTAACGGTTGAGTTTTAAAAGTATCGAGTGTTTCACTGTCGAGTACGTGAGGATATATTTATTGGTTCTCTCTGCACCTGCTCTCTGCAGCCATCCCTGTGGTGGGTGGAGTGAGGATGACGCCATGCGATTCAAGTTTGTCTTTGATCAATATCCCGGAGTTTCTTTAGAAAGACACGGTCAGAGCCGGAGAGGACTTTGTTTGGACCGACTGGCCCGAGAGTTTCCTCAGCATTCCCGGCAGCAGCTGGTCAGTCAGTGAGAACACACACCAGTAAACTCATGTCATACAACACATGTGCATGTCGTGCACACAACACATGTGCATGTCATTGCATGTGCACACAATGCATGTGCATGTCATTGCATGTGCACACAACACATGTGCATGTCATTGCATGTGCACACAACACATGTGCATGTCATTGCATGTGCACACAACACATGTGCATGTCATTGCATGTGCATAGATATGACCAGTTTGCCATTCACAAGATAACATAAGGCACCTAACCCCCGAGGGTGGGATGGGGGGAGGTCATGTCCATACGTGATGGCTGTGGGCCAGTTAGGTGGTCCAATGTTGAGACTCGGAGCAGGCCAGTATTGGCCAGCGTGGGGATTAACTGACTTGTGCACTTGGCAGGAGATTAGACGAGCTTGAGCATCAGAATTCCCCCGCCAGCCAGCAGATGTTGACTTTCCAGGAAAAATCCAGAATAGTAAACATTTCTGGAGAAACAGCGTCATCGCTTGTAGGTCAAGTTCCTGTTTGGGTGAGTAGTTCAGGATCCGTTGGGAACAGATAGAATCGTAAGTTAAGAGGGTGTGTGGGTGGAGTTAATGCTCCCCATGACTCGGTGGTGCCCAATGGTGCACTGCAATGGTGCACTGCCCTGTACAGTGGGTGGAGGCAATGCTCCCCGTGACTCGGGGGTGCCCAGTCATGGTGCACTGCCCTGTACAGTGGGTGGACCCTAGAGGTGTCTGTGCAGTGCCAAGCCTTGTCTCAGCATGAACAGCAGCGTATGTCAACAGACGCCTCCCTGCCTGCCTTCAGTGCCAGTTAATTAGGAGGAATTGTACCAGCTTGACTCTATTAGCTGTGTGAGTGGAGAGGCGATGGGATGGAGCAGCACAAGGGAGGCCATTTCAAACAGCTCTTACTCCCTCACAGTCTGTTAGTGTGTGTACCAGCAACTGCCTTGTGTTACATGCTGTGTGTGTTAGAAGCAACTGCCTTAAGCTGTGTGTGTTAGCAGCAACTGCCTTGTGTTAGTTGTGTGTTAGCAGCAACTGCCTTGTGTTAGTTGTGTGTTAGCAGCAACTGCCTTGTGTTACATGCTGTGTGTGTTAGCAGCAACTGCCTTGTGTTACATGCTGTGTGTGTTAGCAGCAACTGCCTTGTGTTACATGCTGTGTGTGTTAGCAGCAACTGCATTGTGTTACATGCTGTGTGTGTTAGCAGCAACTGCCTCGTGTTACATGCTGTGTGTGTTTTAGCAGAAACTGCCTCATGTTACATGCTGTCTGCATTGGCGTAGACAACAATGACTAATTCACACTCAGCCAATCTTCTGTGTTTTTTGTTGATCAAAGAAAACAGGTTTAGTCTGTGCCCGTGCTGGCATCTACACACATGTGCACAACATCACAATGCACGACTAACTCTCTGAGGGATAGCAGAGCATCAACAGGCAGCATTGTGAATAACTTAGCAGTTAATGGGGCATCTTTGCCGGCAGGGCAGAGAGATGTCATTTTCTGAACAGCTGACAATTTTTTTTGTCAACACAGAAATCAAGTACTTTAATTTATGACCTGGTTACCAGGGACTGTGGATGTTACCTGGTTGCTAGGGAATGTGGATGTTACCTGGTTGCTAGGGACTGTGGATGTTACCTGGTTGCTAGGGAATGTGGATGTTACCCGGTTGCTAAGGACTGTAGATGTCACCTGGTTGCTAAGGACTGTGTATGTTACCTGGTTCCAAGGACTGTGGATGTTACCTATTGTTAGGGATTGTGATGTTAATCTGTAGGCGAGGCCTCATTTACTATCTTTGATTGAAATAGCGCACGCCCTCTAGGGCTAATAGGGCTAGGGCTAGTTGAGTACACTGCGCACTCCATAATTACGGTGTACATGCAAATAATATAATCTAGTGTTTCAACATATGAATCCACGAACAGAATGGCTCAGAAAATCACACCCACTTCAAGTCTGGGCTGTTAGTATATCACCTGGTATCAGCAGTGGGATAGTCCAACTGCACAATGAAGACAGCGAGAGACTGTCTCTGCATTGGACGAAGCTGACAGAAGGAATAGACAACAACGAGTAGTCACACCAACGAAGGAATTGTCACCTGATGTAGATCTGGTGATCTATCACATACACACCAGTACTGCAGGCTCACAAGATAAAAATAATCGGATTAGAGCTTACCCTCTAATAATATGCATGGCTATGCATGGCTGGGCAGGTTGTGAAATTAATAGCACACAGAATGAACTCTGTGCACTAGTAGCCTTCCTCTTGTTGACACATTAGCTAGTGTAGAGGGTGGATACGACAGCTCACCTCACACACACTCACACACTTACTCACATGCACACACACCACACGCACATGCTCAATTGCACGTGCTCTTGTGTTGTCTAGGCGTGTTTGTGTTGATTGGTGAGAACGTCGTCCTTGTGATCATAGGATGTCTTGCTCCTCTGTACCGTCCATATTGTAGTGTATAACTTGATGAACTTGCCGCAACCTTTGGTTCTTCTCTGCCGTGTGCCTGTCTATCTCTCGTGTCTGTAGGTGGAGCATGAGAGATGGTTGTGTTCTCATGAAGCATATCACAAACAACAACACGCAGTTCTCAGAGACTGGTCCACACGGAGGGCAGGGCTAGTGGTCAGAGTGCAGGCTGCAGTAGCAGAGTATGAGCATTGGTGTGCGTCTAGGAGGGCAGGGCAGAGAGCACGGGACCAGCAGGCGCTACTTTGCCTCAGGCTACATGCCAAGGTAACCATGACAATATATCTATACACTGCTAGTGGGAGGAGTCTAGCAGAGTGTGAACTGTGCCTTTCAGTAGGATTGGGTTAGGTTCAGTGTGGGTTCAGTAGGATGGGCCAGTAGGATTTTCCAGCAGGATGGGCCAGTAGAGTCGAGTAGGGTGGGCCAGTTGGATGGGCCAGTAGGGTGGGCCAGTAGTGGTGAGCCAGTAGGGTGGGCCAGTAGAATGGGCCAGTAGTGGTGAGCCAGTAGGATGGGCCAGTAGGGTGGGCCAGTAGAGTCCAGTACGGTGGGCCAGTAGGGTGGGCCAGTCGGGTGGGCCAGTAGGATGGACCAGAGGGTGGGCCAGTAGGGTGGGCCAGTAGGATGGGCCAGTAGGGTGGGCCAGTAGTGGTGAGCCAGTAGGGTGGGCCAGTAGGATGCCAGTAGAGTCCAGTAGGGTGGGCCAGTAGGGTGGGCCAGTAGGATGGACCAGTAGGGTGGGCCAGTAGGGTGGGCCAGTAGGGTGGGCCAGTAGGATGGACCAGTAGGGTGGGCCAGTAGGATGGACCAGTAGGATGGGCCAGTAGAGTGGGCCAGTAGGGTGGGCCAGTAGGATGGGCCAGTAGGGTGGGCCAGTAGGGTGGGCCAGTAGGGTGGGCCAGTAGTGGTGAGCCAG
Organism: Cladorhizidae sp. MBARI D1340-BT2; assembly: GCA_028752905.1. Taxonomy (NCBI): domain Eukaryota; kingdom Metazoa; phylum Porifera; class Demospongiae; order Poecilosclerida; family Cladorhizidae; species Cladorhizidae sp. MBARI D1340-BT2. The sequence goes on along the minus strand of JAQNBH010000004.1, from coordinate 3,857,406 downwards.
TAGGGTGGGCCAGTAGGGTGGTCCAGTAGGGTGGGCCAGTAGGGTGGGCCAGTAGGGTGGGCCAGTAGTGGTGAGCCAGTAGGGTGGGCCAGTAGGGTGGTCCAGTAGGATGGGGCAGTAGGGTGGGCCAGTTGCCATGGATAATATCTTATGTACATAATATGTAGGTGGCTCAGAGCTTTGTGTATGAAGTGTGATGGTCTGTGATAGTGTGTGATGTGATGGTGTGTATAGGTACATGAGTGGTGTGAAGAGAAGCGCCATCAGGCGAGTCTGGAGGCGGAACAGGCAGCCATCCTTTGCGCAGAGCAGGAGGCATGGCATAAGGAGGAGGGGCGGAGAAGGTGTGGCAGAGAGGAGAGGAGGCGAAGAAGACTGCTCTCTTACCATCGGAGGAGGGCAGAGCAGGAGGAGATGGAGCGGGGGGCTGAAGAGCAGCTCCGACTAGAGGCTGCAGCATTGAACAAGAAGAGGGCACTGGATGGGCATGTCCGAGTGTCGTACAGGAAGCAGCTGCACTCAGACAAGCTGACTCAGCATAAATTGCTACAGGCCCACAAGGAGAAGGAGCAGAGGTGGAGAGAGCGACGCCTGGACCTTCTTAGAGGACAGGTAGGAAGGTACGCTGGAACACAGACTGCACTGTGTGCTTGACTCAGCCAGTGTGGCAGCAACACCACTCAAGTGTGTGCTTGACTCAGCCAGTGTGGCAGCAACACCACTCAAGTGTGTGCTTGGCCCAGCCAGTGTGGCAGCAGCACCACTCAAGTGTGTGCTTGGCTCAGCCAGTGTAGCCACAACACCACTCAAGTGTGTGCTTGGCCCAGCCAGTGTAGCCACAGCACCACTCAAGTGTGTGCTTGGCTCAGCCAGTGTAGCCACAGCACCACTCAAGTGTGTGCTTGACTCAGCCAGTGTAGCCACAGCACCACTCAAGTGTGTGCTTGGCTCAGCCAGTGTAGCCACAGCACCACTCAAGTGTGTGCTTGACTCAGCCAGTGTAGCAGCAACACCACTCAAGTGTGTGCTTGGCTCAGCCAGTGTGGCAGCAACACCACTCAAGTGTGTGCTTGGCTCAGCCAGTGTGGCAGCAACACCACTCAAGTGTGTGCTTGGCTCAGCCAGTGTAGCCACAGCACCACTCAAGTGTGTGCTTGACTCAGCCAGTGTGGCAGCAACACCACTCAAGTGTGTGCTTGGCTCAGCCAGTGTGGCAGCAACACCACTCAAGTGTGTACTTGGCTCAGTGAATATGTTCAGGATCCTCCCGGGATGTATTCATTATTGAGGGGCAGAGAGTGGGGGTAATGAAATTCAAATTTATCATGTTCAAGAGAGCATAACTAATTCTTCATAACCTCACAAGGCTTGTAATGTTTGTAGAGGAGGTACATGTAGTGTCCAGGTCATGTCTGGAGAGGAGGTAGACATTGATCTTCTAAGCTCTAGTGCGGCCGGCCATGATCTTATAAGCTCTAGCATGGCATACCTTGATCTTCTAAGCTCTAGTGCAGCAGATGATCTTCTAAGCTCTAGTGCAGCAGATGATCTTCTAAGCTCTAGTGCAGCAGATGATCTTCTAAGCTCTAGTGGGGCTGGCCATGATCTTCTATTTGGTCATTGTTGAACGAGTGACCCTCTTAGCAAGGATATTTGGTATCAAGGGTGGGCGGGTGTGGCTTAATAACCAGCCTACTGTAGTAACTACAAATGTAGCATGCATGCACACTAAGTTAAAAGAGTTAGTTTTATGGTCTCACACTGTTGAACTTCTTAATAATGTTACATGCTGCATCAACCCCACTGTTGCACTGTGTTAATAATGTTACATGCTGCATCAACCCCACTGTTGCACTGTGTTAATAATGTTACACACTGCATCAACCACACTGTTGCACTGTGTTAATAATGTTACATGCTGCATCAACCCCACTGTTGCACTGTGTTAATAATGTTACACACTGCATCAACCACACTGTTGCACTGTGTTAATAATGTTACATGCTGCATCAACCCCACTGTTGCACTGTGTTAATAATGTTACACACTGCATCAACCACACTGTTGCACTGTGTTAATAATGTTACATGCTGCATCAACCACACTGTTGCACTGTTAATAATGTTACACGCTGCATCAACAATCTATTAGCTTTAATATGCGCATGATGTGTTGGTCCACAGGTGGCAGTCGAGGTGAACTCTGACCCTGAGAGGTTGCTACAACACACACACGCCACGCAAGCTCGTCTAGTGACCTCTGACCCTCCACACTGCCCCTTCTTCCCAATACACGGCTATACTGCCAACCAGGTGACCTCTGACCCTCGGTTGCGGCTAGAGGCAGCTCTAAGGGAAGCGGGGCTACTCAACAATGAGTATGCACGTCACATGTTATCAAGAGCCCAACCTCCTAGCAACTACAGACCTGATCAACACTCAGTACTGTTCACTGACTGACCCTTGACCTAACTGGTGATATATTATTGTGCTATATATGTGTTACCATGTGTAACGTGATTATGATAATGATTAACCTCTTTGATGTTAGATTTTTCATCATGTTTGATCCACGGATCAGTGCCTTGCACTGTGGATGCTCACCCTGACCCTACGTAGCTGAGGATGGATCTGTGGATAGTGTTGCACTGTGGATGTTCACCCTGACCCTACGTAGCTGAGGATGGATCTATGGATAGTGTTGCACTGTGGATGCTCACCCTGACCCTACGTAGCTGAGGATGGATCTATGGATAGTGTTGCACTGTGGATGCTCACCCTGACCCTACGTAGCTGAGGATGGATCTATGGATAGTGTTGCACTGTGGATGTTCACCCTGACCCTACGTAGCTGAGGATGTATCTATGGATAGTGTTGCACTGTGGATGTTCACCCTGACCCTACGTAGCTGAGGATGGATCTATGGATAGTGTTGCACTGTGGATGTTCACCCTGACCCTACGTAGCTGAGGATGGATCTATGGATAGTGTTGCACTGTGGATGCTCACCCTGACCCTACGTAGCTGAGGATGGATCTGTGGATAGTGTTGCACTGTGGATGCTCACCCTGACCCTACGTAGCTGAGGATGGATCTATGGATAGTGTTGCACTGTGGATGCTCACCCTGACCCTACGTAGCTGAGGATGGATCTATGGATAGTGTTGCACTGTGGATGCTCACCCTGACTCTACGTAGCTCACTGTATTAGTTTCACTCTCATTTTCAGTTTCCTGGAACCCAAAACAGAGTGAGTATACTGCTATGTTATGTTAACTGGAATTAACTCTCCACAAGAGTCGTCTGTGGATTGTACATTTAGTAATGAAAATTATTAGCACTAGAGTTAGTAAATATAAGCACTAGAGTGAACTATGGTTAGTAATAGCAATTATTAGCACTAGAGTTAGTAATTACAAGCACTGAAGCTATTGGTTGCAGCAGAGAGCAGTGACAGTGTTGAAGCTATGGGTTGCAGCAGAGAGCAGTGACTGTTGAGGCTATAGGTTGCAGCAGACAGCAGTGTTGAAGCTATAGGTTGCAGCAGAGAGCAGTGACAGTGTTGAAGCTATAGGTTGCAGCAGAGAGCAGTGGCAGTGTTGAAGCTATAGGTTGCAGCAGACAGCAGTGTTGAAGCTATAGGTTGCAGCAGAGAGCAGTGACAGTGTTGAAGCTATAGGTTGCAGCAGAGAGCAGTGGCAGTGTTGAAGCTATAGGTTGCAGCAGACAGCAGTGTTGAAGCTATAGGTTGCAGCAGAGAGCAGTGACAGTGTTGAAGCTATAGGTTGCAGCAGAGAGTAGTGGCAGTGTTGAAGCTATAGGTTGCAGCAGAGAGCAGTGACAGTGCTGAAGCTATAGGTTGCAGCAGAGAGCAGTGGCAGTGTTGAAGCTATAGGTTGCAGCAGAGAGCAGTGGCAGTGTTGAAGCTATAGGTTGCAGCAGACAGCAGTGGCAGTGTTGAAGCTATAGGTTGCAGCAGAGAGCAGTGACAGTGTTGAAGCTATAGGTTGCAGCAGAGAGTAGTGGCAGTGTTGAAGCTATAGGTTGCAGCAGAGAGTAGTGGCAGTGTTGAAGCTATAGGTTGCAGCAGAGAGCAGTGGCAGTGTTGAAACTACAGAGAGTAGTGGCAGTGTTGAAGCTATAGGTTGCAGCAGAGAGCAGTGACAGTGTTGAAGCTATAGGTTGCAGCAGAGAGCAGTGGCTGTGTTGAAGCTATAGGTTGCAGCAGAGAGTAGTGGCAGTGTTGAAGCTATAGGTTGCAGCAGAGAGCAGTGGCAGTGTTGAAGCTATAGGTTGCAGCAGACAGCAGTGGCAGTGTTGAAGCTATAGGTTGCAGCAGAGAGTAGTGGCAGTGTTGAAGCTATAGGTTGCAGCAGTGGCAGTGTTGAAGCTATAGGTTGCAGCAGACAGCAGTGGCAGTGTTGAAGCTATAGTTTGCAGCAGAGAGTAGTGGCAGTGTTGAAGCTATAGGTTGCAGCAGAGAGCAATGGCAGTGTAGGTTGCAGCAGAGAGTAGTGGCAGTGTTGAAGCCATAGGTTGCAGCAGAGAGTAGTGGCAGTGTTGAAGCTATAGGTTGCAGCAGAGAGTAGTGGCAGTGTTGAAGCTATAGGTTGCAGCAGACAGCAGTGGCACTGATGAAGCCATGGACAGCAGAGAGCAGTGGCACTGATGAAGCCATGGATTGCAGCGAGCCACCCACTGCAGCTGCATGGCAGATCGAGGAGAAGTATTTCCCAACATTGCAGCTCTGCTTTTTGCTGACCTCGTACAAGATTTAATCGGACACATCTTGTGAGTAATGAAGGGAAGTTCAGTGATGTACTGTGTATGAAAATATATGGTTGCTAGGGAGTTCAGTGATTCCTAAACCTAGTATAGACCACTACCTCTACAGCTGCAGGCATAAGCTTCCAGAAAGGCATGAGTGGAGGTTACACCACCGACTAATGCTAGTGGTAATCTTGTGGTGTGATGCAATTACAGTTTCTGAGCTGAATCATGAACAGCAATCAGTTCTCAACCTCATCCAGTGTCACAATAACACCTCCCCATCTAGGTTAATTCTTACTTGGTGATAATTTTTATAGTAGCTATCATTTTTTAAATCAACGATAATTAGCTCCTACCAATAAGAGAGGGGTGCCACAAGTAGACATGCCCCTGCATCTTTATCACTCGAGGATCACCTCAACTCCAGATGCTTGGCCGGTTGCTGCCATCAGATCTTCACCCAGAGGTTGCTGCCATCAGATCATCACCCAGAGATTGCTGCCATCAGATCATCACCCAGAGGTTGCTGCCATCATATCATCACCCAGAGGTTGCTGCCATCATATCATCACCCAGAGGTTGCTGCCATCAGATCTTCACCCAGAGGTTGCTGCCATCAGAGAGGTTGCTGCCATCAGATCATCACCCAGAGGTTGCTGCCATCAGATCATCACCCAGAGGTTGCTGCCATCAGATCATCACCCAGAGGTTGCTGCCATCAGATCATCACCCAGAGGTTGCTGCCATCAGATCATCACCCAGAGGTTGCTGCCATCAGATCTTCACCCAGAGGTTGCTGCCATCAGATCTACACCCAGAGGTTGCTGCCATCAGATCATCACCCAGAGGTTGCTGCCATCATATCATCACCCAGAGGTTGCTGCCATCATATCATCACCCAGAGGTTGCTGCCATCAGATCTTCACCCAGAGGTTGCTGCCATCAGAGAGATTGCTGCCATCAGATCATCACCCAGAGGTTGCTGCCATCAGATCATCACCCAGAGGTTGCTGCCATCAGATCATCACCCAGAGGTTGCTGCCATCAGATCATCACCCAGAGGTTGCTGCCATCATATCATCACCCAGAGGTTGCTGCCATCAGATCTTCACCCAGAGGTTGCTGCCATCAGATCTACACCCAGAGGTTGCTGCCATCATATCATCACCCAGAGGTTGCTGCCATCAGATCATCACCCAGAGCTTGTTGTCATCAGATCATCACCCAGAGGTTGCTCCCATCAGATCTTCACCCAGAGGTTGCTGCCATCAGATCATCACCCAGAGGTTGCTCCCATCAGATCTTCACCCAGAGGTTGTTGCCATCAGAGGGGTTGCTGCCATCAGATCTTCACCCAGAGGTTGCTGCCATCAGATCATCACCAGAGGTTGCTGCCATCAGATCATCACCCAGAGGTTGCTGCCATCAGATCATCACCCAGAGGTTGCTGCCATCAGATCATCACCCAGAGGTTGCTCCAATCAGATCATCACCCAGAGGTTGCTGCCATCAGATCATCACCCAGAGGTTGCTCCCATCAGATCTTCACCCAGAGGTTGTTGCCATCAGAGAGGTTGCTGCCATCAGATCTTCACCCAGAGGTTGCTGCCATCAGATCATCACCAGAGGTTGCTGCCATCAGATCATCACCCAGAGGTTGCTGCCATCAGATCATCACCCAGAGGTTGCTGCCATCAGATCTTCACCCAGAGGTTGCTGCCATCAGATCATCACCAGAAGTTGCTGCCATCAGATCATCACCCAGAGGTTGCTGCCATCAGATCATCATCAGAGGTTGCTGCCATCAGATCATCACCCAGAGGTTGCTGCCATCAGATCATCACCCAGAGGTTGCTGCCATCAGATCATCACCCAGAGGTTGCTGCCATCAGATCTTCACCCAGAGGTTGCTGCCATCAGATCATCACCCAGAGGTTGCTGCCATCAGATCTTCACCCAGAGGTTGCTGCCATCAGATCTACACCCAGAGGTTGCTGCCATCAGATCATCACCCAGAGGTTGCTGCCATCATATCATCACCCAGAGGTTGCTGCCATCATATCATCACCCAGAGGTTGCTGCCATCAGATCTTCACCCAGAGGTTGCTGCCATCAGAGAGATTGCTGCCATCAGATCATCACCCAGAGGTTGCTGCCATCAGATCATCACCCAGAGGTTGCTGCCATCAGATCATCACCCAGAGGTTGCTGCCATCAGATCATCACCCAGAGGTTGCTGCCATCATATCATCACCCAGAGGTTGCTGCCATCAGATCTTCACCCAGAGGTTGCTGCCATCAGATCTACACCCAGAGGTTGCTGCCATCATATCATCACCCAGAGGTTGCTGCCATCAGATCATCACCCAGAGCTTGTTGTCATCAGATCATCACCCAGAGGTTGCTCCCATCAGATCTTCACCCAGAGGTTGCTGCCATCAGATCATCACCCAGAGGTTGCTCCCATCAGATCTTCACCCAGAGGTTGTTGCCATCAGAGGGGTTGCTGCCATCAGATCTTCACCCAGAGGTTGCTGCCATCAGATCATCACCAGAGGTTGCTGCCATCAGATCATCACCCAGAGGTTGCTGCCATCAGATCATCACCCAGAGGTTGCTGCCATCAGATCATCACCCAGAGGTTGCTCCAATCAGATCATCACCCAGAGGTTGCTGCCATCAGATCATCACCCAGAGGTTGCTCCCATCAGATCTTCACCCAGAGGTTGTTGCCATCAGAGAGGTTGCTGCCATCAGATCTTCACCCAGAGGTTGCTGCCATCAGATCATCACCAGAGGTTGCTGCCATCAGATCATCACCCAGAGGTTGCTGCCATCAGATCATCACCCAGAGGTTGCTGCCATCAGATCTTCACCCAGAGGTTGCTGCCATCAGATCATCACCAGAAGTTGCTGCCATCAGATCATCACCCAGAGGTTGCTGCCATCAGATCATCATCAGAGGTTGCTGCCATCAGATCATCACCCAGAGGTTGCTGCCATCAGATCATCACCCAGAGGTTGCTGCCATCAGATCATCACCCAGAGCTTGCTGTCATCAGATCATCACCCAGAGCTTGCTGTCATCAGATCATCACCCAGAGGTTGCTCCCATCAGATCATCACCCAGAGCTTGCTGCCATCAGATCATCACCCAGAGGTTGCTCCCATCAGATCATCACCCAGAGGTTGCTGCCATCAGATCATCACCCAGAGGTTGCTCCCATCAGATCTTCACCCAGAGGTTGTTGCCATCAGAGTGTTTGCTGCCATCAGATCTTCACCCAGAGGTTGCTGCCATCAGATCATCACCCAGAGGTTGCTCCCATCAGATCTTCACTGCCATCAGATCTTCACCCAGAGGTTGCTGCCATCAGATCATCACCCAGAGGTTGCTGCCATCATATCATCACCCAGAGCTTGCTGCCATCAGATCATCACCCAGAGGTTGCTGCCATCAGATCTTGACCCAGAGGAAGTTCTCTTAATGCAATTCGTGGCGACTCCTAATGCAAAAACCTGGGGTGACTCCTAATGCAAATACCTGAGGTGACTCCTAATGCAAACACTAATGCAAACACCTACGTGTAGTGACCTAACAGAAGTAATGAATCAGCGGAGAAAAGGCAGTCCAAGTGACAGTTGCTGTTGTCCTTATTGTTTTAGTTGGTCTTGAGCAAGCAGTCCCGAGACATGACCATGTCACCCCAGGTGTTTGCATTAGTTTTTGCATTAGTGTTTGCATTAGGAGTCACCCCAGGTGTTTGCATTAGTGTTTGCATTAGGAGTCACCCCAGGTGTTTGCATTAGGAGTCACCGCAGGTGTTTGCATTAGTGTTTGCATTAGGGTTCACCCCAGGTGTTTACATTAGGAGTCAACCCAGGTGTTTGCATTAGGAGTCACCCCAGGTGTTTGCATTAGGAGTCACCCAAGGTGTTTGCATTAGTGTTTGCATTAGTGTTTACATTAGGAGTCACCCCAGGTGTTTGCATTGGTGTTTGCATTAGGAGTCACTGCAGGTGTTTGCATTAGTGTTTGCATTAGGGTTCACCCCAGGTGTTTACATTAGGAGTCACCCCAGGTGTTTGCACTAGGAGTCGCTCAAGATGTTTGCATTAGGATTCACCCCAGGTATTTGCATAATGCAAACACTAATGCAAACACCTGGTATGGCTCCTAATGCAACCACTAATGCAAACACCTGGGATGACTCCTAATGCAAACACTAATGCAAACACTAATGCAAACACCTAAAGTGACTGGGTCATGTCTCGGGACTGCTTGCTCAAGACCAACTAAAACAATAAGGACAACAGCAACTGTCACTTGGACTGACTTTTCTCCGCCGATACATTACTTCTGTTGGGTCACTACACGGGCAAGTCAGGAAGCACTCATCACCCTCAAGAAAGAAGTTGCCCCTGATGAATATTCTTCCTGCAAGCATATCAAAGGCAAGGCGAGTTCTTATCTACTTGTACCAAACCATGGCAATTAGTTTGAGGCCATTATTCTTGGCTGTGGAGAGGCTGAACTTACAACTTCAAGTCCTGAAAAGTCAAAGCTCAAGTATTGGACCAAGACCAATACTTGAGCAGCCGACAATGCTTTATCTGTCATTCTGAGACAGGCATTCTGATGTTCCTCTGTTTCTGGTAAGGGAGAGAAGGGGACACAGGCACCCACAGACACGATGGGTCCTGAGGGTGTGTGTGTTGGTTCCTCAAGAGTACAGTGTTGCTAGTAGTTCTGCATATAAGGAGTGTTTACGAGAGTGAGCTGCTTATAAGGAGTGTTTACGAGTGCTCGTATTATACCGGCTGTGCTAGTTGAGACGTACAATGTCACTCTTGCTTGTAACCAAATGATTAGCCCACGTAATTACACAGGTCAGCACCATCGCTGAGCAAAGTTCAGATGTATGCAAGTTGGGAACTCATTCATGTTGATTCACAGCAAGGTCTAGCACTAAATTCAGTTAACAGAATGACTTAGAAACCACAGAACATCAAAGGCTAAAGCTTGAAATATATTCTGAGATTGCTCACTGAGAAGTGGGATGTTGGCAGGTGTAAGTTTCAGGCCTTCAAGTAATCATTAATTTCTCTCTCTATGAACATCTAATAAACTGTTGAGCTCTCTATCTCTGAATGTCTAATTAACTGTTTCTGAATGTCTAATTAACTGTTGATTCCTCTCTGAACATCTAATTAACTGTTGATATCTCTATCTGAACGTCTAATTAACTGTTGAATGTCTAATTAACTGTTGATATCTTTCTCTGAACATCTAATTAACTATCTGAACGTCCAATTAAACGTTGATTCCTCTCTGAACATCTAATTAACGTTGATCCTCTCTGAACATCTAATTAACTGTTGATCCTCTCTGAACATCTAATTAACTGTTGATCCTCTCTGAACATCTAATTAACCGTTGATCCTCTCTGAACATCTAATTAACCGTTGATTCCTCTCTGAACATCTAATTAACTGTTGATCCTCTCTGAACATCTAATTAACCGTTGATCCTCTCTGAACATCTAATTAACTGTTGATCCTCTCTGAACATCTAATTAACCGTTGATTCCTCTCTGAACATCTAATTAACTGTTGATCCTCTCTGAACATCTAATTAACTGTTGATCCTCTCTGAACATCTAATTAACCGTTGATTCCTCTCTGAACATCTAATTAACTGTTGATCCTCTCTGAACATCTAATTAACCATTGATTCCTCTCTGAACATCTAATTAACTGTTGATCCTCTCTGAACATCTAATTAACCGTTGATTCCTCTCTGAACATCTAATTAACTGTTGATCCTCTCTGAACATCTAATTAACTGTTGATCCTCTCTGAACATCTAATTAACCGTTGATCCTCTCTGAACATCTAATTAACCGTTGATTCTTCTCTGAACATCTAATTAACTGTTGATCCTCTCTGAACATCTAATTAACCGTTGATTTCTCTCTGAACATCTAATTAACTGTTGATCCTCTCTGAACATCTAATTAACCGTTGATTCCTCTCTGAACATCTAACTGTTCATTGTTCTCCAATAAAGATGCTCTGAGAGGTGTGAGGGGAGGGGATGGAGGGAGTGTTGATGATAAGTGGGCAGGTGCATGGTGGAAATGAGGAAGTTTCAGAAGTGAGGGAAGAGTCAGGCCGAGGGAAGGCAGGAAGTGTCCGAGGGAAGGCAGGAAGTGTCCGAGGGAAAGCAGGAAGTGTCCGATGGAAGGCAGGAAGTGTCCGTGTGTGGAGGGGAGAAGTGGAGAGAGAAGGAGTCAAGAGCAGGTATGGGAGGGCATGACTGGTATGACGAGAAGTAAGGAAATGTCTGACAGATTATGCACAAAACTATCGTAATTGACAGAGTGCATCACCCTATGGGAGTTAGGAGTGCTGTGAAGGTCACCACCGGTGGAGAGTCACCTGTGCTCAACTCGAACTTGCTCAGAGAAGAGGTGCTTGTGAAGGTCACCACCAGTGGAGCTGTGCTCAACTTAGACCTGCTCGATGGAGAAGTGCTGTGAAGGTCCGGTAGAGAGTCATCAATGCTTAACTTGGACTCACTCTTCTACTGTTGTGTGTAGAGGAACTCGAGCAACTGCAGCAGCAATGACTAGTAGCTTTCCACTGGGCGTCTGCGTGCACACCCACTCACAAGAAGATCTGGCAGAGGGAAACCAAGTTCAACATACGATGAAAGACCATCAGTTCTGATGATGACATCCACATGATAAAAATAGTATGGCAACCATTAACACCGCTTTATTATAGTTGATCAGGATTGAGTAAGCCATTGAGCTAGATCTCTCCAGTTACTCGGCTCCTAAACCACGCTGATCCCAACTTGCTGCATGTCTGTATGTGCCAAGTTAAAATATCAAGGAGGAATCAATATAAAAAATCATGTGATTTAGTTGACATTTGACACCCTCACCGCTGGTTGATGTCTATAACAACTGGTGTGCTTCACCTGGAGTTTTATTTCTCTCCCCTTCCCTCCTTGCCAACATGGCACCGATTGGCTTGCAGGACGAAGTTCCCTCAGGAAATTGAGCGTATCATCTCTATTTTGGGCCGACCCTATTTTCAAAAGTAAGAGTTGCAATGAATTCCTGATGCATGCTAGAGCATCCATTGAGAGAATAGATTTCAAGTTGTTCATCTCTTCCTGCTACAGAGTTCACCACTCGCTCCCTTGCAATAACACTTGCTCTTCCAAACACTTCCTCTTCCAAACACTTCCCCTTCCAAACACTTCCTCTTCCAAACACTTCCCCTTCCAAACACTTCCTCTTCCAAACACTTCCCCTTCCAAACACTTCCTCTTCCAAACACTTTCTCTTCCAAACACTTTCTCTTCCAAACACTTCCTCTCCCAAACACTTCCTCTCCCAAACACTTCCTCTTCCAAACACTTCCTCTTCCAAACACTTTCTCTTCCAAACACTTCCTCTCCCAAACACTTCCCCTTCCAAACACTTCCTCTTCCAAAACACTTCCTCTTCCAAACACTTCCTCTTCCAAACACTTCCTCTCCCAAACACTTCCTCTCCCAAACACTTCCTCTTCCAAACACTTTCTCTTCCAAACACTTCCTCTCCCAAACACTTCCCCTTCCAAACACTTCCTCTTCCAAAACACTTCCTCTTCCAAACACTTCCTCTTCCAAACACTTCCTCTCCCAAACACTTCCTCTCCCAAAAACTTCCTCTTCCAAACACTTCCTCTTCCAAACACTTCCTCTTCCAAACACTTCCTCTTCCAAACACTTTCTCTTCCAAACACTTTCTCTTCCAAACACTTTCTCTTCCAAACACTTCCTCTTCTAAACATTTCCTCTTCTTTGATATTGCACTTTCGGAATAATTCACCAGATGACATTATTTCTACCAGTTTCCCCCCTGGCTCTGAAGAGCTCTTGTAAATTTTCCATTACTACAACCATGATCTTGTTTTTGTCTCTGAAATGGAGTTAACTGTTAGCATTCAGTTGCTACTGCAGTATCATTCTGCTTTTTCTAATTATAGGAAATATTTGTCTTTTATAATTTCTCTTTCAACAGCTGGAAAGCTTTTGATGTCAGCTGAAAATAATCGTAAAATTTGCTTTGCTGGCCTTACAAATTCATGTGAGGATGGGAGGGGCATTTGAGAGGGGAGGGGCATGTGAGGAGGGGAGGGGCATGTGAGGAGGGGAGGGGCACGTGAGGAGGGGAGGGGTACGTGAGGAGGGGAGGGGCACGTGAGGAGGGGAGGGGCATGTGAGGAGGGGAGGGGCATGTGAGGAGGGGAGGGGCATGTGAGGAGGGGAGGGGCACGTGAGGAGGGGAGGGGCATGTGAGGAGGGGAGGGGCATGTGAGGAGAAGGTTATTGTAATTATGTCAACTGAGAGAGAGGATGATATTGTCACTTTTACATTGTCACTGCATTGTCATGATCAGCTGTACCTTTGGAAAGTCCGTGTAAGGAGTGTTAGGGCTACATATGTCCGGCTTTACCGGACATGTCCTCTTTTTTCGATGCTTCGTCTTCAGTTGACAAAACAAAGACATCCTCAATAATCAACTTAAATTTACTCGCTCTACATTTCAATTAGATACTCTAGCTTCATAGGAACTCTAGCTTCATAGGAACTCTAGCTTCATAGGAACTCTAGCTTCATAGGAACTCTAGCTTCATAGGAACAATGACTGAATTGTAATTATGTTGTTGTTGTTGTTGTTGTTGTTTTGATATTTTTTGCTGCATTTTGCATAAATTAAAAAATGAGTTGTACGGTGCACAAGGGCATAAACCTCCAAAAAATATTTTGTAACACCCATCTATTCCTTGCTATAACTTCAAGGTAGTCCAATATTTTCCTTGACTACCATAGGTTAAAATACTCAGCACACTTTAAATAACCAGATTAGTTATTACATTTTTTTTTGGCTGGTTGCTATGTAAACTTGAAAATGTAATTCTAAATAAAGCCCAATGAAATTGAAATCAGTATTTTAGGTCCAGTTCTTGGTCAGTTAGTAGCTCTAAAATATTATAAAGCTTCACTTAATGAATGCCAGGAGAGTAAAGGAACCAAGGATGGATAATGAGGCTTCTGTAACACCAGCTATAATTTCACCTGACAGCCAAGAAGATTGTTCTCATCTTACAGACATGCCTGCCTCTTCCTCTATTTCTTCTAACCAACCAACCACCTCTTCAGGTGCTTCTGCCACAACTGACATTTCAGACAATCATATCAGTGAAGAAAAGCTATTGGAGGAGCACATATTGGATTGGACAAGCTCTTTATCCAGAGATGACCTTATGTCCCTAGCCATGACCCTTCACTATTTACTAGTAATTAAAAGTGATATGAGGCCCTCTGGAGCTGCTCAATGTATTGGTGGTTTGATTGGGAAAAATGAGCGGACAGTGAGAGAATGGAGAAACCTCTTCTTCTCTAATAGTGGTAACTTTCCAGATAGTTTACAAGGGAAGTATCAGAGGGAGGACTTACTTTGGAAAAATGAGGAACTTAATGATGCATCTAATGATTATATTCGAGCGAATGTTGTTGTGAAGGGCAAGCCAAATATGATAGCAGTCGGTGGGTTAATGAAAATCTCCTCCCTAACAGCATTCTCGATCCTGGTTTTCCTCGAAGTATTAGTGTGCAAACAGCTAGAAGTTGGCTTCATGAGCTGGGATATGAAGTTTTGGAAGGTGTTTACATGGATGGCCATGAGCGTCCTGATGTTGTACAACATCGAAGACGCTTTCTACGTCAGTTGATTGCTGGTGGGTTCTTGACAAAGGAATTAGCACCAAGTGATGAAGTAATTGCTGATGATCTTGTGGAAAAAAAATCTTTATTTTTCACGATGAGTCAACTTTTAATGCAAACGACGATGAGTCCTTGCAGTGGGGTAGGCCAGATAGTCGACCAAAAGCCGAGGATCTGGCATTATGGTGTCAGATTTTATTACAGAAAAAGATGGCTATCTCTGCCTTACACAAGAGCAATATGATGCTGCAAAGGTCAGCAATCCAAACATAGCAATGGCTCCTCGAGTGTTTTTGGAATGAATATGGAGAGGCACGTGATGGATATTGGGGAGAAAAATTCATGAATCAGATGGCTAGTGCAGTGAAGATTGCTGAAGCCAAATACCCCAAAGAAGATGGATACCGAATATTTTGGGTGTTTGACCAAAGTGGCTACCATATGGCTTATGCTGAAGATTCACTGAATGTTAACCGCATGAATACCAAAGAAGGTGGTAAGCAAGCATGATACTGTTTTTGAGGGAAAGCCGATATCTATGACCAAACTTGTACGCAACCGTACTGGTGATACAATCAGAATTGCCCGGGGAATGGTTGATGTCTTGAAGCAGAGGGGACGCTACATGCATACGATGAAGGTGGATGATATGAGAGGAGTTAGCCAAGCACCACGATTTTCGAGATGAAAAAACCCAGCTGGAACATTTTATCCATAGTTGTATATAGTCATGCTTGCATATTCATACCAAAATTTCACTGTGAAGTCAATCCGATTGAACGTTGCTAGGCACAGGCTAAACGCTACACCAGAGCTTACTGTAACTATAATATCGTAGGACTTCGTCGCAATGTTGGACCAGGACTTGACAGTGTCTCTAAGGAAAACATTCAGAACTATTTTAGAAGAGCCAGAAATTATATGTATGGTTAGCTAGCAGGACACAATGCAGGAATAGAGTTGGAAAACTTAATCCAGAAATACTCTAAGGAATTCAAATCTCATCGCCTCTCATATCTAATAACAATTAGTTAATAATGATCTAATTTTTTGGTCCTGCTTTCAGTTTTGCTAACATATCTTTCTATAGATATGAAGTGATGTTCTTTAATATTGTGTTTCTCTACTTACAAGTTCATCTGGCCAACCCTTCTGTTGTACTATTAATTGTGGTCAAGCTAATGTAAATTCCATGACCACAACATATCTCACCTACAATTGTTAACAGCCTAATAATTATCACTCTATAGAACTGTCTGGCTTCACTAGTGGAGCCTTCCCTGATCTATTTGTGTGTAAGAGTGCTTCTTTCTGTTCAAGTGGAAATTTGCCGTTTTCTGTCATTTAAAGAGTAGAAACAGTTCCATCATGTTGAAAAGGAAGCCATTTTGACAAGAATAAGCGATTTCAGACAGTTTTTCCTCAAAACGCTCGAAAACGTCCCAATTGGAGCAAAATAGAGTTTCTTTGTAAAAAAAAAAAGGAGGCATGGCAGCTTAATAGCGTCCTATCAGCAACCACATATGAGTTACCATGGAAACATAATAGAGAAAAAGTTTTATTATGTATCAGACTAGTTCTGTGCAAAATATAAAAACTTAAATACCGAGATAACAATGTGTACTAGATTTCCCCCCGGGTGTCTATATATGCCTTTGTGCACCGTACAGCGCCAGCCTGCATTCAGACTTCGCAGTTCACGCACGCTCAAAGTTGCCCACCTAATAAGTTTCTAGGAGTTGCTAGCTGCGGGTTGGCGCTAAAGATGCCCAGTGAAAGCACGAAAGGTGCTCGGCAAGTCTCTCTTCTGAAAATGTATTGTGCTCCATGTTATGTTGTATTGTAACACAAGATACCGATACATATCACCCTCTCTAGGACGTCCACTTTTTTTAACATTCATATATAGTAGCCCTAGCATTGTCCCATGAATAATGTCCAGGATTAAAGTGAAGTGAAGGTCAATCTGAGACATTCACTAGAGGGACATGGTTCATAATGTTCTGGGTTATTCTTGAAGATGTATTCACTGATACACCAGTGCACTGGTATTGGCATAACTCTTTGGAACAATGTTTGAGTGGGACCAGAGCCTTCTTCCTAGTGAGTTTTGTGGCATCCCAAGGCTTAAACCAGCAGTGGATTCTCATAATGGTTCTTAATAAGAGGGACTAGGTTTTAAGTATCCATCCAAAGTTCCTTATCCTCTCAAAAAGGAGGTATGTCACGAGGGAACATTTTTCTGGTGGCTCAATAATTTACTGTCTCACTTGACTAGGCCAGTATCAAAAGCATGTTACCCTCCTTGCCACTCCCCTCCCCCTGATGCGGTGTAGGCTTAGAATCCAAGGTTGACCGGTTTGACAAGTCAGCAACCTGTATGATGAGAAAAGTTTAACAAAAGTTTTCTATTCCTTCACTTTCCCAATTTACCCTTCAAGCGAAGGTCAAGCAAAGGTCAACTTAGCCAGACTGACAAATGGAATTTATATTTTATGGTTGTGGGTATTGCACCTATATACAGCCTGGAAGTGATGCAACACGAGGGGAATAGTGCTGCTGTAAGTGTTGGTTAATTAGTGGTAAGAGGTGCAAATTGTTTACATTCAAACAGGTTGAAAGTGCAGCATTATCAGCTGGAAGAGCCAATTTTGAGGGCACTTCCACTTTTCTCCCACTTGTAACCACTGAAAGAAGATGGTGTTACAACACTTATTGTCTGGACTGTATTTACTTAATAAGCCTGCTGACTCAAGTCCACAGATTCTACAAGTCTCTTCAGTTGCAAGCTCACCAATACCCAAGAAAAGCATATCTAAGCCCCCCCCCCACACACAAGCAGCTTTATAGTAGCAAGCCAGTCATGACCACAACATTAGTAATGGGGAGGTCATCAGGGACGTCAGTACGCAAAGAGGACCCCTACCACAACCAGGATAGACATGATCTAAATGATGCCAAGTCGGTATTGGTGTAATTAAGTGCACAAAGTTCATCATTACTTTGTGATAGGGGGAGCAATCAGAAGATATAAGAAAAGGTAAAGAAGAAAGGCTTGCACTTAAAATGGCCACATTACCTGGCTAAGGAAACCATTCAGGAGATAATAACACAACACCACATGTGACATATTTTATAGGGACACGAGTCAGGTGCATTGCCATCTCATTCTGGCTGTGTCAGGAGAAGGCTTGTCTTAGAGTTAAGGCAGCCATAGCTCCAACAGCCACTGCCCCAGCCGCTATAGCACTAGGCCATAAAGAGCTGCTGGGTTCATCACCATCAGCAACATCAGAGTGTCGAGTAAGGCCAAAACCTGAGTGCATTGGGTGAGACGCCATCTGTTGTTGTTGCTGCCGCAAACTGTTGCCACGGCGATGTGAAGAAAGACTCTTATTGCGAAGAGTGGCCCTCAAGGCTGTGTCCAGGTAATCTGCAAGTCCTTCCTGGAGAACAAACACATCAGATGATAAACAGAAGTTAGGATGACGTTACCTTAGCCATTGCCCCTCCCATCTGACTGAGGCTGGGCTATTTCACCAGCTGCAATAACAATGCCCACTAACTCTGAGTAACACTATTGCCCACACATCCCTCTTGCTGCAATAGCAATGCCCACTAACTCTGAGTAACACTAATGCCCACACACCCCTCTTGCTGCAATAGCCATGCCCACTAACTCTAAGTAACACTAATGCCCACCCATCCCTCTTGCTGCAATAGCCATGCCCACTAACTCTAAGTAACACTAATGCCCACCCATCCCTCTTGCTGCAATAGCCATGCCCACTAACTCTAAGTAACACTAATTCCCACACATCCCTCTTGCTGCAATAGCAATGCTCACTAACTCTGAGTAACACTAATGCCCACACATCCCTCTTGCTGCAATAGCCATGCCCACTAACTCTGAGTAACACTAATGCCCACCCACCCCTCTTGCTGCAATAGCCATGCCCACTAACTCTAAGTAACACTAATGCCCACCCATCCCTCTTGCTGCAATAGCCATGCCCACTAACTCTAAGTAACACTAATGCCCACACATCCCTCTTGCTGCAATAGCAATGCTCACTAACTCTTGAGTAACACTAATGCCCACACATCCCTCTTGCTGCAATAGCCATGCCTACTAACTCTAAGTAACACTAATGCCCACACATCCCTCTTGCTGCAATAGCAATGCTCACTAACTCTTGAGTAACACTAATGCCCACACATCCCTCTTGCTGCAATAGCCATGCCCACTAACTCTGAGTAACACTAATGCCCACCCACCCCAAATATCCATCAGATCGCTACGCTACAGACTCAATCACACATAAAACATGATCTTCTTCTTCACACATCCAATCACACCATAGCTTGTTTGCAGCAACAGGAGATATCTGTATTCGTAGAATCCGCACCCCTCCACACACACCTTCAGTGGTATCGTAAACAACAACTATTTCTCCAAACACTCGACATTCTATCACGTTTGTTGTATACGAAAAAGGCCAACCTCCTTATAATTATGGTGAAGAATGGTGGGGGGATCAGCATTCCTTCAGGACCCACCTCAGGAGGAATGCACCAGCTCACAGCTAAGAATAACTCTCTAAATATAGCTCCCCAGGTATTTCCCTATGCAGGATAGCCCACCACAAACACACGACAACTCTTAGATCAGATGCCCTCTTCAGGATGGGACTACATTCCTGCAAATACATATGAGAATTATCAATTCACTTCTGCGGAAGCAAACACTTGAACTCATCAGACATTCCCGCAACATCCTGGCTGGAAGCTTCCGTTCTGCTTGCTTAGCCAATGATTATGGAAGATGACTTCATGAAAGCAAGTGTAAGCCCTAGCTCCACACCACACTGCTGACACTGACTCACCATGGGCGACATGTGACATTCTTAAAATAGCAGCATAACCATGACTGTGTGAATATTAAAAGGTCAGCTGATTCATGACTGATACTAGCCACTATCCAGACAGTGCAGGTCTGGGATTGCTAGTACACACTTTTGCAGGTGGTCTGGAATGATGCAAGCTGCAAATAGACTGCTTGGCGAGCACACATCAGCACCCACGAGTGCTTGACCTTTCACCTCAAAATCAGATAGGTAGGTGCTTGCCAGGTAGGGAACTTGCGGTATGAAATTCTGACGATTCTGAATCGTGTTGCATTCACGCTGTTATTTGTAATGGAGCCGGCGAGTTAGAAGTAGTCCTAGGTGAGGATTTGCTGGTTGTTTTAATGGGTGCCGAGTGCCTCCGCTTCACTTGGTGTTGTTTTGATCCTCTAGCTTGTTAAAACTTGCAAGTGGTTGACTTGAATTGCGTCAAGTCTGCAAATGGATCTTCAGTGCTATTCTGCCCTTGCCCTTCGTTCAACAAAATTTAGACACTGGGTGCTTGCTACCTGTACTCCACCTAATCCTACGGCACAGAGAAGAGCATAGTGGGTGTTGCTACGTGGAGGGTGCTTGCCGTGTATTTTACAGCAATACTGTCTGGAGCCTTACAACCACGAGCCCTGGTTTCATGGGGAGACAAAAGGTCAAGTATCTCTATAGCTTACCCGAAACCTTACAAATAAATAAGAACAGGACATGACAAGGAAAGTCCAGCCACTGGAGATGCAATCAACACGGACGGACAGTAGGACACAGGATGTTAATACATGGCACGCCACACTCACACAACACACTCGCACACTAATCACACTCGCACACTCACTAATCCCAGGCTTCTTTTTAGGCTACACATCCGAATGCTCATCAGTTAACCTCGGAGCTTGCAGCCATAACTAGAGCACACACATGACCCATCCAGACCATTCTCTCCTCAGGACCGTTGTAAAGCACTGCTTCTCTATGGCTGTAGTCTAAGCAATTCCAAGGATTCGAATGCTAGCCGCCAGCCATCGTGGCATTTCCAATTCAAGGATGACAACGAACAGTCGTTACCTCAAACGTTGGGATGATGGACTATGTGTACATCATACCATGCACACACTGTTAGTATACCATGCACACACTGTTAGTATACCATGCACACACTGTTAGCACACACTGTTAGTATACCATGCACATACTGTTAGTATACCATGCACACACTGTTAGTATACCATCCACACACTGTTAGTATACCATGCACACACTGTTAGCACACACTGTTAGTATACCATGCACATACTGTTAGTATACCATGCACACACTGTTAGTATACCATGCACATACTGTTAGTACACCATGCACACACTGTTAGTATACCATGCACACACTGTTAGTATACCATGCATATACTGTTAGTATACCATTCACATACTGTTAGTATACCATGTACACACTGTTAGTATACCATGTACACTCTCTCTGTATATTATGTTATGCCATCCAATCTTGTACCCACCTCTTATCCTCTGCTGTTAATAGGTACATTATTTCTGTCACTAATTCTTCACTACATATAATATTGGAGAGGTGTTAAAGTACTCATTTGTACTTATCTACACACCAATCCATATGCACTTTGCACTTGCCACACTTGTTTATGTCTCTAACTAACCATGAGAGAATAGGATCATCTCTATCAAGTAGTGTTAAACTTAACTAACAATCATCTCTATCAAGCACAGTGTTAAACTTAACTAGCAATCATCTTTATAAAGCACAGTGTTAAACTTAACTAACAATCATCTCTATCAAGCACAGTGTTAAACTTAACTAACAATCATCTCTACAGTGTTAAACCTAACTAACAATCATCTCAGTAACAATCATCTCTATCAAGCAGTGTTAAACCTAACTAACAATCATCTTTATCAAGCAGTGTTAAATCTAACTACAATGAGAGAATGGGATCATCTCTATCAAGCAGTGCTAAACCTAACTAACAATGAGATAATGGGATCATCTCTAAAGCACAGTGTTAAACCTAACTACCAATGAGAGAATGGGATCATCTCTATCAAGCAGTGTTAAACCTAACTAACAATGAGAGAATGGGATCATCTCATCAAGCACAGCATTAAACCTAACTACAATGAGAGAATGGGATCATCTCTATCAAGCAGTGTTAAACCTAACTACCAATGAGAGAATGGGATCATCTCTATCAAGCAGTGTTAAACCTAACTAACAATGAGAGAACGGGATCATCTCTATCAAGCACTGCATTAAATCTAACTACCAATGAGAGAATGGGATCATCTCTATCAAGCACAGTATTAAACCTAACTACAATGAGAGAACGGGATCATCTCTATCAAGCACTGCATTAAATCTAACTACCAATGAGAGAATGGGATCATCTCTATCAAGCAAGTGTTAAACAACACAAACCCTACAAACCCTATGAACCTAGGATAATAGACAGAGGCTTATGCCACATATTAAATCGAACTCTGTTTAGAACTATTAGCAAAGTCATGCAGGCAAACACTTATCCAGTGCTGCCTTGTACGTGGCACTGCTTAACCGGTCTAACTGCATGCTGCTCGACTAGTAGGACTCGTAGAGATTACTCACCCATCCTCCATTAGCAGTGAAGAACTTGGCCAGGTCTTCCTCCACCACTTGACAGCACCACTCCAGCACACTGCTAGCAGCACTGGACACTTGCCGGTTAATTAGATATATAGAAAAACTAATAGAGAATCCCAAAAATACGACAATTCTCCCCCAGTTGGTTGCGTCTGAAAATGTCTCGTATGCTACTCTAGAAAACTCTGTGTACATATTCCCAGCATGCACGTTCCATTTCTGCTTCATGAAATCGTCGAGATTAATTGATATAATGTTCCTTTCAACCAGTAGGTCCACCAGGGACTTAGTCAGTCTGTAGATCAACTCTTTGTCAGCAGTGCTGTGTAATCTGCTCACTTCCCTTTCCACCATAGCGCAGTTTTTTCCATAAGATGGACACAGTTTAGTGAATAGGTGCTTCACTATCAGTTTGGTCTTCTTATCACTGAATACCACCTGGATTGTGGGACTCCCATTATACTTGTGTTGGTAACCAAGTTCTCTGCCGTTCACAGCAACCATTCCTCTGTCTCGCACGCTCACCGTATTCACAGCAACCATTCCTCTGTCTCGCACGCTCACCGTACTCACAGCAACGCGCTCCATCTTCCCCGTACTAGTTTCGACCACAGCTCCGTTCAGTCTTGTTTGAGAAAGATGGTTGCTAGCGACCTTGGACTTTACGCTAGAAGGAGATCCAGGGGTTGACGAAGAAATAACTGTTGGATTATCTACACTCATGCCTTCCTTACCGTTGACGCTATCCACTCGAACGCTCGGAAGGGTGTAAGAAATTGGAGGCTAAAAAACAACAAATAGAATACAAACCCGAATAAGCTTTAGGTATGCCGCTAGTTTAGCCATAGCTTACAGGTCTTACCTGCGTCTACTCTACGTCGGTGGCGAACTTGATACAGTGCTGTTGATATTGATAGGATTATAATATTGGGCTTTGATTTAGGCTCTTATATAGATTGGGGGTCCGTATTTCCTAAATCGAGCGCAGGTGGAAATCTGTTTTTCGTCATAGATGTCCGTCTTTGCTAGGTTTCCACCACCTGCATTGCCAGGGGAGGTGACTGTGGCTGAACAGAACTGCAGTTTTCTCTCAGATGCAGCATATAACAGGGTAGATGAAAGCACAGGCCGCGTGGGACCGAGTGTCAACAGAACTCCTGGAAGGCAGAACAACTTGGTAATATGTTCCATCTGACTTTATTATAAGATGATGCATGTCAAGCTTGGCACAGGTCTATAAGTCCAGTTGTGGCGCCATCACATACACACGTGAAGTTCACCAACCTAGTTTGTGTCCATGTGTGCAAGTGACTCTCTACCATATGGTGTAGGGCGAGTATGTTGACCACTGGGTGAAGGATGACGGGAAGCAAGGAGAAAGAGGGAGGAGCTCGGCATTCCTCGCCAGTATGGAGGAGAACTACTGGAAGGCTGTGTGGAGGAGGTGGTGAGTTGGTAGGAGTCTAGGTTGAAGACCATTACTTATCTAGTCCTTCCCAGCTGTGCAAATATGTAGTATAAATATCTAGTATAGTGTGCATTGATTAGACCTGCCCTCAATTGGATTAGGCACACCCATAAGTGAACAATGCAATACAATCATAAATGTATATAGTGAAGGGCTCAGAAGATCACATCCACTGCAAGTCTGGGCTGGTAGTATTGCACCAGCGGAACAGTATGTTTTATTAATTTCACAAGCTGCCTGCTGCACAATGAAGACACCCAGCGACTGTCTCTGCGTTAGACAAAGCTGACATAATAGTCGACAACGAATAGTCGCACCAACGAAGGCATTGTCACTAGATGGTAATCTATCACATGCAC
The DNA here is from genome assembly GCA_028752905.1 of Cladorhizidae sp. MBARI D1340-BT2. Lineage (NCBI taxonomy): Eukaryota > Metazoa > Porifera > Demospongiae > Poecilosclerida > Cladorhizidae > Cladorhizidae sp. MBARI D1340-BT2. The sequence continues at coordinate 3,833,480 of JAQNBH010000004.1, read as the reverse complement.
ACCAGTACTGCAGGCTCACAAGCTAAAATAATAGAGCACACCCTCGATTAGATGGAGATCTGGTGATCTATCACATGCACACCAGTACTGCAGGCACACAGGATAAAATAATAGAGCACGTCCTCAATTAGATGGAGATCTGGTGATCTATCACATGCACACCAGTACTGCAGGCTCACAAGATAAAATAATAGAGCACGTCCTCAATTAGATGGAGATCTGGTGATCTATCACATGCACACCAGTACTGCAGGCACACAGGCTAAAATAATAGAGCACACCCTCGATTAGATGGAGATCTGGTGATCTATCACATGCACACCAGTACTGCAGGCACACAAGCTAAAATAATAGAGCACACCCTCAATTAGAGTATTCCTCGCGTAGTACACCATTAGGCAACTAATACATTCTAATTGAGGAAATACAGTCACTCTATATATAATCTAATACGCTTTAGGTGCAGACCTGGCATATAAGAGCAAGTGGTTCAAAATGGGTTTACCCAACAATTTTTTTTTAATTGTTACCGTATTCAAACGATTATAGTTAGAGACGGAATGATTAGAGACAGAATGATTAGAGACAGAATGATTAGAGACAATGGTCGGCCAGCAAGGCAAGAGATAGTAGGAGAAGTGGAACGATTCTGCTGTTCTTATCTGACCTGTGTGTGTGTGTGTGTGTGGTGTGTGTGTAGGCGGGAGGAAGGATGGTTGGCAGCTCTCCGTAGCTTGCAAGCTTCTGTTGGAAGGGTTGGTAAGAGTTGTTTATATAAATACCGTTAGAGGAAGTTGTTACATGTATCACCTTTATATGTCAGATAATACCGAATGTTACACTGGGTTGAGGCAGGTTAAAGTGGGTTTACAATAGGACACACACTGGACCTACACCACACTGGGTGGAGGCAGATTGAAGTAGGTTGACAATAACTCTATGGGGACACACACTGGACCAACACCACACTGGGTGGAGGCAGGTTGAAGTAGGTTGACAATAGCTCTATGTGGACACACACTGGACCAACACCACACTGGGTTGAGGCAGGTTGAAGTAGGTTGACAATAGCTCTATGGGGACACACACTGGACCAACACCACACTGGGTGGAGGCAGGTTGAAGTAGGTTGACAATAGGGACACACACTGGACCAACACCACACTGGGTGGAGGCAGGTTGAATTAGGTTGACAATAGGGACACACACTGGACCAACACCACACTGGGTTGAGGCAGGTGGAGTCAGATTAATTGCATGTAGAGCAGCTGATTGGTTGTGTGGAGTGCAGTGTTGATGAGGGTATCTACAACCTTGTAACATCATGAAACACAATAACCCTTTCGTGGGAAACAGATGAAGTTTCCCTCCCCCTTGGTGGGAAACAGGTGAAGTTTCCCTCCCCCTTGGTGGGAAACAGGTGAAGTTTCCCTCCCCCTTGGTGGGAAACAGGTGAAGCAATTGGCTGTCCTAGTTGTTGCATTGTTGGAAGTAGTCGTTAAAATGAAGCATTGTGTAGTTAATGATGGAGCAATTCAAGACAGATCCACAGTGGATGGCTCAACTGGCTCTCCCCTGCACCCGAGATGTCTAGTTGGCTATCAGCCACTGGGAAGTCTCTCACAGTTCTAAGTTTAGTGGTGGATAAAAAAGAAAAAAGGGGGGTGGTGGTTGGTTGGGTAAGGGGGTGGGGCAGGCACTAGAATATAGGTGTTACAGGAGGGCATTCTCAACTAGTGTCCCTCTAGTGGTTGGACTTTGACCTCATGGCATACATGTTCAGTGTGGCAGTGGATGCCCCAGGATGATCTAGGGTTGCTCAAAGTTCTTTCCCACCAAATATTGGCAGAGCTAAGGATTTGGTGGGCATGAACTTTAGACGGCTGTCAAAGATGGACCATGCTGACCTAGAGGCATAGAGATGCCGAACTTTGTCCTTGAGGTCATGTGAGGATACTTGACATGATTTTTTTTTGCTCCTTTACCAGTGTTGGATTTTATCCAAACTGTTTGTATTTTTGAACCTTAAATTTTCTGTTTGGATTTTATCAATAAATGTTTGGATTTTTTCATCATTAGAAAATGGTTTGACATTTCATGCATATCAGAGCCTATTTCAAAACCACTCTCTGTGGTATTAGCTGAGTGGGGTCATTTTGTGGTCACCTGGTCTGTGCAGGAATATTCCTGCACAGTCCTGTGTTATTATGTGGTCACCTGGTGTGTGCAGGAATATTCCTGCAGAGGCACCTTTGATCATGTGCATGCGCATGAGCATCTGGTTGGGTATTTAAAGCCTGATTTGCGCAAGAGTTAGAATCTTTCACAGTGAGTGTCAGAGAGAGTTAGCTATGGCATCTTTAGAACCCAGTACTTCAAGGTTACCAGAAGAAGATTCTGGATTCTCAAATGGCTTCAACCAGGCTTACAACAATACAGTATGGCTGGTCAGGTGCTTGCTGCAGCAGGCAAAACTCTCAAAAGCCATTCTAGTTATACCCCATGGCAATGCTGATACCAAACGTTTATTCAGCCACATTGGTCTCAACAAAACGAAGCACAGAAACAGACTAGGAATTTCTACATTAAATTCACTTTTAACAGTGCAATTCAATGTTCCTTAAAAACTATGAATTTAAACCGAACACTGAACTATTAAAGACATGTGTAAATGCTATGAACACACTTTAGTATGTAATTGTTGTTTGGATTTTGTTTGCATTTTTTGTTGCCAATTTTTTTTTGATAACACAGGCGAGTAATTTGGAAATTACCAAAAAAATTATGGCAACACTGCATTCCTCAAGTCAGACTCTCTGTCCTATTGTACTGTACTAGCACGCGTGCTACACTCTTCAAGTCAGACACTCTGTCCTATTGTACTGTAGCACGCGTGCTACATTCGTCAAGTCAGACAGCCTTTCCTATACACACTCCTCAGTCTTCCCTATTGTACTGCACTAACGTGTTCTACTCCTCAAGTCAGGCAAGTCTCACCTATTCCCACAGGTGATGATGCTTCTCTCCCCGTGCGGCTGGCCCGTTGCCTGGTGTGGTGGATGGATGCCGTGGAGCTGCTCTGTACCAACCTGACCACCTCCCACTATCAGGTAACGCCCTCTCTGGACAACAAAACCAGCCAACACGCAGTGATTGGAATTTTTTTCTTTCTGTTTTTTTCATGTTTTGTTTCGTTTGTTATTCTGCAAGAAGAATCGTTTGTATTGTTGTCATCGTATTTTGACATGTACCAGCATCCGTGAAGATGTCTCTGTACGAGCATTCCCACTCTCTACGCTACAATCAGCTACAAAACCTGCAGTAGTTATGCCTCTGCCTAGACACTGTTTACAGGATGACCTTGGTGACCTGCATACTAGGACCTTGGTGACCTGCATACTAGGCCCTTGGTGACCTGTGAGCAATATCCTGGACAGTTGGTGTGTCAGTGCAATACCACACTTGCATGGGTTCTGCTGAAACACAATGTAAATGCACACACACACAAACACACACACATGCCTAGTAGCTTGTGTCAGAGCTAAGCCTCGTCTGATTGGGTGAGGGAAGCCTACCCTTGGTGGGAAGGTGACAGGAAATTTTGTATTGCTACACACACAAACATGACTGCATATGGCTGCCTGACTTAATCTTCATCCTGACTATGTCATCCTTATTATGATTGGTCACTGTCATGATTATTAAAAGGTCACTCCTTTATGAATGAATCAACCCTTGACTTGTACGCACCAGCATGCAGGTACTATGAGCACAGGCACATATGTGAACCACATCACACCTGAGCTTGCGCTATAGCAGTGTTGCTTTAGACAGAACTGCTGCTCATGTGGATCTCTCTCGGCCATCAGAGCTGCACTCATTCACCCTCTAGCTTGGACAGACAGAACTGCAGTCATTCATAATAACATGCATAGATAATAGCCTGCATAAATAATAACCTGCATAAATAATAGCCTGCATAAATAATAGCCTGCATAAATAATAGCCTACATAAATAATAGCCTACATAAATAATAGACTGCATAAATAATAGCCTGCATAAATAATAGCCTGCATAAATAATAGTACATAAATAATAGCCTGAATAAATAATAGCCTGCATAAATAATAGCCTGCATAAATAATAGCCTGCATAAATGCATAAATAATAGCCTGCATAAATAATATCCTGCATAAATAATAGCCTGCATAAATATCCTGCATAAATAATAACCTGCACAAATAATAGCCTGTAACCTGCACAAATAATAGCCTGCATAAATAATAACCTGCATAAATAATAGCCTGCATAAATAATAGCCTGCATAAATAATAGCCTGCATAAATAATAACCTGCATAAATAATAACCTGCATAAATAATAACCTGAATAAATAATAGCCAGTACAAATAATAACCTGCACAAATAATAGCCTGCATAAATACTAACCTGCATAAATAATAGCCTGCATAAATACTAACCTGCATAAATAATAGCCTGCATAAATAATAGCCTGCATGAATAATAGCCTGCATGAATAATAGCCTGCATGAATAATAGCCTGCATGAATAATAGCCTGCATAAATAATAACCTGCATAAATAATAGTCTGCATAAATAATAACCTGCATAAATAATAACCTGCATAAATAATAGTCTGCATAAATAATAACCAGCATAAATAATAACCTGAACAAATAATAACCTGCACAAATAATAGCCTGCACGAATAATAACCTCCATAAATAATAGCCTGCATAAATAATAACCTGCACAAATAATAACCTGCATAAATAATAGCCTGCATAAATAATATAACCTGCATAAATAATAACCTGCATAAATAATAACCGTCATTAATAATAACCTGCACAAATAATAGCCTGCATAAATTATAGCCTGCATAAATAATAACCTGCATAAATAATAACCTGCATTAATAATAACCTGCACAAATAATAGCCTGCATAAATAATAGTCTGCATAAATAATAACCTGCATAAATAATAATCTGCATTAATAATAACATGCATAAATAATAGGCTGCATAAATAATAGCCTGCATAAATAATAGCCTGCATAAATAATAACCTGCATAAATAATAGCCTGCACAAATAATAACCTGCATAAATAATAACCTGCATAAATAATAGCCTGCATAAATAATACACTGCATAAATAATAACCTGCCTGCATAAATAATAACCTGCCTGCATAAATAATAGCCTGCATAAATAATAGCCTGCATAAATAATAGCCTGCATTAATAATAACATGCATAAATAATAGCCTGCACAAATAATAACCTGCATAAATAATAGCCTGCATAAATAATAACCTGCACAAATAATAGCCTGCATAAATAATAACCTGCATTAATAATAACCTGCATAAATAATAGCCTGCACAAATAATAGCCTGCATAAGCATAAATAATAACCTGCATAAATAATAGCCTGCATAAATAATAGCCTGCATAAATAATAACCTGCACAAATAATAGCCTGCACAAATAATAGCCTGCACAAATAATAGCCTGCATAAATAATAACCTGCACAAATAATAGCATGCACAAATAATATCCTGCATACTGCATAAATAATAACCTGCACAAATAATAGCCTGCACAAATAATAGCTAATAACCCGCACAAATAATAGCATGCACAAATAATATCCTGCATAAATAATAACCTGCATAAATAATAGCCTGCATAAATAACAGCCTGCATAAGCCTCCATTAATAATAACCTGCATAAATAATAACCTGTATAGCATGCATTAATAATAACTTGCACAAATAATAGCCTGCATAAATAATAGTCTGCATAAATAATAACCTGTAACCTGCATAAATAATAACCTGCATAAATAATAACCTGCATAAATAATAACCTGCATTAATAATAACCTTGCACAAATAATAGCCTGCATAAATAATATTCTGCATAAATAAGCTATTATTTATGCAGAGTATTATTTATGCAGGTTATTATTTATGCAGGTTATTATTTATGCAGGTTATTATTTATGCAGGTTATTATTTATGCAGGCTATTATTTATGCAGGCTATTATTTGTGCAGGCTATTATTAATGCAGGTTTTTATTTATGCAGGTTCCTGCATAAATAATAACCTGCATAAATAATAACCTGCATAAACAATAAACTGCGTAAATAATAGCCTGCATAAATAATAACCTGCATGCATAAATAATAGCCTGCATAAATAATAGCCTGCATAAATAATAACCTGCATAAATAATAACCTGCATAAATAATAGCCTGCATACATAGTATATAGCCTGCATAAATAATAACCTGCATAAATAATAGCCTGCATAAATAATAACTTGCATAAATAATAGCCTGCATAAATAATAACCTGCATAAATAATAACCTGCATAAATAATAACCTGCATAAATAATAACCTGCATAAATAATAACCTCTATAAATAATAGCCTGCATAAATAATAACCTGCACAAATAATAGCCTGCATAAATAATAACCTGCATAAATAATAGCCTGCATAAATAATAACCTGCATAAATAATAACCTTGCACAAATAATAGCCTGCATAAATAATATTCTGCATAAATAATAACCTGCATAAATAAAAACCTGCATTAATAATAGCCTGCACAAATAATAGCCTGCATAAATAATAGCCTGTATAAATAATAACCTGCATAAATAATAACCTGCATAAATAATAACCTGCATAAATAATAACCTGCATAAATAATAGCCTGCATAAATAATAGCCTGCACAAATAATAGCCTGCATAAATAATAACCTGCATAAATAATAACCTGCATAAATAATAACCTGCATAAATAATAACCTGCATAAATAATAACCTGCATGAATAATAGCCTGCATAAATAATAACCTGCATGCATAAATAATAGTCTGCATAAATAATAGCCTGCATAAATAATAACCTGCATAAATAATAACCTGCATAAATAATAGCCTGCATAAATAATAGCCTGCATAAATAATAACCTGCACAAATAATAGCCTGCATAAATAATAACCTGCATAAATAATAGCCTGCATAAATAATAACCTGCATAAATAATAACCTGCATAAATAATAGCCTGCATAAATAATAACCTGCACAAATAATAGCCTGAATAAATACTAACCTGCATAAATAATAGCCTGCATAAATAATAGCCTGCACAAATAATAACTTGCATAAATAATAGCCTGCATAAATAATAACCTGCACAAATAATAGCCTGCATAAGCATAAATAATAGCCTGCATAAATAATATATAGCATGCATAAATAATAACCTGCATAAATAATAGTCTGCATAAATAAATAGCCTCCATAAATAATAGCCTGCATAAATAATAACCTGCATAAATAATAGCCTGCATAAATAATAACCTCCATAAATAATAGCCTGCATAAATAATAACCTGCACAAATAATAACCTGCACAAATAATAGCCTGCATAAATAATATCCTGCATAAATAATAACCTACATAAATAATAACCTACATAAATAATAGCCTGCATAAATAATAACTTGCATAAATATTAGCCTGCATAAATAATAACCTGCACAAATAATAGCCTGCATAAGCATAAATAATAGCCTGCATAAATAATAGCCTGCAACCTGCATAAATAATAGCCTGCAACCTGCATAAATAATAGCCTGCATAAATAATAACCTGCATAAATAATAGCCTGCATATAATAACCTGCATAAGTAATAACCTGCATAAATAATAGCCTGCATAAATAATAACCTGCATAAATAATAACCTGCATAAATAATAGCCTGCATAAGCATAAATGATAACCTACATAAATAATAGCCTGCATAAATAATAACCTGCAAAATAATAGTATGCATAAATAATAGCCTGCATAAATAATAGCCTGCACAAATCACAAATAATAGCCTGCATAAATAATAGCCTGCATTAAATAATAGCCTGCATAAATAATAACCTGCATAAATAATAACCTGCATAAATAATAACCTGCATAATGCATAAATAATAACCTGCATAAATAATAGCCTGCATAAATAATAGCCTGCATTAATAATAGCCTGCATAAATAATAACCTGCATAAATAATAGCCTGCATTAATAATAGCCTGCATTAATAATAGCCTGCATAAATAATAACCTGCATAAATAATAACCTGTATAAATATAATAACCTGCATAATGCATAAATAATAGCCTGCATAAATAATAGCCTGCACAAATAATAGCCTGCATAAACAATAGCCTGCATTAATAATAGCCTGCATAAATAATAACCTGCATAAATAATAACCTGCATAAATAATAGCCTGCATAAGCATAAATAATAGCCTGCATAAATAATAACCTGCATAAATAATAACCTGCATAAATAACAACCTGCATAATGCATAAATAATAGCCTGCATAAATAATAGCCTGCACAAATAATAGCCTGCATTAATAATAGCCTGCATTAATAATAGCCTGCATAAATAATAACCTGCATAAATAATAACCTGCATAAATAATAGCCTGCATAAGCATAAATAATAGCCTGCATAAATAATAACCTGCATAAATAATAACCTGCATAAATAATAACCTGCATAAATAATAACCTGCATAAATAATAGCCTGCATAAATAATAGCCTGCATAAATAATAACCTGCATAACTAATAACCTGCATAAATAATAACCTGCATAAATAATAACCTGCATAAATAATAACCTGCATATAATAACCTACATAATGCATAAATAATAGCCTGCATTAATAATAGCCTGCATTAATAATAGCCTGCATTAATAATAGCCTGCATTAATAATAGCCTGCATAAATAATAACCTGCATAAATAATAACCTGCATAAATAATAACCTGCATAAATAATAGCCTGCATAAGCATAAATAATAGCCTGGATAAATAATAACCTGCATAAATAATAACTTGCATAAATAATAGCCTGCATAAATAATAACCTGCAAAATAATAGTATGCATAAATAATAGCCTGCATAAATAATAGCCTGCACAAATCACAAATAATAGCCTGCATAAACAATAGCCTGCATTAATAAATAGCCTGCATAAATAATAACCTGCATAAATAATAACCTGCATAAATAATAGCCTGCATAAGCATAAATAATAGCCTGCATAAATAATAACCTGCATAAATAACAACCTGCATAATGCATAAATAATAGCCTGCATAAATAATAGCCTGCACAAATAATAGCCTGCATTAATAATAGCCTGCATTAATAATAGCCTGCATAAATAATAACCTGCATAAATAATAACCTGCATAAATAATAGCCTGCATAAGCATAAATAATAGCCTGCATAAATAATAACCTGCATAAATAATAACCTGCATAAATAATAGCCTGCATAAGCATAAATAATAGCCTGCATAAATAATAGCCTGCATAAATAATAACCTGCATAAATAATAACCTGCATAAATAATAACCTGCATAAATAATAACCTGCATAAATAATAGCCTGCATAAGCATAAATGATAACCTACATAAATAATAGCCTGCATAAATAATAACCTGCAAAATAATAGTATGCATAAATAATAGCCTGCATAAATAATAGCCTGCACAAATCACAAATAATAGCCTGCATAAATAATAGCCTGCATTAATAATAGCCTGCATAAATAATAACCTGCATAAATAATAACCTGCATAAATAATAACCTGCATAATGCATAAATAATAACCTGCATAAATAATAGCCTGCATAAATAATAGCCTGCATAAATAATAGCCTGCATTAATAATAGCCTGCATAAATAATAACCTGCATAAATAATAGCCTGCATAACTAATAGCCTGCATTAATAATAGCCTGCATAAATAATAACCTGCATAAATAATAACCTGTATAAATATAATAACCTGCATAATGCATAAATAATAGCCTGCATAAATAATAGCCTGCACAAATAATAGCCTGCATAAACAATAGCCTGCATTAATAATAGCCTGCATAAATAATAACCTGCATAAATAATAACCTGCATAAATAATAGCCATAAATAATAGCCTGCATAAATAATAACCTGCATAAATAATAACCTGCATAAATAACAACCTGCATAATGCATAAATAATAGCCTGCATAAATAATAGCCTGCACAAATAATAGCCTGCATTAATAATAGCCTGCATTAATAATAGCCTGCATAAATAATAACCTGCATAAATAATAACCTGCATAAATAATAGCCTGCATAAATAATAGCCTGCATAAGCATAAATAATAGCCTGCATAAATAATAGCCTGCATAAGCATAAATAATAGCCTGCATAAATAATAGCCTGCATAAATAATAGCCTGCATAAATAATAACCTGCATAAATAATAACCTGCATAAATAATAACCTGCATAAATAATAACCTGCATAAATAATAACCTGCATATAATAACCTGCATAATGCATAAATAATAGCCTGCATTAATAATAGCCTGCATTAATAATAGCCTGCATTAATAATAGCCTGCATTAATAATAGCCTGCATAAATAATAACCTGCATAAATAATAACCTGCATAAATAATAGCCTGCATAAGCATAAATAATAGCCTGGATAAATAATAACCTGCATAAATAATAACTTGCATAAATAATAGCCTGCATAAATAATAACCTGCATAAATAATAAACTGCATAATGCATTAATAATAACCTTGCACAAGTTGTGTGGCCATTATGCCTCTTGTGCTGAGAGATGAGGGACTCTACTGCTGTTATTACATGACCTTTCTCCTCTCTCCTCCCAGCTGTCAGCAGAGGAGGTCACCTCGAAGTATTCCTCCCTTCCTCACTGGTACGTCAACTACTCGAGTGTGCCCCCCTCCCCCCTTCCCCCCCAGGTGGTGCATTGAATATTAATACCCCATAAAGTCAGGCGTGCAATAGCAGAGGTCGGAGGTTGTAATAATGCTCTGTGATAAACGTGATAAACTTGGTAAGGAGGTAATGCAATGACATCATTTTTACTTGGCAAAAGCTCACAGTTGAGTGGCACAATTAGAGAGAAGCCACAGGGTAGCTACTGTGGATCTGGAGTAGAGTGAAGGCACAGGGCAGCTACTGTGGGTCTGGAGTAGAGTGAAGGCACAGGGTAGCTACTGTGGGTCAGGAGTAGAGTGAAGGCACAGGGCAGCTACTGTGGGTCTGGAGTAGAGTGAAGGCACAGGGCAGCTACTGTGGGTCTGGAGTAGAGTGAAGGCACAGGGCAGCTACTGTGGGTCTGGAGTAGAGTGAAGGCACAGGGTAGCTACTGTGGGTCTGGAGTAGAGTGAAGGCACAGGGCAGCTACTGTGGGTCTGGAGTAGAGTGAAGGCACAGGGCAGCTACTGTGGGTCTGGAGTACAGTGAAGGCACAGGGCAGCTACTGTGGGTATGGAGTAGAGTGAAGGCACAGGGCAGCTACTGTGGGTCTGGAGTAGAGTGAAGGCACAGGGCAGCTACTGTGGGTCTGGAGTAGAGTGAAGGCACAGGGCAGCTACTGTGGGTCTGGAGTAGAGTGAAGGCACAGGGCAACTACTGTGGGTCTGGAGTAGAGTGAAGGCACAGGGCAGCTACTGTGGGTCTGGAGTATAGTGAAGGCACAGGGCAGCTACTATGGGTCTGGAGTAGAGTGAAGGCACAGGGCAGCTACTGTGGGTCTGGAGTAGAGTGAAGGCACAGGGCAGCTACTGTGGGTCTGGAGTAGAGTGAAGGCACAGGGCAGCTACTGTGGGTCTGGAGTAGAGTGAAGGCACAGGGCAGCTACTGTGGGTCTGGAGTAGAGTGAAGGCACAGGCAGCTACTGTGGGTCTGGAGTAGAGTGAAGGCACAGGGCAGCTACTGTGGGTCTGGAGTAGAGTGAAGGCACAGGGCAGCTACTGTGGGTCTGGAGTAGAGTGAAGGCACAGGGTAGCTACTGTGGGTCTGGAGTAGAGTGAAGGCACAGGGCAGCTACTGTGGGTCTGGAGTAGAGTGAAGGCACAGGGCAGCTACTGTGGGTCTGGAGTAGAGTGAAGGCAGAGGGCAGCTACTGTGGGTCTGGAGTAGAGTGAAGGCACAGGGCAGCTACTGTGGGTCTGGAGTAGAGTGAAGGCACAGGGTAGCTACTGTGGGTCTGGAGTAGAGTGAAGGCACAGGGCAGCTACTGTGGGTCTGGAGTAGAGTGAAGGCACAGGGTAGCTACTGTGGGTCTGGAGTAGAGTGAAGGCACAGGGCAGCTACTGTGGGTCTGGAGTAGAGTGAAGGCACAGGGCAGCTACTGTGGGTCTGGAGTATAGTGAAGGCACAGGGCAGCTACTGTGGGTCTGGAGTATAGTGAAGGCACAGGGCAGCTACTGTGGGTCTGGAGTAGAGTGAAGGCACAGGGCAGCTACTGTGGGTCTGGAGTAGAGTGAAGGCACAGGGCAGCTACTGTGGGCCTGGAGTAGAGTGAAGGCACAGGGCAGCTACTGTGGGTCTGGAGTAGAGTGAAGGCACAGGGCAGCTACTGTGGATCTGGAGTATAGTGAAGGCACAGGGCAGCTACTGTGGGTCTGGAGTAGAGTGAAGGCACAGGGTAGCTACTGTGGGTCTGGAGTATAGTGAAGGCACAGGGTAGCTACTGTGGGTCTGGAGTATAGTGAAGGCACAGGGCAGCTACTGTGGGTCTGGAGTAGAGTGAAGGCACAGGGCAGCTACTGTGGGTCTGGAGTAGAGTGAAGGCACAGGGCAGCTACTGTGGGTCTGGAGTAGAGTGAAGGCACAGGGCAGCTACTGTGGGTATGGAGTAGAGTGAAGGCACAGGGCAGCTACTGTGGGTCTGGAGTAGAGTGAAGGCACAGGGCAGCTGCTGTGGGTCTGGAGTAGAGTGAAGGCACAGGCAGCTACTGTGGGTCTGGAGTAGAGTGAAGGCACAGGGTAGCTACTGTGGGTCTGGAGTAGAGTGAAGGCACAGGGTAGCTACTGTGGGTCTGGAGTAGAGTGAAGGCACAGGCAGCTACTGTGGGTCTGGAGTAGAGTGAAGGCACAGGGTAGCTACTGTGGGTCTGGAGTAGAGTGAAGGCACAGGGCAGCTACTGTGGGTCTGGAGTAGAGTGAAGGCACAGGGCAGCTACTGTGGGTATGGAGTAGAGTGAAGGCACAGGGCAGCTACTGTGGGTCTGGAGTAGAGTGAAGGCACAGGGCAGCTGCTGTGGGTCTGGAGTAGAGTGAAGGCACAGGCAGCTACTGTGGGTCTGGAGTAGAGTGAAGGCACAGGGTAGCTACTGTGGGTCTGGAGTAGAGTGAAGGCACAGGGCAGCTACTGTGGGTCTGGAGTAGAGTGAAGGCACAGGGCAGCTACTGTGGGCCTGGAGTAGAGTGAAGGCACAGGGTAGCTACTGTGGGTCTGGAGTAGAGTGAAGGCACAGGGCAGCTACTGTGGGTCTGGAGTAGAGTGAAGGCACAGGGCAGCTACTGTGGGCCTGGAGTAGAGTTTCAGTAACTCTGAGCTTGGTGATAATTTTTGTAATAACTATCATTTTTTAAAATCAACGTTAATTAGCTCCTACTAATAAGAGAGAGGTGCCAAGTTTACACAAGTAGACATGCCCCTGCATCTTTATCACTCGAGGATGGCTCCATCCACCTCAACTCCAGATGCTTGGCCAGGGAGGCTCCATCCACCTCAACTCCAGATGCTTGGCCAGGGAGGCTCCATCCACCTCAACTCCAGATGATTGGCCATCCACCTCAACTCCAGATGATTGGCCATCCACCTCAACTCCAGATGCTTGGCCAGGGCTAGGGAGGCTCCATCCACCTCAACTCCATATGCTTGGCCAGGGAGGCTCCATCCACCTCAACTCGCTCCATCCACCTCAACTCCAGATGCTTGGCCATCCACCTCAACTCCAGATGCTTGGCCAATGTCTTGGAAGAAGACGTATTCTTGTTAGAACTCCACATTTTGGTAATTGTCCAGTTAGGAAGCTTGTGTTTGGTGCTGATTTCTAGTGGTGTGTGTGTGGGGTGTGTGTGTGGGTGTGTTGGGTGTGTGTGTGTGGTGTGTGTGTGTGTGGTGTGTGTGTGTGTTTGGTGTGTGTGTGGGGTGTGTGTGTAGGTGTGTGTGTGGGTGGGTGGGTGGGGTGGGGGGTTCTCCTGCCTTGAATGCTGCTGTTTGCATTATGCTAGTCTTGCTACACACTCTTCTTTCTCCCTTCCCCTTGGGACTGCTCACAATCAAGCACCAGAAGGAAGACTGGTGGGAGTTGACTGTCATTCCACTCACAAGGTGAGATCCAGCTAATGCTGCGGCTGCCCATTTTTGTGTTCGGCAGTTGTCCAGTGCAAGCATTCAACAGATGGTCAACCTGAAAGCCTCTTCGAATTCCTTTAACCAGACTACTGCTCAGAGCAAATCTTTATAATCTTCTTCTTGATGCTCAGGATAGCAGCACTGTGCAATTACATCATATTAAATATCGTCCGCATAACCTAGCATCTGCTATGTTTGGTTAGCCACCCTTTACCAAATGGCCAAATCAAATAATAACAAGCCAGTATGTGCTTACTTGGGAGCACAAAAGGCTTAAAAAAATGCTGCACAAAACATGCTTGAGACTGATGCTGCACTGGACCAGCTCTTGACAGTGCCACTGCTGCACTGGGGCAGCTCTTGACAGTGCCACTGCTGCACTGGGACAGCTCTTGACAGTGCCACTGCTGCACTGAAGCAGTTCTTGACAGTGCCACTGCTGCACTGGGGCAGCTCTTGACAGTGCCACTGCTGCACTGGGGCAGCTCTTGACAGTGCCACTGCTGCACTGGGGCAGTTCTTGACAGTGCCACTGCTGCACTGGGGCAGCTCTTGACAGTGCCACTGCTGCACTGGGGCAGCTCTTGACAGTGCCACTGCTGCACTGGGGCAACTCTTGACAGTGCCACTGCTGCACTGGAGCTCTTGACAGTGCCACTGCTGCACTGGGGCAGCTCTTGACAGTGCCACTGCTGCACTGGGGAAACTCTTGACAGTGCCACTGCTGCACTGGAGCAGCTCTTGACAGTGCCACTGCTGCACTGGGGCAGCTCTTGACAGTGCCACTGCTGCACTGGAGCTCTTGACAGTGCCACTGCTGCACTGGGGAAACTCTTGACAGTGCCACTGCTGCACTGGGGCAGCTCTTGACAGTGCCACTGCTGCACTGGGGCAGCTCTTGACAGTGCCACTGCTGCACTGGGGAAACTCTTGACAGTGCCACTGCTGCACTGGAGCTCTTGACAGTGCCACTTCTGCACTGGAGCAGCTCTTGACAGTGCCACTGCTGCACTGGGGAAACTCTTGACAGTGCCACTGCTGCACTGGGGCAGCTCTTGACAGTGCCACTGCTGCACTGGGCTCTTGACAGTGCCACTGCTGCACTGGAGCTCTTGACAGTGCCACTACTGCACTGGGGCAGCTCTTGACAGTGACACTGCTGCACTGGGGCAGCTCTTGACAGTGACACTGCTGCACTGGAGCAGCTCTTGACAGTGCCACTGCTGCACTGGGGCAGCTCTTGACAGTGCCACTGCTGCACTGGGGCAGCTCTTGACAGTGCCACTGCTGCACTGGGGCAGCTCTTGACAGTGCCACTGCTGCACTGGGGCAGCTCTTGACAGTGCCACTGCTGCACTGGGGCAGCTCTTGACAGTGCCACTGCTGCACTGGGGCAGCTCTTGACAGTGCCACTGCTGCACTGGGGCAGCTCTTGACAGTGCCACTGCTGCACTGGGGCAGCTCTTGACAGTGCCACTGCTGCACTGGGGCAGCTCTTGACAGTGCCACTGCTGCACTGGGGCATCTCTGAAAATTTCCATACCTCACCAACTGTTGGACTAGAACATGTTGAGACAGCCATGAAGAGTGAGAGGGACAAGGCAAGTCTGTTGACTAACAGGAATAGGCTACTCCTATCTATGCATAATGTCCCATGTCATTTAGAAGACCCTTTACCATTTACACTCAAATTTACTTTAAATGTTACAAAGCATTATTTTTGCATGCACAGAAAGAAGTGACTGCCCGTGCTCCTGTATTGTTGTTAGGCGCGTGCTCTTAGTCAAGTGCAGAGTCACTGTTGCCCGTGCTCCTGTATTGTTGTTAGGAGCGTGCTCTTAGTCAGGTGCAGAGTCACTGTTGCCCATGCTTCTGTATTGTTGTTAGGAGCGTGCTCTTAGTCAGGTGCAGAGTCACTGTTGCCCGTGCTACTGTATTGTTAGGTGCGTGCTCTTAGTCAGGTGCAGAGTCACTGTTGCCCGTGCTCCTGTATTGTTGTTAGGCACGTGCTCTTAGTCAGGTGCAGAGTCACTGTTGCCCGTGCTCCTGTATTGTTGTTAGGCACGTGCTCTTAGTCAGGTGCAGTCCTGTATTGTTGTTAGGCGCGTGCTCTTAGTCAGGTGCAGAGTCACTGTTGCCCGTGCTCCTGTATTTTTGTTAGGAGCGTGCTCTTAGTCAGGTGCAGAGTCACCTTTTCCAGCTGTTATGAACAAACATGCTAAACTTTGAGTTGTCTGTGGCTTTATGACGCATGCCCATAGCAGCTGTTCTGTGGCCAGTCTTCTGTGACATCTCTGGCTAGTGACCTTGATGTTGACCTTGATGTTTTATTGCCAAGATCTCTGGCTGAGGGCCCCTCTCTTTGAAGTGAAGTTGAGTGTGAGTATTTGGTGCTGGCTACATTAGCTACACATGGATATGTGAGTGAGGCCTCCATTTGCCAGCTATTCTGCCTTCTCTTTTACTAGCTTCATCTCCTCCAGCTCTGGTGATCATTATCTAGGACAAGTCAGGCCATTGCTTCATCTCCTCCAGCTCTGGTGATCATTATCTAGGACAAGTCAGGCCATTGCTTCATCTCCTCCAGCTCTGGTGGCCATTATCTAGGACAAGTTAGTCCATTGCTTCATCTCCTCCAGCTCTGGTGGCCATTATCTAGGACAAGTCAGGCCATTGCTTCATCTCCTCCAGCTCTGGTGGTCATTATCTAGGACAAGTCAGGCCATTGCTTCATCTCCTCCAGCTCTGGCGGCCATTATCTAGGACAAGTCAGGCCATTGCTTCATCTCCTCCAGCTCTGGCGGCCATTATCTAGGATAAGTCAGGGCATTGCTTCATCTCCACCAGCTCTGGCGGCCATTATCTCAGGCCATTGCTTCATCTCCTCCAGCTCTGGCGGTCATTATCTAGGACAAGTCAGGCCATTGCTTCATCTCCTCCAGCTCTGAGGGCATTGCTTCATCTCCACCAGCTCTGGCGGCCATTATCTCAGGCCATTGCTTCATCTCCTCCAGCTCTGGCGGTCATTATCTAGGACAAGTCAGGCCATTGCTTCATCTCCTCCAGCTCTGGTGGCCATTATCTAGGACAAGTCAGGCAAAAGTACAGAGCTGGGAATGGGAACGGGCTTACTGTTAGCTGCAAGGAATAGGAATGGGTTTGACATTAACTGGAAGGAATAGGAATAGGTTTACCAGGAATGGAGAATGGGTATACATTGCTTTGTGATGGTTTGAGCGGCCCCTCCTGCTCGGCTCGAAATTAGCTTTTGCCAGGAGAGAGCATAATATATTTGACTTGAGTGAGTGTGTTACATATACATACATATAGACATACTTACATACATACATACAGATAATTAGAAGGGCTATCCGGTGATATAAAAATTATCTTTTTTGGGTAAAGTGTAGAAAAGTTATGAGCTTTACGGCAAAATACAAGATTTTTGGGGGGAAAATGAGAAACATATAGACCAAATTAGGGCAAATATCAAGATAGAGAACACATAATGAAACCTATCATTCAAATCATATCAAGTCCACATGTACATACATACATACAGGTCTTTTGCTCTACTCTTGAAGCATGTCAGGTCACATGATTGCTCCCCCGCCTGCTCCCTCTCCCATGTCTGCCCCTCTCCCATGTCTGCTCCCTCTCCCATGTCTGCCCCTCTCCCATGTCTGCTCCTCATGTCTGCCCCTCTCCCATGTCTGCCCCTCTCCCATGTCTGCTCCTCATGTCTGCCCCTCTCCCATGTCTGCCCCTCTCCCATGTCTGCTCCTCATGTCTGCCCCTCTCCCATGTCTGCACCTCTCCCATGTCTGCTCCTCATGTCTGCCCCTCTCCCATGTCTGCCCCTCTCCCATGTCTGCTCCTCATGTCTGCCCCTCTCCCATGTCTGCACCTCTCCCATGTCTGCCCCTCTCCCATGTCTGGCCCTCTCCCATGTCTGCCCCTCTCCCATGTCTGCCCCTCTCCCATGTCTGCCCCTCTCCCATGTCTGCTCCTCTCCCATGTCTGTCTCTCTCCCATGTCTGCCCCTCTCCCATGTCTGCCCCTCTCCCATGTCTGCCCCTCTCCCATGTCTGCCCCTCTCCCATGTCTGCCCCTCTCCCATGTCTGCCCCTCTCCCATGTCTGCCCCTCTCCCATGTCTGCTCCTCATGTCTGCCCCTCTCCCATGTCTGCCCCTCTCCCATGTCTGCCCCTCTCCCATGTCTGCCCCTCTCCCATGTCTGCCCCTCTCCCATGTCTGCTCCTCATGTCTGCCCCTCTCCCATGTCTGCCCCTCTCCCATGTCTGCCCCTCTCCCATGTCTGCTCCTCATGTCTGCCCCTCTCCCATGTCTGCCCCTCTCCCATGTCTGCCCCTCTCCCATGTCTGTTCCTCTCCCATGTCTGTCTCTCTCCCATGTCTGCTCCCTCTCCCATGTCTGCCCCTCTCCCATGTCTGCCCCTCTCCCATGTCTGCCCCTCTCCCATGTCTGCCCCTCTCCCATGTCTGCTCCTCATGTCTGCCCCTCTCCCATGTGTGCCCCTCTCCCATGTCTGGCCCTCTCCCATGTCTGCCCCTCTCCATGTCTGCCCCTCTCCCATGTCTGCCCCTCTCCCATGTCTGCCCCTCTCCCATGTCTGCTCCTCTCCCATGTCTGCCCCTCTCCCATGTCTGCCCCTCTCCCATGTCTGCCCCTCTCCCATGTCTGCCCCTCTCCCATGTCTGCCCCTCTCCCATGTCTGCCCCTCTCCCATGTCTGCTCCTCTCCCATGTCTGCTCCCTCTCCCATGTCTGCTCCCTCTCCCATGTCTGCCCCTCTCCCATGTCTGCCCCTCTCCCATTTCTGCCCCTCTCCCATGTCTGCCCCTCTCCCATGTCTGTCCCTCTCCCATGTCTGTCCCTCTCCCATGTCTGCTCCTCTCCCATGTCTGCCCCTCTCCCATGTCTGCCCCTCTCCCATGTCTGCCCCTCTCCCATGTCTGCCCCTCTCCCATGTCTGCTCCCTCTCCCATGTCTGCCCCTCTCCCATGTCTGCCCCTCTCCCATGTCTGCCCCTCTCCCATGTCTGCTCCTCTCCCATGTCTGTCCCTCTCCCATGTCTGTCCCTCTCCCATGTCTGCTCCTCTCCCATGTCTGCCCCTCTCCCATGTCTGCTCCTCTCCCATGCCTGCCCCTCTCCCATTTCTGCTCCCTCTCCCATGTCTGCTCCCTCTCCCATGTCTGCCCCTCTCCCATGTCTGCCCCTCTCCCATGTCTGCCCCTCTCCCATGTCTGCCCCTCTCCCATGTCTGCCCCTCTCCCATGTCTGCTCCCTCTCCCCTGTCTGTTCTGTTTGCCCCCTCTCTGCCTGTGCCCCCCCCCCCCCCCCACACACACACACACAAAGAGAACAGTTCTACTTTGAACAGTGTTCTTGGGAGTTGAAGCCCTCAGGGTATTTAGAGCATCCACCTTTAATCTTATTTAAATTTTTTTCTGTATGTGACAATTATTCTCGTAATTGGAAAGTTTTAGTGCATGCAGAAGCCTGTGAGTGATGCATTGCTAGACTGGAGATTGTGTCTGATCCACCAACGCCTTCCTTGTGAACTCTTCTTGTTTACTACACCACTAGGGCGTTGCAGGTACACTACACCACTAGGGGGCATTATTACTGGAACACTATACCACTAGGGGGCATTATTGCTGGAACACTACACCACTAGGGGGCGTTGCAGGTACACTACACCACTAGGGGGCATTATTGCTGGAACACTACACCACTAGGGGGCATTGCAGGTACACTACACCACTAGGGGGCATTATTGCTGGAACACTATACCACTAGGGGGCGTTATTGCTGGAACACTACACCACTAGGGGGCATAGCAGGTACACTACTTCTAGCCTAGCTGCAGTCTTCTTCCCCACTTCTGTCTCCCTTACCTAGCCCTCTAGCCTAGACGTGGACTCCTCTTCCCCAGGTGTCTTTCTCAGCTTGGGTATTGTCTGGGGCTATTGCTTCAGAACACTGGTATCAAGCTGAATACACATGACTACTATGGAGTTCCTAGCTTGGCATCATAGACACTAAGTAGCTGAGGTCCCCATATCCTGTACTATTCCCTACCCCTATCTCTAGCCGTAGTCCAACACCCCTAGCCCTAGCTCTAACCCTAGCCCTAGCCCTAGCTCTAGCCGTAGCCCAACCCCTAGCTCTAGCCCTAGTTCTAGCTCTAGCCTTAGCCCAAGGCCCTAGCCCCATTGCTATCCTCAGCTATAGCTCTAGCCTGAACTAATCCTGCAGCATGTAGAGTGCTCTGAGCATTCACCGACTAAAGCAGCAGATATTTAGCAAGTCAGAAATTTCACTCTACACCTTTTGAGGTGGAGAGAGAACGATTGAGCATACCTGTCTCTATCATTGTAGAATGGCTGAATCTCTATCACTGTAGGGTGGCTGATGCTGCAGCATACCTGTCTCTATCATTGTAGAATGGTTGAATCTCTATCACTTTAGGGTGGCTGATGCTGCAGCATACCTGTCTCTATCATTGTAGAATGGCTGAATCTCTATCACTGTAGGGTGGCTGATGCTGCAGCATACCTGTCTCTATCATTGTAGAATGGCTGAATCTCTATCATTGTAGGGTGGCTGATGCTGCAGCATACCTGTCTCTATCATTGTAGAATGGCTGAATCTCTATCATTGTAGGGTGCAGCTGCCTGTGTAGCCAGCCTTATATACCTAGCCACAGAGGCTTGACACACTCATCCCTGGTAGCCAATGCTGCTGCCTGTATAGCCAGCCTTATATATGTGCTAGCCACAGAGGCCTGACACACTCATCCCTGGTAGCCAATGCAGCTGCCTTATAGCCAGCCTTATATATGTGCTAGCCACAGAGGCCTGACACACTCATTCCTGGTAGCCAATGCAGCTGCCTTATAGCCAGCCTTATATATGTGCTAGCCTTATATATGTGCTAGCCTTATATATGTGCTAGCCACAGAGGCTTGACACACTCATCCCTGCCTGTATAGCCAGCCTTATATACCTAGCCACAGAGGCTTGACACACTCATCCCAGTAGCCAATGCTGCTGCCTGTATAGCCAGCCTTATATATGTGCTAGCCACAGAGGCCTGACACACTCATCCCTGGTAGCCAATGCAGCTGCCTTATAGCCAGCCTTATATATGTGCTAGCCTTATATATGTGCTAGCCACAGAGGCTTGACACACTCACCCCTGGTAGCCAATGCTGCTGCCTGTATAGCCAGCGTTATATATGTGCCAGCCTTATATATGTGCCAGCCTTATATATGTGCCAGCCACAGGCTTGACACACTCATCCCTGGTAGCCTCTTGTCCATCTTTGCAAGTAATGCAACTATCGATGGCATTCGTAGAATTTTTTTGGGGTGAAATATATTACATCATTCAAAATTTAATCAACACACCAAAGAGGGGAAATTATTGTATACATACGCACAAACATGCATGCACACACACATGCATGCACACACACACATGCACATGCAATATTTTATTGGCTGGGAAATAAACTCCACAAGCTGCTCTGGACGCCACACCTACTTCATTATAGCTGCTCCATGTGTGTGTGTGTGTGTGTGTGCATGTGTAGGTCTGACTCTGTGATAAGAGCCATTGCCCTGCACCCTCGTCTTGACTACTTCACCGTGGCAACACAGGTGAGCTAGCTAGTCCCTCTGCATTCACGGGAAGTATATATGTGGCTGTACTGTAGGTGTGCATATATGCAGCCCATCTACTGGGCCTACATGTACCTGCCTGAAAGTTTCCATGGAGATCAACTCCACCCTAAGTGGTTAAGTTAAGGCTAAGGATTAAGTTAAGGCTAAGGAATTGGCTCAGGAAGCCATCAACAAGCAGTTTTGATAGTCAGATATTTTTCTTTGGGGCCAACAACAATGCACAGCCACTGCATCACTGCTACCTGCACAGCTACTGCAACACTGCTACCTGTACAGCTACTGCAACACTGCTACCTGTACAGCCACTGCATCACTGCTACCTGTACAGCTACTGCAACACTGCTACCTGTACAGCTACTGCAACACTGCTACCTGTACAGCTACTGCAACACTGCTACCTGCACAGCTACTGCAACACTGCTACCTGTACAGCTACTGCAACACTGCTACCTGCACAGCTACTGCAACACTGCTACCTGTACAGCCACTGCAACACTGCTACCTGTACAGCCACTGCAACACTGCTGCCTGTACAGCCACTGCAACACTGTTACCTGTACAGCTACTGCAACACTGCTACCTGTACAACTACTGCAACACTGCTACCTGTACAGCTACTGCAACACTGCTACCTGTACAGCCACTGCAACACTGCTACCTGTACAGCTACTGCAACACTGCTACCTGTACAGCCACTGCATCACTGCTACCTGTACAGCTACTGCAACACTGCTACCTGTACAGCTACTGCAACACTGCTACCTGTACAGCTACTGCAACACTGCTACCTGCACAGCTACTGCAACACTGCTACCTGTACAGCTACTGCAACACTGCTACCTGCACAGCTACTGCAACACTGCTACCTGTACAGCCACTGCAACACTGCTACCTGTACAGCCACTGCAACACTGCTGCCTGTACAGCCACTGCAACACTGTTACCTGTACAGCTACTGCAACACTGCTACCTGTACAACTACTGCAACACTGCTACCTGTACAGCTACTGCAACACTGCTACCTGTACAGCCACTGCAACACTGCTACCTGTACAGCTACTGCAACACTGCTACCTGTACAGCCACTGCAACACTGCTACCTGTACAGCTACTGCAGCACTGCTACCTGTACAGCTACTGCAACACTGCTGCCTGTACAGCTACTGCAACACTGCTACCTGTACAGCCACTGCAACACTGCTACCTGTACAGCTACTGCAACACTGCTACCTGTACAGCTACTGCAACACTGCTACTTGTACAGCCACTGCATCACTGCTACCTGTACAGCTACTGCAACACTGCTACCTGTACAGCTACTGCAACACTGCTACCTGCACAGCTACTGCAACACTGCTACCTGTACAGCTACTGCAACACTGCTACCTGCACAGCTACTGCAACACTGCTACCTGTACAGCCACTGCAACACTGCTACCTGTACAGCCACTGCAACACTGCTGCCTGTACAGCCACTGCAACACTGTTACCTGTACAGCTACTGCAACACTGCTACCTGTACAACTACTGCAACACTGCCACTGCAACACTGCTACCTGTACAGCTACTGCAACACTGCTACCTGTACAGCCACTGAAACACTGCTACCTGTACAGCTACTGCAACACTGCTACCTGTACAGCTACTGCAACACTGCTACCTGAGCAGCCACTGCAACACTGCTACCTGTACAGCCACTGCAACACTGCTACCTGTACAGCTACTGCAACACTGCTACCTGTACAGCCACTGCATCACTGCTACCTGTACAGCTACTGCAACACTGCTACCTGTACAGCTACTGCAACACTGCTACCTGTACAGCCACTGCAACACTGCTGCCTGTACAGCTACTGCAACACTGCTGCCTGTACAGCTACTGCAACACTGCTACCTGTACAGCTACTGCAACACTGCTACCTGTACAGCTACTGCAACACTGCTACCTGTACAGCTACTGCAACACTGCTACCTGTACAGCCACTGCAACACTGCTACCTGTACAGCCACTGCAACACTGCTACCTGTACAGCTACTGCAACACTGCTACCTGTACAGCTACTGCAACACTGCTACCTGTACAGCTACTGCAACACTGCTACCTGTACAGCTACTGCAACACTGCTACCTGACAACTACATGTACTGCAACACTGCTACCTGTATAGTTAACACTGTGCCAACGATCGTATGATCTCCATGATGTTAACCCTAAGCCATGTTGAGAGCATGTAATCCCCAAGGTTAAGTAACCACTGACCATTAGACTGTGCCACTGATACTGATCTTTACATTGTTAGAGTGATGAACTGGAAATCAGGAGCCTGTTAGGGTGCGTTAACATTAGTGTTAGTATTAGTATTTCTATTAATATTAGTATTAGTACTTGTAGTAGTCTTCGAGTGTTTTAATAGATTATTTGTTTGCAGGAATAGCGATCACAAGATAGTACTGAGGGACCAGCAGCAAGTGGGCGTGGCCTGCATGATGTGGGCGTGAGTGACCACACCCCTATCTTAATAATGGATTAAGTCATTGTTATGTTCAATGTAGACCTCATTGTAACTCGCTGCTAGCAGTGGGGGCGGAGTCTGGAGTGTTGCTATGGCACGTGGACCCCACCTCTCCCGCTACCAGGTACGACTGTGTGTACGCTGCTCTAATACTCGGTAACCATGGTTTCCAATTATTTCAGCACAAAACTATTGGCATCATTACAATGCAAGTATAATAAGCTAGGCATCATTACAATGCAAGTATAATAAGCTAGGCATCATTACAATGCAAGTATAATAAGCTAGACATCATTACAATGCAAGTATAATAAGCTAGGCATCATTACAATGCAAGTATAATAAGCTAGGCATCATTACAATGCAAGTATAATAAGCTAGACATCATTACAATGCAAGTATAATAAGCTAGACATCATTACAATGCAAGTATAATAAGCTAGGCATCATTACAATGCAAGTATAATAAGCTAGGCATCATTACAATGCAAGTATAATAAGCTAGGCATCATTACAATGCAAGTATAATAAGCTAGGCATCATTACAATGCAAGTATAATAAGCTAGGCATCATTACAATGCAAGTATAATAAGCTAGACATCATTACAATGCAAGTATAATAAGCTAGGCATCATTACAATGCAAGTATAATAAGCTAGGCATCATTACAATGCAAGTATAATAAGCTAGGCATCATTACAATGCAAGTATAATAAGCTAGACATCATTACAATGCAAGTATAATAAGCTAGGCATCATTACAATGCAAGTATAATAAGCTAGGCATCATTACAATGCAAGTATAATAAGCTAGGCATCATTACAATGCAAGTATAATAAGCTAGACATCATTACAATGCAAATAATAAGCTAGACATCATTACAATGCAAGTATAATAAGCTAGACATCATTACAATGCAAGTATAATAAGCTAGGCATCATTACAATGCAAGTATAATAAGCTAGGCATCATTACAATGCAAGTATAATAAGCTAGGCATCATCACAATGCAAGTATAATAAGCTAGACATCATTACAATGCAAGTATAATAAGCTAGGCATCATTACAATGCAAGTATAATAAGCTAGACATCATTACAATGCAAGTATAATAAGCTAGGCATCATTACAATGCTAGTATAATAAGCTAGGCATCATTACAATGCAAGTATAATAAGCTAGAGATCATTACAATGCAAGTATAATAAGCTAGACATCATTACAATGCAAGTATAATAAGCTAGGCATCATTATAATGCAAGTATAATAAGCTAGACATCATTACAATGCAAGAATAATAAGCTAGACATCATTACAATGCAAGTATAATAAGCTAGGCATCATTACAATGCAAGTATAATAAGCTAGGCATCATTACAATGCAAGTATAATAAGCTAGGCATCATCACAATGCAAGTATAATAAGCTAGACATCATTACAATGCAAGTATAATAGCTAGACATTACAATGCAAGTATAATAAGCTACAATGCAAGTATAATAAGCTAGACATCATTACAATGCAAGTATAATAAGCTAGACATCATTACAATGCAAGTATAATAAGCTAGGCATCATTACAATGCAAGTATAATAAGCTAGGCATCATTACAATGCAAGTATATAATAAACTAGGCATCATTACAATGCAAGTATAATAAGCTAGGCATCATTACAATGCAAGTATAATAAGCTAGACATCATTACAATGCAAGTATAATAAGCTAGACATCATTACAATGCAAGTATAATAAGCTAGACATCATTACAATGCAAGTATAATAAGCTAGGCATCATTACAATGCAAGTATAATAAGCTAGGAATCATTACAATGCAAGTATAATAAGCTAGGCATCATTACAATGCAAGTATAATAAGCTAGACATCATTACAATGCAAGTATAATAAGCTAGGCATCATTACAATGCAAGTATAATAAGCTAGACATCATTACAATGCAAGTATAATAAGCTAGACATCATTACAATGCAAGTATAATAAGCTAGGCATCATTACAATGCAAGTATAATAAGCTAGGCATCATTACAATGCAAGTATAATAAGCTACGCATCATTACAATGCAAGTATAATATGCTAGGCATCATTACAATGCAAGTATAATAAGCTAGACATCATTACAATGCAAGTATAATAAGCTAGGCATCATTACAATGCAAGTATAATAGCTAGACATCATTACAATGCAAGTATAATAGCTAGACATCATTACAATGCAAGTATAATAAGCTAGACATCATTACAATGCAAGTATAATAAGCTAGGCATCATTACAATGCAAGTATAATAAGCTAGGCATCATTACAATGCAAGTATAATAAGCTAGACATCATTACAATGCAAGTATAATAAGCTAGGCATCCTTACAATGCGAGTATAATAAGCTAGACATCATTACAATGCAAGTATAATAAGCTAGGCATCATTACGATGCTAGTATAATAAGCTAGGCATCATTACAATGCAAGTATAATAAGCTAGACATCTTTACAATGCAAATATAATAAGCTAGACATCATTACAATGCAAGTATAATAAGCTAGGCATCATTACAATGCAAGTATAATAGCATCATTACAATGCAAGTATAATAAACTAGACATCATTACAATGCAAGTATAATAAGCTAGGCATCATTACAATGCAAGTATAATAGCATCATTACAATGCAAGTATAATAAGCTAGGTAGTAGTAGTAGTAATAATAATAATAATAGGGTAATAATAATAAAATTAGTAATAACAATAACCTTCTCAATAATCAACTTCAGATCGACATTTCGACTAGATGCTCTAGAGATGCTCTAGCCTTCATCAGGAATAATAACTAGATACTCTAGTCTTCATCAGGAATAATGACTAGATGCTCTACCCTTCATCAGGAATAATGACTAGATGCTCTAACCTTCATCAGGAATAATGACTAGATGCTCTAACCTTCATCAGGAATATTGACTAGATGCTCTAACCTTCATCAGGAATAATGACTAGATGCTCTAGCCTTCATCAGGAATAATGACTAGATGCTCTAGCCTTCATCAGGAATAATCTCTAGCCTCCATCAGGAATAATGACTAGATGCTCTAGCCTTCATCAGGAATAATAGAGCATCTATCGAGTGAATAAAAATTGAAGTTGATTATTGAGAAAGTGATTTTAATGCATAATTATTAAATAAATTTTAATAAATAAATAATAAAAAAATAAATAAAAAAATATGAAATAAATTTGTATATTTATTTAATATTTATTTTATTTATTTATTATTATTCTGTTATTTTTTTATATTTTTTTTAATTTTTTTTATTTTTTTTTTTTTTTTTTTTTAATAATAATAATTAATATAATATAATATACACAATATACATAAATACAAATATATAACATTATATATATATATATATATTTTAGTTTAATAAGTACTATATATTATTATTATTATATTATTATATTATTATTATTATTATTATAAGTTAATAGCCTAGGCATTTTATTTATTATTGTTATAATTATTTATTATTATTTAATTATTATTTATACATTTTTTATTTATTATTATATTTATTTGTTGTTGTTGTTGTTATTGGATTATTATTATATTATTCTCAATGAACTCGCAGTTGACATAACATTACAATCACCTTCTCAATAATCCACTCAGATTGTACTCTCGACATTTTGACTAGATGCTCTAGCCTTCAATTCCTGATGAAAGCTAGAGCGAATATTTTTTTTTGTTTATTAATTTTTTGTTTATTATTGTTATTATTTAATTTTTAATTTTTAATTGATCATTTATATTGTTATATTTATTATTGTTGTTTATTATTATTTATATAATAATTATTGTTATTTGTTTTTAATTTTTTAATTTAAAAAAAAAAAAATTTATTTCTTTATTGTTGTTGTTATTGTTGTTATTATTCAATTTTGTTATTGATAAATTTTTTATTATTTATACACACATGCATGTTTTATTTATATTTGATTGTATTATTATTATTGTCATGATTATTATTATTTTAATTTTTTAAATTTTTTAACTGGTTTGTTTATTGTGCATGTGCTGGAGGCATGCGGGTGGTGGATAGCTAGCTACCTGTATATAGCAGGCTCACACAGAGTCTTAGCCTCTCTGATGAAGGCTAGAGCAGCTACAATTTCAAGTTGATTATTTAGAAGGATATTGTAATGTTATTATGTCAACTGAGAGGTCATTGAGAGTAATAATAACAATAATATTGGTATTGAGACCTCTGGAGTATTTGGGTCTGAGGCAAAGAGTTTTCTCCAAGAGCTAGGTGCACGCCTCAAAACTGAGTCTGGCGACCCTCGTGCCTACCATTTCCTGCTGCAAAGAATTGCAGTTGCAATCCAACGAGGAAACACTGCTGCAGTGCTTGGATCCAGCTCAGTACCTGACGATCATTATTTCTTAAATTAAATGTATGCAATATGCATGTATACTATATGCATAATATAAATAAAAGCTAATAAATAATAATAATAATAATAATAATAATAATAATAATAATAATAATAATAATAATAATAATAATAATAGTAATGATAATAATAATAATAAACAACAACAACAACAATAATAGTAATAATAATAATAATAATAATAATTTAGTAATACTACTACTAATAATAATAGTAATAATAATAATCACTAGTAAGTATCTTTCATTTATTTCGCGTTTGTGATTATAAAATGTTGACAGATAAACAATTCTTTCAAGAAGAGCAACATTGTGCTGTAATCTATACATACTCCACCATTGTGCTGTAGTCTATACATACTCCACCATTGTGCTGTAGTCTATACATACTCCACCATTGTGCTGTAGTCTATACACACTCCACCATTGTGCTGTAGTCTATGCACACTCTACCATTGTGCTGTAGTCTATACACACTCCACCATTGTGCTGTAGTCTATACACACTCCACCATTGTGCTGTAGTCTATGCATACTCCACCATTGTGCTGTAGTCTATACACACTCCACCATTGTGCTGTAGTCTATACACACTCCACCATTGTGCTGTAGTCTATACATACTCCACCATTGTGCTGTAGTCTATGCACACTCCACCATTGTGCTGTAGTCTATGCATACTCCACCATTGTGCTGTAGTCTATACACACTCCACCATTGTGCTGTAGTCTATACATACTCCACCATTGTGCTGTAGTCTATGCATACTCCACCATTGTGCTGTAGTCTCTTCTTTGTTGTTTTTGAGTTTATTTAGTAGCATAATTATAGTGTGCTAATAAATATCAAATATACCAGAAATGGGTGAAGTGAGTATTCCAAGTTTTTGGTGAGAGTTATTGCTTGGCTGACCCCTTGATGCTGAATGCAGCCCCCAGTTATCTCCTCCTGCCATTGTCTGCTGCTCTCTCCTCATCCCTTGCACTTGCTGAAGTTCTGCTCTGTGAAGTGTCATTTGTTCTGGGATAGATCCTCAGCTTCTCTGTTGGGTATCAACTCTACACTCCCTTTGTCTCTCACAGTCAACTTTCCTTGCAGTTTCTCGCGCAATCTCACTTGTTGCATGCCTTCTCCGTCTCTCTTCTGCAGCTCTCCTGCTCCTTGTTACATGTTGTCTAGTTGTTGTTCAGCTGTGCAGCTCGTGAGGTAGGATTCTGTATTTTCATCAGGGGATTCCATGTTTGGGTACAAGTGTATAATCGTGACGCAAACAGTTTTCCAGGATTCCCTGTAGTCTGACAAGGAATTTCTTTTAAATCTGTGCTTGAGTGTGAGTGTGACACACTAAGTCACACTAATGGACAGACAGACAAGGTGTATTATTATATAGGTAATAATAATAATAATAATAATAATAATAATAATAATAATAATAATAATAATAATAATAATAATAATAATAATAATAATAATAATAATAATAATAATAATAATAATAATAATAATAATAATAATAATAATAATAATAATAATATAATAATATAATAATATAATAATAATATAATAATAACAACAATAATAATAAACAAATAAATAAAAAGCTTTAAAATAATAATAAATAGAAATAAATTAAAATATATAAGACATACCTGTGGTTGGGAGTGGTTGCCCAGCAACCAGCAAAGTCCAGTCCACCGCTCACACTTTGTGATAGGCTGATGGTGCAAGCCATCCTAGCCCTAGCCCTAGCCCTAGTCCTAGCCCTAGCCCTAGCCCAGAGTCACAGTGTTGCCAGGTGCAAGCTAGAGTCACAGTGTTGCCAGGTGCAAGCTAGAGTCACAGTGTTGCCAGGTGCAAGCTAGAGTCACAGTGTTGCCAGGTGCAAGCTAGAGTCACAATGTTGCCAGGTGAAAGCTAGAGTCACAGTGTTGCCAGGTGCAAGCTAGAGTCACAATGTTGCCAGGTGCAAGCTAGAGTCACAGTGTTGCCAGGTGCAAGCTAGAGTCACAGTGTTGCCAGGTGCAAGCCAGAGTCACAGTGTTGCCAGGTGCAAGCTAGAGTCACGGTGTTGCCAGGTGCAAGCTAGAGTCACAGTGTTGCCAGGTGCAAGCTAGAGTCACAATGTTGCCAGGTGCAAGCTAGAGTCACAGTGTTGCCAGGTGCAAGCTAGAGTCACAGTGTTGCCAGGTGCAAGCTAGAGTCACAGTGTTGCCAGGTGCAAGCTAGAGTCACAGTGTTGCCAGGTGCAAGCTAGAGTCACAGTGTTGCCAGGTACAAGCTAGAGTCACAGTGTTGCCAGGTGCAAGCCAGAGTCACAGTGTTGCCAGGTGCAAGCTAGAGTCACAGTGTTGCCAGGTGCAAGCTAGAGTCACAGTGTTGCCAGGTGCAAGCTAGAGTCACAGTGTTGCCAGGTGCAAGCTAGAGTCACAGTGTTTCCAGGTGCAAGCTAGAGTCACAGTGTTGCCAGGTGCAAGCTAGAGTCACAGTGTTTCCAGGTGCAAGCTAGAGTCACAGTGTTGCCAGGTGCAAGCTAGAGTCACAGTGTTGCCAGGTGCAAGCTAGAGTCACAGTGTTGCCAGGTGCAAGCCAGAGTCACAGTGTTGCCAGGTGCAAGCCAGAGTCAGAGTCACAGTGTTACCAGGTGCAAGCCAGAGTCACAGTGTTGCAAGGTGCAAGCTAGCGTTTGTGAGGTGACATCATCAACACTAATTGATAGGTTGATTAGCAGATGGTTGCTAATTGGTGCACATTCCACCTGTAACTACGACTCATAAGCCCAGAACAGGGATTGCTTGTGACATGAAGGCTAGAGCATCTAGTCATTATTCCTGGTGAAGGTTCGAGCATCTAGTCATTATTCCTGATGAAGACTAGAGTATCTAGTCATTATTCCTGATGGATGCTAGAGCATCTAGTCATTATTCCTGATGAAGGCTAGAGCATCTGGTCATTATTCCTGATGGAGGCTATAGCATCTAGTCATTATTCCTGATGGAGGCTAGAGCATCTAGTCATTACCTGATGAAGGCTAGAGCATCTAGTCATTATTCCTGATGAAGGCTAGAGCATCTAGTCATTATTCCTGATGAAGGCTAGAGCATCTGGTCATTATTCCTGATGGAGGCTATAGCATCTAGTCATTATTCCTGATGGAGGCTAGAGCATCTAGTCATTATTCCTGATGAAGGCTACAGCATCTAGTCATTATTCCTGATGAAGGCTAGAGCATCTAGTCATTATTCCTGATGGAGGCTATAGCATCTAGTCATTATTCCTGATGAAGGCTAGAGCATCTAGTCATTATTCCTGATGAAGGCTAGAGCATCTAGTCATTATTCCTGATGGAGGCTAGAGCATCTAGTCATTATTCCTGATGAAGGCTAGAGCATCTAGTCATTATTCCTGATGAAGGCTATAGCATCTAGTCATTATTCCTGATGGAGGCTATAGCATCTAGTCATTATTCCTGGAAGGCTAGAGCATCTAGTCATTATTCCTGATGGAGGCTAGAGCATCTAGTCATTATTCCTGATGAAGGCTAGAGCATCTAGTCATTATTCCTGATGAAGGCTAGAGCATCTAGTCTTATTCCTGATGAAGGCTAGGGCATCTAGTCATTATTCCTGATCACATTATTCCTGATGAAGGCTAGAGCATCTAGTCATTATTCCTGATGAAGGCTAGAGCATCTAGTCATTATTCCTGATGGAGGCTATAGCATCTAGTCATTATTCCTGATGAAGGCTAGAGCATCTAGTCATTATTCCTGATGGAGGCTAGAGCATCTAGTCATTATTCCTGATGAAGGCTAGAGCATCTAGTCATTATTCCTGATGAAGGCTAGAACATCTAGTCATTATTCCTGATGAAGGCTAGAGCATCTAGTCATTATTCCTGATGGAGGCTAGAGCATCTAGTCATTATTCCTGATGAAGGCTAGAGCATCTGGTCATTATTCCTGATGGAGGCTAGAGCATCCAGTCATTATTCCTGATGAAGGCTAGAGCATCTAGTCATTATTCCTGATGAAGGCTAGAGCATCTAGTCATTATTCCTGATGGAGGCTAGAGCATCCAGTCATTATTCCTGATGAAGGCTAGAGCATCTAGTCATTATTCCTGATGGAGGCTAGAGCATCTAGTCATTATTCCTGATGAAGGCTAGAGCATCTAGTCATTATTCCTGATGGAGGCTAGAGCATCCAGTCATTATTCCTGATGAAGGCTAGAGCATCTAGTCATTATTCCTGATGGAGGCTAGATCCCTTCTTGTTTTAGTTGGATGGTCCTCTCTAACACTGATGCTTGATTAAGCACTTTGATAATGTTTTTATTTTTGATGACCATTACCAACACCTTTCTAATTAATGTCCACCATCTCTTCTAGGTTTGTCACCTCATGGGTGCGAGTGGAGACGTCTCCTGGCCATAGTCCTGTCTCCTCCATATCCTGGAGTCCTTGGGGGAACCTGCTTGTCTCTGCTTGTCCTCGAGAGGCCAGCCTTGTATTCCAGGATGTGCCAATGGGCGTGACCACACGCATGCAGTGTGGACATGGAGTGGGTGTCGCTAAAGTGTCATGGTCACCTGATGGTTGTCGTTTGTTTTCTGGTGGTGTGTCTGCAGTCTTACGTGTGTGGGAGACCAAGACCTGGACCAATGAGTGCTGGGCCAACTTTTCTGGACGATGCAAGGTTCAGTGGGTCAGATTATGTCATTATTCTAATTAGTTGTCAAAGATTGTAACAAAAGAGTCCAAGTCGATTACTAGGAGCTCTAGTTTCACTGTAGCTAGCCGGCATCCATGGCATTCTCTATGTATGTATATATATATATTTGTATATATATATATATATATAATATATATATATACTATGCTCTAGTTCTACTGCAGCTAGCCGGCATCCATGACATTCTGTCTGTGTGTGTGTGGCTGGCATAAAAGTCATCAAACATACATCGTCGTGACAAAATGCAGTTCATTCAACAGTGAGGAATCTAACAAAAGGCTTGTACCAGCGTCTGTGCAGCCAGTTTTCTCACCTCAATCTTTAAATCTACAGCCAGTATTTATTATCTTCACTGTCATGGCCTTCTCTTCACTGCCGTGGCCTTCTCTTCACTGCCATGGCGTTCTCTTCACTGTCATGGCCTCTTCACTGTCATGGCCTTCTCTTCACTGTCATGGCCTTCTCTTCACTGTCATGGCCTTCTCTTCACTGCCATGACCTCTTCACCTTCAATGTCATGACCTTCTCTTCACTGTCATGGCCTTCTCTTCACTGTCATGGCCTTCTCTTCACTGTCATGGCCTTCTCTTCACTGCCATGGCCTTCTCTTCACTGTCATGGCCTTCTCTTCACTGTCATGGCCTTCTCTTCACTGTCATGGCCTTCTCTTCACTGTCATGGCCTTCTCTTCACTGTCATGGCCTTCTCTTCACTGCCATGGCCTTCTCTTCACTGTCATGGCCTTCTCTTCACTGTCATGGCCTTCTCTTCACTGTCATGGTTCTCTTCACTGCCATGGTCTTCTCTTCACTGTCATGACCTTCTCTTCACTGCCATGGCCTTCTCTTCACTGTCATGGCCTTCTCTTCACTGCCATGGCCTTCTCTTCACTGCCATGGCCTTCTCTTCACTGTCATGACCTTCTCTTCACTGCCATGGCCTTCTCTTCACTGTCATGGCCTTCTCTTCACTGCCATGGCCTTCTCTTCACTGCCATGGCCTTCTCTTCCCTGCCATGACCTTCTCTTCACTGCCATGGCCTTCTCTTCACTGTCATGGCCTTCTCTTCACTGTCATGGCCTTCAATGTCATGACCTTCTCTTCACTGTCATGGCCTTCTCTTCACTGTCATGGCCTTCTCTTCACTGTCATGGCCTTCTCTTCACTGTCATGGCCTTCTCTTCACTGTCATGGCCTTCTCTTCACTGACATGACCTTCTCTTCACTGTCATGACCTCTTCACTGTCGTGGCCTTCTCTTCACTGTCATGGCCTTCTCTTCACTGCCATGACCTTCTCTTTACTGTCATGGCCTTCTCTTCACTGTCATGGCCTTCTCTTCACTGTCATGGCCTTCTCTTCACTGCCATGGCCTTCTCTTCACTGTCATGGCCTTCTCTTCACTGTCGTGGCCTTCTCTTCACTGTCATGGCCTTCTCTTCACTGTCATGGCCTTCTCTTCACTGTCATGGCCTTCTCTTCACTGCCATGGCCTTCTCTTCACTGTCATGGCCTTCTCTTAAAGCTTGTCGCCGATTTATGTTTTTATGGGTGAGCACACTGTGAATACAAAGTCAGCCAGCCACACCCATTCATTGCAAATATGGCCGAGGGTGTCTATAGAAGCTTCTCCCATAAGTGTGCATGCAGGTTCTTGACAGATGCCCAACTCATGCATGGCAAGCACATGCACTGCAACACTGAATGGGCTGGTGGCTGTGAAGCAGACATGCAGGTGTGAAAAATGGCTGAGAGAGATAGGATTAAATATAAATTACTTAATTAAGTGGCTCTTCTTGAAGGTGAAAAGTGCAAAAGAGTAAGTGGATTAGTAAGTGCCTGCTGCTGACAGGTGCCGAGTGCAGAACGGAAGAATTTGCTGAAACTGAAACTTCAATTGCTGCGGGTGAGGTCATCAGACAGTGGTTGCTATGAGTGAGGTCATCAGACTGTGGTTGCTATGAGTGAGGTCATCAGACAGTGGTTGCTATGAGTGAGGTCACCAGACAGTGGTTGCTATGAGTGAGGTCACCAGACAGTGGTTGCTATGAGTGAGGTCACCAGACAGTGGTTGCGAGATCATCAGGCAGTGGTTGCTATGAGTGAGGTCATCAGACAGTGGTTGCTATGAGTGAGGTCATCAGACATTGGTTGCTATGAGTGAGGTCATCAGACAGTGGTTGCTATGAGTGAGGTCACCAGACAATGGTTGCTATGAGTGAGGTCACCAGACAGTGGTTGCTATGAGTGAGGTCACCAGACAGTGGTTGCTATGAGTGAGATCATCAGACAGTGGTTGCTATGAGTGAGGTCATCAGGCAGTGGTTGCTATGAGTGAGGTCATCAGGCAGTGGTTGCTATGAGTGAGGTCATCAGGCAGTGGTTGCTCTGAGTGAGGTCATCAGGAAGTGGTTGCTATGAGTGAGGTCATCAGGCAGTGGTTGCTATGAGTGAGGTCATCAGACAGTGGTTGCTATGAGTGAGGTCATCAGACAGTGGTTGCTATGAGTGAGGTCATCAGGCAGTGGTTGCTATGAGTGAGGTCATCAGGTAGTGGTTGCTATGAGTGAGGTCATCAGACAGTGGTTGCTATGAGTGAGGTCATCAGCAGTGGTTGCTATGAGTGAGGTCATCAGACTGGTTGCTATGAGTGAGGTCATCAGCAGTGGTTGCTATGAGTGAGGTCACCAGACAGTGGTTGCTATGAGTGAGTTCATCAGACAGTGGTTGCTATGAGTGAGGTCATCAGGTAGTGGTTGCTATGAGTGAGGTCATCAGCAGTGGTTGCTATGAGTGAGGTCACCAGGCAGTGGTTGCTATGAGTGAGGTCATCAGACAGTTGTTGCTATGAGTGAGGTCATCAAGCAGGGTTGCTATGAGTGAGGTCATCAGGCAGTGGTTGCTATGAGTGAGGTCATCAGACCATGGTTGCTATGAGTGAGGTCATCAGGCAGTGGTTGCTATGAGTGAGGTCATCAGACAGTGGTTGCTATGAGTGAGGTCATCAGGCAGTGGTTGCTATGAGTGAGGTCATCAGGCAGTGGTTGCTATGAGTGAGGTCACCAGGCAGTGGTTGCTATGAGTGAGGTCATCAGACAGTGGTTGCTGGCTGACAGGTTTACCATGAGCTCGCCTTTCCTCCTTGTATGTGGTCCTCTTTTATACTGGCCATCTGAGTGTGCAGCCTCCATCTTGTCAAGCTTGAGAGTATCCTCATGACAAATCTGAGCCCTCCTCCATAGCTAAGTATGCTGAGGAGGTGTGTGTCATGATGAAACTCTAGCATCATTGCCCCAATAGCTCCTAACTCTGCAGCTCGTCAACACTCGGCTCGGCCAGCTCTCTTTCCTCGATCTTCAAATATGCCGGCCGATATTCTTAACCTTTTTTCACTAAGACAATCTTATGAAGTGGGGAGAGAGTGTGTCTTGATCGAGTAAGCTTGCTTATGTAAGGTACACACTAGCATACACAGCTTATGTAAGGTGTATACTAGCATACACAGCTTATGTAAGGTACACACTAGCATACACAGCTTATGTAAGGTGTATACTAGCATACACAGCTTATGTAAGGTGCATACTAGCATACACAGCTTATGTAAGGTGCATACTAGCATACACAGCTTATGTAGGTGTATACTAGCATACACAGCTTATGTAAGGTGCATACTAGCATACACAGCTTATGTAAGGTGCATACTAGCATACACAGCTTATGTAAGGTGCATACTAGCATACACAGCTTATGTAAGGTGCATACTAGCATACACAGCTTATGTAAGGTGCATACTAGCATACACAGCTTATGTAAGGTGCATACTAGCATACACAGCTTATGTAAGGTGCATACTAGCATACACAGCTTATGTAAGGTGCATACTAGCATACACAGCTTATGTAAGGTGCATACTAGCATACACAGCTTATGTAAGGTGCATACTAGCATACACAGCTTATGTAAGGTGCATACTAGCATACACAGCTTATGTAAGGTGCATACTAGCATACACAGCTTATGTAAGGTGCATACTAGCATACACAGCTTATGTAAGGTGCATACTAGCATACACAGCTTATGTAAGGTGCATACTAGCATACACAGCTTATGTAAGGTGCATACTAGCATACACAGCTTATGTAAGGATACTAGCTTATGTAAGGTGCATACTAGCATACACAGCTTATGTATGGTACATACTAGCATACACAGCCTATGTAAGGTGCATACTAGCATACACAGCTTATGTAAGGTGCATACTAGCATACACAGCTTATGTAAGGTACATACTAGCATCACACAGCTTATGTAAGGTGCATACTAGCATACACAGCTTATGTAAGGTGCATACTAGCATACACAGCTTATGTAAGGTGCATACTAGCATACACAGCTTATGTAAGGTGCATACTAGCATACACAGCTTATGTAAGGTGCATACTAGCATACACAGCGTATACTAGCATACACAGCTTATGTAAGGTGCATACTAGCATACACAGCTTATGTAAGGTGCATACTAGCATACACAGCTTATGTAAGGTGCATACTAGCATACACAGCTTATGTAAGGTGCATACTAGCATACACAGCTTATGTAAGGTGCATACTAGCATACACAGCTTATGTAAGGTGCATACTAGCATACACAGCTTATGTAAGGTACATACTAGCATACACAGCTTATGTAAGGTGCATACTAGCATACACAGCTTATGTAAGGTGCATACTAGCATACACAGCTTATGTAAGGTGCATACTAGCATACACAGCTTATGTAAGGTACATACTAGCATACACAGCTTATGTAAGGTGCATACTAGCATACACAGCTTATGTAAGGTACATACTAGCATACACAGCTTATGTAAGGTGCATACTAGCATACACAGCTTATGTAAGGTGCATACTAGCATACACAGCTTATGTAAGGTACATACTAGCATACACAGCTTATGTAAGGTACATACTAGCATACACAGCTTATGTAAGGTGCATACTAGCATACACAGCTTATGTAAGGTACATACTAGCATACACAGCTTATGTAAGGTGCATACTAGCATACACAGCTTATGTAAGGTGCATACTAGCATACACAGCTTATGTAAGGTGCATACCAGCATACACAGCTTATGTAAGGTGCATACTAGCATACACAGCTTATGTAAGGTGCATACTAGCATACACAGCTTATGTAAGGTGCATACTAGCATACACAGCTTATGTAAGGTGCATACTAGCATACACAGCTTATGTAAGGTGCATACTAGCATACACAGCTTATGTAAGGTGCATACTAGCATACACAGCTTATGTAAGGTGCATACTAGCATACACAGCTTATGTAAGGTACATACTAGCATACACAGCTTATGTAAGGTGGATACTAGCATACACAGCATTACTTGTGCAGTGTATTTATATAGAATGAGTTCCTGAGCATTACTTGTGCAGTGTATTTATATAGAATGAGTTCCTGAGCATTGCTTGTGCAGTGTATTTATATAGAATGAGTTCCTGAGCATTACTTGTGCAGTGTATTTATATAGAATGAATTCCTGAGCATTACTTGTGCAGTGTATTTATATAGAATGAGTTCCTGAGCATTACTTGTGCAGTGTATTTATATAGAATGAGTTCCTGAGCATTACTTGTGCAGTGTATTTATATAGAATGAGTTCCTGAGCATTACTTGTGCAGTGTATTTATATAGAATGAGTTCCTGAGCATTACTTGTGCAGTGTATTTATATAGAATGAGTTCCTGGGCATTACTTGTGCAGTGTATTTATATAGAATGAGTTCCTGAGCATTGCTTGTGCAGTGTATTTATATAGAATGAGTTCCTGAGCATTACTTGTGCAGTGTATTTATATAGAATGAGTTCCTGGGCATTGCTTGTCAGTGTATTTATATAGAATGAGTTCCTGGGCATTACTTGTGCAGTGTATTTATATAGAATGAGTTCATGGGCATTACTTGTGCAGTGTATTTATATAGAATGAGTTCCTGAGCATTACTTGTGTATTTATATAGAATGAGTTCC
This sequence comes from Cladorhizidae sp. MBARI D1340-BT2, assembly GCA_028752905.1. Classification (NCBI taxonomy): domain Eukaryota; kingdom Metazoa; phylum Porifera; class Demospongiae; order Poecilosclerida; family Cladorhizidae; species Cladorhizidae sp. MBARI D1340-BT2. The sequence continues at coordinate 3,793,696 of JAQNBH010000004.1, read as the reverse complement.
TGAGCATTACTTGTGCAGTGTATTTATATAGAATGAGTTCCTGAGCATTACTTGTGCAGTGTATTTATATAGAATGAGTTCCTGAGCATTACTTGTGCAGTGTATTTATATAGAATGAGTTCCTGAGCATTACTTGTGCAGTGTATTTATATAGAATGAGTTCCTGAGCATTACTTGTGCAGTGTATTTATATAGAATGAGTTCCTGAGCATTACTTGTGCAATGTATTTATATAGAATGAGTTCCTGAGCATTGCTTGTGCAGTGTATTTATATAGAATGAGTTCCTGAGCATTGCTTGTGCAGTGTATTTATATAGAATGAGTTCCTGAGCATTACTTGTGCAGTGTATTTATATAGAATGAGTTCCTGAGCATTACTTGTGCAGTGTATTTATATAGAATGAGTTCCTGAGCATTACTTGTGCAGTGTATTTATATAGAATGAGTTCCTGAGCATTGCTTGTGCAGTGTATTTATATAGAATGAGTTCCTGAGCATCACTTGTGCAGTGTATTTATATAGAATGAGTTCCTGAGCATCACTTGTGCAGTGTATTTATATAGAATGAGTTCCTGAGCATCACTTGTGCAGTGTATTTATATAGAATGAGTTCCTGAGCATCACTTGTGCAGTGTATTTATATAGAATGAGTTCCTGAGCATCACTTGTGCAGTGTATTTATATAGAATGAGTTCCTGAGCATCACTTGTGCAGTGTATTTATATAGAATGAGTTCCTGGGCATCACTTGTGCAGTGTATTTATATAGAATGAGTTCCTGGGCATCACTTGTGCAGTGTATTTATATAGAATGAGTTCCTGGGCATTACTTGTGCAGTGTATTTATATAGAATGAGTTCCTGAGCATTACTTGTGCAGTGTATTTATATAGAATGAGTTCCTGAGCATTACTTGTGCAGTGTATTTATATAGAATGAGATCCTGGGCATTACTTGTGCAGTGTATTTATATAGAATGAGTTCCTGAGCATTACTTGTGCAGTGTATTTATATAGAATGAGTTCCTGAGCATTACTTGTGCAGTGTATTTATATAGAATGAGTTCCTGAGCATTACTTGTGCAGTGTATTTATATAGAATGAGTTCCTGAGCATTACTTGTGCAGTGTATTTATATAGAATGAGTTCCTGAGCATTACTTGTGCAGTGTATTTATATAGAATGAGTTCCTGAGCATTACTTGTGCAGTGTATTTATATAGAATGAGTTCCTGAGCATTACTTGTGCAGTGTATTTATATAGAATGAGTTCCTGAGCATTACTTGTGCAGTGTATTTATATAGAATGAGTTCCTGAGCATTACTTGTGCAGTGTATTTATATAGAATGAGTTCCTGAGCATTACTTGTGCAGTGTATTTATATAGAATGAGTTCCTGAGCATTACTTGTGCAGTGTATTTATATAGAATGTGTGTGTGTGTGTGTGTGTGTGTGTGTGGTGTGTGTGTGTGTGTGTGTGTGTGAGCGCGCGTTACTTGTGCAGTGTATTTATATAGAATGAGTTCCTGAGCATTACTTGTGCAGTGTATTTATATAGAATGAGTTCCTGAGCATTACTTGTGCAGTGTATTTATATAGAATGAGTTGCTGAGCATTACTTGTGCAGTGTATTTATATAGAATGAGTTCCTGAGCATTACAGTGTATTTATATAGAATGAGTTCCTGAGCATTACTTGTGCAGTGTATTTATATAGAATGAGTTCCTGAGCATTACTTGTGCAGTGTATTTATATAGAATGAGTTCCTGAGCATTGCTTGTGCAGTGTATTTATATAGAATGAGTTCCTGAGCATTACTTGTGCAGTGTATTTATATAGAATGAGTTCCTGAGCATTACTTGTGCAGTGTATTTATATAGAATGAGTTCCTGAGCATTACTTGTGCAGTGTATTTATATAGAATGAGTTCCTGAGCATTACTTGTGCAGTGTATTTATATAGAATGAGTTCCTGAGCATTACTTGTGCAGTGTATTTATATAGAATGAGTTCCTGAGCATTACTTGTGCAGTGTATTTATATAGAATGAGTTCCTGAGCATTACTTGTGCAGTGTATTTATATAGAATGAGTTCCTGAGCATTACTTGTGCAGTGTATTTATATAGAATGAGTTCCTGAGCATTACTTGTACAGTGTATTTATATAGAATGAGTTCCTGAGCATTACTTGTGCAGTGTATTTATATAGAATGAGTTCCTGAGCATTACTTGTGCAGTGTATTTATATAGAATGAGTTCCTGAGCATTACTTGTGCAGTGTATTTATATAGAATGAGTTCCTGAGCATTGCTTGTGCAGTGTATTTATATAGAATGAGTTCCTGGGCATTACTTGTGCAGTGTATTTATATAGAATGAGTTCCTGGGCATTACTTGTGCAGTGTATTTATATAGAATGAGTTCCTGAGCATTACTTGTGCAGTGTATTTATATAGAATGAGTTCCTGAGCATTGCTTGTGCAGTGTATTTATATAGAATGAGTTCCTGAGCATTGCTTGTGCAGTGTATTTATATAGAATGAGTTCCTGAGCATTACTTGTGCAGTGTATTTATATAGAATGAGTTCCTGAACATTACCAGTGTATTTATATAGAATGAGTTCCTGAGCATTACTTGTGCAGTGTATTTATATAGAATGAGTTCCTGAGCATTACTTGTGCAGTGTATTTATATAGAATGAGTTCCTGAGCATTACTTATGCAGTGTATTTATATAGAATGAGTTCCTGAGCATTACTTGTGCAGTGTATTTATATAGAATGAGTTCCTGAGCATTACTTGTGCAGTGTATTTATATAGAATGAGTTCCTGGGCATTACTTGTGCAGTGTATTTATATAGAATGAGTTCCTGAGCATTACTTGTGCAGTGTATTTATATAGAATGAGTTCCTGAGCATTACTTGTGCAGTGTATTTATATAGAATGAGTTCCTGAGCATTACTTGTGCAGTGTATTTACATAGAATGAGTTCCTGAGCATTACTTGTGCAGTGTATTTATATAGAATGAGTTCCTGGGCATTACTTGTGCAGTGTATTTATATAGAATGAGTTCCTGAGCATTACTTGTGCAGTGTATTTATATAGAATGAGTTCCTGAACATTACTTGTGCAGTGTATTTATATAGAATGAGTTCCTGAGCATTACTTGTGCAGTGTATTTATATAGAATGAGTTCCTGAGCATTACTTGTGCAGTGTATTTATATAGAATGAGTTCCTGAGCATTACTTGTGCAGTGTATTTATATAGAATGAGTTCCTGAGCATTACTTGTGCAGTGTATTTATATAGAATGAGTTCCTGAGCATTACTTGTGCAGTGTATTTATATATAATGAGTTCCTGAGCATTGCTTGTACAGTGTATTTATATAGAATGAGTTCCTGAGCATTGCTTGTGCAGTGTATTTATATAGAATGAGTTCCTGAGCATTACTTGTGCAGTGTATTTATATAGAATGAGTTCCTGAGCATTACTTGTGCAGTGTATTTATATAGAATGAGTTCCTGAGCATTACTTGTGCAGTGTATTTATATAGAATGAGTTCCTGAGCATTACTTGTGCAGTGTATTTATATAGAATGAGTTCCTGAGCATTACTTGTGCAGTGTATTTATATAGAATGAGTTCCTGAGCATTACTTGTGCAGTGTATTTATATAGAATGAGTTCCTGAGCATTGCTTGTGCAGTGTATTTATATAGAATGAGTTCCTGAGCATTACTTGTGCAGTGTATTTATATAGAATGAGTTCCTGGGCATTACTTGTGCAGTGTATTTATATAGAATGAGTTCCTGAGCATTGCTTGTGCAGTGTATTTATATAGAATGAGTTCCTGAGCATTACTTGTGCAGTGTATTTATATAGAATGAGTTCCTGAGCATTGCTTGTGCAGTGTATTTATATAGAATGAGTTCCTGAGCATTACTTGTGCAGTGTATTTATATAGAATGAGTTCCTGAGCATTACTTGTGCAGTGTATTTATATAGAATGAGTTCCTGAGCATTACTTGTGCAGTGTATTTATATAGAATGAGTTCCTGAGCATTACTTGTGCAGTGTATTTATATAGAATGAGTTCCTGAGCATTACTTGTGCAGTGTATTTATATAGAATGAGTTCCTGAGCATTACTTGTGCAGTGTATTTATATAGAATGAGTTCCTGAGCATTGCTTGTGCAGTGTATTTATATAGAATGAGTTCCTGAGCATTACTTGTGCAGTGTATTTATATAGAATGAGTTCCTGAGCATTGCTTGTGCAGTGTATTTATATAGAATGAGTTCCTGAGCATTACTTGTGCAGTGTATTTATATAGAATGAGTTCCTGAGCATTGCTTGTGCAGTGTATTTATATAGAATGAGTTCCTGAGCATTACTTGTGCAGTGTATTTATATAGAATGAGTTCCTGAGCATTGCTTGTGCAGTGTATTTATATAGAATGAGTTCCTGAGCATTACTTGTGCAGTGTATTTATATAGAATGAGTTCCTGAGCATTGCTTGTGCAGTGTATTTATATAGAATGAGTTCCTGAGCATTGCTTGTGCAGTGTATTTATATAGAATGAGTTCCTGAGCATTGCTTGTGCAGTGTATTGATATAGAATGAGTTCCTGAGCATTGCTTGTGCAGTGTATTTATATAGAATGAGTTCCTGAGCATTACTTGTGCAGTGTATTTATATAGAATGAGTTCCTGAGCATTACTTGTGCAGTGTATTTATATAGAATGAGTTCCTGAGCATTACTTGTGCAGTGTATTTATATAGAATGAGTTCCTGAGCATTACTTGTGCAGTGTATTTATATAGAATGAGTTCCTGAGCATTACTTGTGCAGTGTATTTATATAGAATGAGTTCCTGAGCATTACTTGTGCAGTGTATTTATATAGAATGAGTTCCTGAGCATTACTTGTGCAGTGTATTTATATAGAATGAGTTCCTGAGCATTACTTGTGCAGTGTATTTATATAGAATGAGTTCCTGAGCATTGCTTGTGCAGTGTATTTATATAGAATGAGTTCCTGAGCATTGCTTGTGCAGTGTATTTATATAGAATGAGTTCCTGAGCATTGCTTGTGCAGTGTATTTATATAGAATGAGTTCCTGAGCATTACTTGTGCAGTGTATTTATATAGAATGAGTTCCTGAGCATTGCTTGTGCAGTGTATTTATATAGAATGAGTTCCTGAGCATTGCTTGTGCAGTGTATTTATATAGAATGAGTTCCTGAGCATTACTTGTGCAGTGTATTTATATAGAATGAGTTCCTGAGCATTACTTGTGCAGTGTATTTATATAGAATGAGTTCCTGAGCATTACTTGTGCAGTGTATTTATATAGAATGAGTTCCTGAGCATTACTTGTGCAGTGTATTTATATAGAATGAGTTCCTGAGCATTACTTGTGCAGTGTATTTATATAGAATGAGTTCCTGAGCATTACTTGTGCAGTGTATTTATATAGAATGAGTTCCTGAGCATTACTTGTGCAGTGTATTTATATAGAATGAGTTCCTGAGCATTACTTGTGCAGTGTATTTATATAGAATGAGTTCCTGAGCATTGCTTGTGCAGTGTATTTATATAGAATGAGTTCCTGAGCATTACTTGTGCAGTGTATTTATATAGAATGAGTTCCTGAGCATTGCTTGTGCAGTGTATTTATATAGAATGAGTTCCTGAGCATTGCTTGTGCAGTGTATTTATATAGAATGAGTTCCTGAGCATTGCTTGTGCAGTGTATTTATATAGAATGAGTTCCTGAGCATTACTTGTGCAGTGTATTTATATAGAATGAGTTCGTGAGCATTACTTGTGCAGTGTATTTATATAGAATGAGTTCCTGAGCATTACTTGTGCAGTGTATTTATATAGAATGAGTTCCTGAGCATTACTTGTGCAGTGTATTTATATAGAATGAGTTCCTGAGCATTACTTGTGCAGTGTATTTATATAGAATGAGTTCCTGAGCATTACTTGTGCAGTGTATTTATATAGAATGAGTTCCTGAGCATTACTTGTGCAGTGTATTTATATAGAATGAGTTCCTGAGCATTGCTTGTGCAGTGTATTTATATAGAATGAGTTCCTGAGCATTGCTTGTGCAGTGTATTTATATAGAATGAGTTCCTGAGCATTACTTGTGCAGTGTATTTATATAGAATGAGTTCCTGAGCATTACTTGTGCAGTGTATTTATATAGAATGAGTTCCTGAGCATTACTTGTGCAGTGTATTTATATAGAATGAGTTCCTGAGCATTACTTGTGCAGTGTATTTATATAGAATGAGTTCCTGAGCATTACTTGTGCAGTGTATTTATATAGAATGAGTTCCTGAGCATCACTTGTGCAGTGTATTTATATAGAATGAGTTCCTGAGCATCACTTGTGCAGTGTATTTATATAGAATGAGTTCCTGAGCATCACTTGTGCAGTGTATTTATATAGAATGAGTTCCTGAGCATCACTTGTGCAGTGTATTTATATAGAATGAGTTCCTGAGCATCACTTGTGCAGTGTATTTATATAGAATGAGTTCCTGGGCATCACTTGTGCAGTGTATTTATATAGAATGAGTTCCTGGGCATTACTTGTGCAGTGTATTTATATAGAATGAGTTCCTGAGCATTACTTGTGCAGTGTATTTATATAGAATGAGTTCCTGAGCATTACTTGTGCAGTGTATTTATATAGAATGAGTTCCTGAGCATTACTTGTGCAGTGTATTTATATAGAATGAGTTCCTGAGCATTACTTGTGCAGTGTATTTATATAGAATGAGTTCCTGAGCATTACTTGTGCAGTGTATTTATATAGAATGAGTTCCTGAGCATTACTTGTGCAGTGTATTTATATAGAATGAGTTCCTGAGCATTACTTGTGCAGTGTATTTATATAGAATGAGTTCCTGAGCATTACTTGTGCAGTGTATTTATATAGAATGAGTTCCTGAGCATTGCTTGTGCAGTGTATTTATATAGAATGAGTTCCTGAGCATTACTTGTGCAGTGTATTTATATAGAATGAGTTCCTGAGCATTACTTGTGCAGTGTATTTATATAGAATGAGTTCCTGAGCATTACTTGTGCAGTGTATTTATATAGAATGAGTTCCTGGGCATTACTTGTGCAGTGTATTTATATAGAATGAGTTCCTGAGCATTGCTTGTGCAGTGTATTTATATAGAATGAGTTCCTGAGCATTACTTGTGCAGTGTATTTATATAGAATGAGTTCCTGAGCATTACTTGTGCAGTGTATTTATATAGAATGAGTTCCTGAGCATTACTTGTGCAGTGTATTTATATAGAATGAGTTCCTGAGCATTGCTTGTGCAGTGTATTTATATAGAATGAGTTCCTGAGCATTGCTTGTGCAGTGTATTTATATAGAATGAGTTCCTGAGCATCACTTGTGCAGTGTATTTATATAGAATGAGTTCCTGAGCATCACTTGTGCAGTGTATTTATATAGAATGAGTTCCTGAGCATCACTTGTGCAGTGTATTTATATAGAATGAGTTCCTGAGCATCACTTGTGCAGTGTATTTATATAGAATGAGTTCCTGAGCATCACTTGTGCAGTGTATTTATATAGAATGAGTTCCTGAGCATCACTTGTGCAGTGTATTTATATAGAATGAGTTCCTGGGCATCACTTGTGCAGTGTATTTATATAGAATGAGTTCCTGGGCATTACTTGTGCAGTGTATTTATATAGAATGAGTTCCTGAGCATTACTTGTGCAGTGTATTTATATAGAATGAGTTCCTGAGCATTACTTGTGCAGTGTATTTATATAGAATGAGTTCCTGAGCATTACTTGTGCAGTGTATTTATATAGAATGAGTTCCTGAGCATTGCTTGTGCAGTGTATTTATATAGAATGAGTTCCTGAGCATTACTTGTGCAGTGTATTTATATAGAATGAGTTCCTGAGCATTACTTGTGCAGTGTATTTATATAGAATGAGTTCCTGAGCATTACTTGTGCAGTGTATTTATATAGAATGAGTTCCTGAGCATTACTTGTGCAGTGTATTTATATAGAATGAGTTCCTGAGCATTACTTGTGCAGTGTATTTATATAGAATGTGTGTGTGTGTGTGTGTGTGTGTGTGTGGTGTGTGTGTGTGTGTGTGTGTGTGAGCGCGCGTTACTTGTGCAGTGTATTTATATAGAATGAGTTCCTGAGCATTACTTGTGCAGTGTATTTATATAGAATGAGTTCCTGAGCATTACTTGTGCAGTGTATTTATATAGAATGAGTTCCTGAGCATTACTTGTGCAGTGTATTTATATAGAATGAGTTGCTGAGCATTACTTGTGCAGTGTATTTATATAGAATGAGTTCCTGAGCATTACTTGTGCAGTGTATTTATATAGAATGAGTTCCTGAGCATTACTTGTGCAGTGTATTTATATAGAATGAGTTCCTGAGCATTACTTGTGCAGTGTATTTATATAGAATGAGTTCCTGAGCATTACTTGTGCAGTGTATTTATATAGAATGAGTTCCTGAGCATTACTTGTGCAGTGTATTTATATAGAATGAGTTCCTGGGCATTACTTGTGCAGTGTATTTATATAGAATGAGTTCCTGAGCATTACTTGTGCAGTGTATTTATATAGAATGAGTTCCTGAGCATTACTTGTGCAGTGTATTTATATAGAATGAGTTCCTGAGCATTGCTTGTGCAGTGTATTTATATAGAATGAGTTCCTGAGCATTACAGTGTATTTATATAGAATGAGTTCCTGAGCATTACTTGTGCAGTGTATTTATATAGAATGAGTTCCTGAGCATTACTTGTGCAGTGTATTTATATAGAATGAGTTCCTGAGCATTACTTGTGCAGTGTATTTATATAGAATGAGTTCCTGAGCATTGCTTGTGCAGTGTATTTATATAGAATGAGTTCCTGAGCATTACTTGTGCAGTGTATTTATATAGAATGAGTTCCTGAGCATTACTTGTGCAGTGTATTTATATAGAATGAGTTCCTGAGCATTACTTGTGCAGTGTATTTATATAGAATGAGTTCCTGAGCATTACTTGTGCAGTGTATTTATATAGAATGAGTTCCTGAGCATTACTTGTGCAGTGTATTTATATAGAATGAGTTCCTGAACATTACTTGTGCAGTGTATTTATATAGAATGAGTTCCTGAGCATTGCTTGTGCAGTGTATTTATATAGAATGAGTTCCTGAGCATTACTTGTGCAGTCTATTTATATAGAATGAGTTCCTGAGCATTACTTGTCAGTGTATTTATATAGAATGAGTTCCTGAGCATTACTTGTGCAGTGTATTTATATAGAATGAGTTCCTGAGCATTACTTGTGCAGTGTATTTATATAGAATGAGTTCCTGGGCATTACTTGTGCAGTGTATTTATATAGAATGAGGTCCTGGGCATTACTTGTGCAGTGTATTTATATAGAATGAGTTCCTGAGCATTACTTGTGCAGTGTATTTATATAGAATGAGTTCCTGAGCATTACTTGTGCAGTGTATTTATATAGAATGAGTTCCTGAGCATTACTTGTGCAGTGTATTTATATAGAATGAGTTCCTGAGCATTACTTGTGCAGTGTATTTATATAGAATGAGTTCCTGAGCATTACTTGTGCAGTGTATTTATATAGAATGTGTGTGTGTGTGTGTGTGTGTGTGTGTGGTGTGTGTGTGTGTGTGTGTGAGCGCGCGTTACTTGTGCAGTGTATTTATATAGAATGAGTTCCTGAGCATTACTTGTGCAGTGTATTTATATAGAATGAGTTCCTGAGCATTACTTGTGCAGTGTATTTATATAGAATGAGTTCCTGAGCATTACTTGTGCAGTGTATTTATATAGAATGAGTTGCTGAGCATTACTTGTGCAGTGTATTTATATAGAATGTGTGTGTGTGTGTGTGTGTGTGTGTGTGGTGTGTGTGTGTGTGTGTGTGTGTGAGCGCGCGTTACTTGTGCAGTGTATTTATATAGAATGAGTTCCTGAGCATTACTTGTGCAGTGTATTTATATAGAATGAGTTCCTGAGCATTACTTGTGCAGTGTATTTATATAGAATGAGTTCCTGAGCATTACTTGTGCAGTGTATTTATATAGAATGAGTTCCTGAGCATTACTTGTGCAGTGTATTTATATAGAATGAGTTCCTGAGCATTACTTGTGCAGTGTATTTATATAGAATGAGTTCCTGGGCATTACTTGTGCAGTGTATTTATATAGAATGAGTTCCTGAGCATTACTTGTGCAGTGTATTTATATAGAATGAGTTCCTGAGCATTACTTGTGCAGTGTATTTATATAGAATGAGTTCCTGAGCATTACTTGTGCAGTGTATTTATATAGAATGAGTTCCTGAGCATTACTTGTGCAGTGTATTTATATAGAATGAGTTCCTGGGCATTACTTGTGCAGTGTATTTATATAGAATGAGTTCCTGAGCATTACTTGTGCAGTGTATTTATATAGAATGAGTTCCTGAGCATTACAGTGTATTTATATAGAATGAGTTCCTGAGCATTACTTGTGCAGTGTATTTATATAGAATGAGTTCCTGAGCATTACTTGTGCAGTGTATTTATATAGAATGAGTTCCTGAGCATTACTTGTGCAGTGTATTTATATAGAATGAGTTCCTGAGCATTACTTGTGCAGTGTATTTATATAGAATGAGTTCCTGGGCATTACTTGTGCAGTGTATTTATATAGAATGAGATCCTGGGCATTACTTGTGCAGTGTATTTATATAGAATGAGTTCCTGAGCATTACTTGTGCAGTGTATTTATATAGAATGAGTTCCTGAGCATTACTTGTGCAGTGTATTTATATAGAATGAGTTCCTGAGCATTACTTGTGCAGTGTATTTATATAGAATGAGTTCCTGAGCATTACTTGTGCAGTGTATTTATATAGAATGAGTTCCTGAGCATTACTTGTGCAGTGTATTTATATAGAATGAGTTCCTGAGCATTACTTGTGCAGTGTATTTATATAGAATGAGTTCCTGAGCATTACTTGTGCAGTGTATTTATATAGAATGAGTTCCTGAGCATTGCTTGTGCAGTGTATTTATATAGAATGAGTTCCTGAGCATTACTTGTCAGTGTATTTATATAGAATGAGTTCCTGAGCATTACTTGTGCAGTGTATTTATATAGAATGAGTTCCTGAGCATTACTTGTGCAGTGTATTTATATAGAATGAGTTCCTGGGCATTACTTGTGCAGTGTATTTATATAGAATGAGGTCCTGGGCATTACTTGTGCAGTGTATTTATATAGAATGAGTTCCTGAGCATTACTTGTGCAGTGTATTTATATAGAATGAGTTCCTGAGCATTACTTGTGCAGTGTATTTATATAGAATGAGTTCCTGAGCATTACTTGTGCAGTGTATTTATATAGAATGAGTTCCTGAGCATTACTTGTGCAGTGTATTTATATAGAATGAGTTCCTGAGCATTACTTGTGCAGTGTATTTATATAGAATGAGTTCCTGAGCATTACTTGTGCAGTGTATTTATATAGAATGAGTTCCTGAGCATTGCTTGCGCAGTGTATTTATATAGACCAAATTGTAGGACAGCTAGGCTTGCAAGAGGGTTGAGGGATAATGGAGAGTTGAAGTCCAAGTGGTGTTAGTGCTGAGCTCACCTTTGAACCTGCTACTGCTTCTCAGAACTAGTTGCCAGGTGACAAGCTAAAATTATAGAGCACATGGCCTTGATTAGCATGCTCAACTACGTAGGCAATGAAAGTATAGGTTCAGGATGCCCCATTGGACTCTGCAGCTGTGTGAGGGTGCGTGGGCGTGAGGTATATTTGCTGTTCAATTTTGAACTTAGAAATAACAATGTTGGTGTGCACTAATTGCAGTGTGCCTGTTGGGCGCCAGATGGGAAGCTGCTGCTATTTGCTCTGGAGGACGAACCCTCCCTCTATTACCTCAGTTTCCATGGGAATGAGGCGGGGTCCAGCACAGCTATCAAGTGCACTGACCTTTCACCTCACCCCATTCCTGGTGGTGGTGGGGAAGATGTCAAGTGAGTATGCGTATGTGTGAGAAGTGTGTGAGTGTGCATATGTGAGAAGTGTGTGAGTGTGGGAGGTGTGTGAGTGTGCATATGTGAGAGAAGTGTGTGTATGTGAGAGGTGTGTCAGTGTGAGATGTGTGAGTGTGCATATATGTGAGAAGTGTGTGAGTGTGCATATGTGAGAAGTGTGAGTGTGCATATGTGAGAAGTGTGAGTGTGCATATGTGAGAAGTGTGAGTGTGCATATGTGAGAAGTGTGAGTGTGCATATGTGTGAGAGCTGTGTCAGTGTGAGAGGTGTGTCAAGTGTGCATATGTATATACGTGTGCATATATGTGAGAAGTGTGTGAGTGTGCAAATGTATATACGTGTGCATATATGTGAGAAGTGTGTGAGTGTGCAAATGTGAGAGAAGTGTGTATGTGAGAGCTATGTCAGTTTGAGAAGTGTGTGAGTGTGCATATGTGAGAGTTGTGTGAGTGCATATGTGAGGTGTGTGAGTGCATATGTGTGAGGTGTGTGTGTGTGTGCATGTGTGAGAGGTGTGTGTGTGCATATGTGTGAGAAGTGTGTGTGTATGAGTGCATATGTGTGGGAGGTGTGTGAATGCATGTGTGAGAGGTGTGAGTGTGCAAATGTATAAGAGGTGTGAGTGAGTGTGTGTGTTTATGTGAATGCATGTGTGTGTTTGGGAGGGTGAGTGAGAGTGGGTGTGTAAGCACGTGTGTGCGTGAGAGTGGGTGTGTAAGCACGTGTGTGCGTGAGAGTGCATGTGTACACATGCATACAGGGTTAAGGCCAGTATTGCCCTTTATTATTTTTTTTGGACAATATTTTTTTTGTGGCTTATATCCTTTCTAAACATCTGTACAACTGTCTTTCAAATTTGAAAACATTTGGATGCATAAGTCTCTAGTTATGGTGGAGGCTCTCACTTACAGTCACCTTGAAAATTGAAGAAGCCCAATATAATAGTAGCCCAACTTCAACAGCGATTTCTCAGAAACATGTTTTTTTAAGGAAAAGAAAGATATCTCAAGGAAAAATGTATGTATACCTGCTTCATTATATATCATTTTGTAGCTCTATCTTTGCTCTACCCTTCAAGTTGGAAGTTTTTCAATTTGGAAGTAGTAGTCCAATTTTATAGTCGTGTGTATATGCCCATATATTGGTTGACCTTGTCATGAAAACTCCTTAGTATTGAAGTCAAATTTTTGAAATTAAATTGTGCTTTAGAAGTTCCTCTACTACATTCATAAAAGGGAAGTGTGTATAGTGCATATCTTGTGCATATCTTAGGAGAGGGAATTCTTTTTGTGACTCGGTCAGAATTTCCCCAAATCTCTCTACTTTACTGAAACTTCTTATAAAGCATATCATTAGAAAGCTCTTGCAGAGAGCTATATTCTGGTATCAAAATTAGCTGTAGGGGATAAAGGGCAGCAAAGTTATGCACGTTTACATAAATATGTTTTTATGGGCAATACTGGCCTTAATGAATATTAATGATGGTTGTGTACACATGCATACAGGGTTAATGAATATTAATTGTGGTTGTGTACACATGATACAGGGTTAATGAATATTAATGATGGTTGTGTATACATGCATACAGGGTTAATTAATGTTGTGGTTGTGTACACATGCATACAGGGTTAATTAATGGATATTAATTGTGGTTGTGTACACATGCATACAGGGTTAATTAATGGATATTAATTGTGGTTGTGTACACATGCATACAGGGTTAATTAATGGATGTTAATTGTGGTGTGTACACATGCATACAGGGTTAATTAATGGATATTAATTGTGGTTGTGTACACATGCATACAGGGTTGGTGGTGCCGTCCAGGATATGGTATGGGATTCCACTGGTCAAAGACTAGCCCTTACCTTCACATGTATGTTTATATATGGATAGCTATAATTGGTAAGGGGTCTAAGTTGATATGGTAAGGGGTCTTAGTGGATGTGGTAAGGGATCTCAGTGGATGTGGTAAGGGGTCTCAGTTGACGTGGTAAGGGGTCTCAGTGGATGTAGTAAGGGGTCTCAGTTGACGTGGTAAGGGGTCTTAGTTGACGTGGTTAAGGGGTCTTAGTTGATCTGGTAAGGGTCTTAGTTGATGTGGTAAGGGGTCTTAGTGGATCTGGTAAGGGTCTTAGTGGATGTGGTAAGGGGTCTTAGGTGATGTGGTAAGGGGTCTTAGGTGATGTGGTAAGGGGTCTTAGTTGATGTGGTAAGGGGTCTTAGGTGATGTGGTAAGGGGTCTTAGTTGATGTGGTAAGGGGTCTCAGTTGACGTGGTAAGGGGTCTCAGTTGACGTGGTAAGGGGTCTTAGTTGACGTGGTTAAGGGGTCTTAGTTGATCTGGTAAGGGTCTTAGTGGATGTGGTAAGGGGTCTTAGTGGATGCGGTAAGGGGTCTTAGTTGATGTGGTAAGCTTCACATGACATGTTTATATAATTGGTAAGGGATGTTACTGACCAAAGCTTAACCAATATGGTAAGCAGGGTTTCATACAAGGAGTGATGGGACCTGGGATCCCCCCCTCCCCAGGATTTTCAAAAAATTATGATGTCATATTATAATTAGTGAAATATTGACATTTTTCTAACATAGTGATTTGGAAGACAGAATTTTATAAAGCAATACTGAGTGTGGCAAATGTAGGCCGTACCAATGTAGGCCGTACCCACAGATAAGATCAGTGGCTAACACTTTCCAGTTACATACCTAGTATAGTGTGCTGAAAGTGGGCATTGGAAAAAAATCTAAGCTGGAGACTTCCCCCCCCAACCCAAAATCCTGTATGAAACCTGGTAAGGGATATCACTGGTCAAAGACTAGCTCTTACCTTCACATGTAGAAGATAGCAATTCAACTCATTGGGTTGGTAAGGCATATCACAGGCTGAAGTCTAACATTCACATGTGTGTTGTATGGGTCAGAAACGTGGTAGAGGTTCACATTCTAAGTAACTGAGTTAAGTCCGTAGGGGTCACATAATAGGTGGAAGCAGGGCCTCTGGCTTATCTGGTTGATCATACAGTAGTGAGGGGGGAAACCCTGTCATCCCCTCTCACGTGGACCCTTCCTTCCCCCTCATCTGGACCCTCCCTCCCCTCTCATGTGGACCCTTCCTCCCATCTCATGTGGACCCTCCCCTCTCATGTGGACCCTCCCCTCTCATGTGAACCCTCCCCTCTCATGTGGACCCTTCCTCCCCCCTCATGTGGACCCTCCCCTCTCATGTGGACCCGTCCTCCCCTCTCATGTGGACCTTCCTCCCCTCTCATGTGGACCCTCCCCTCTCATGTGGACCCTTCCTCCCCTCTCATGTGGACCCTCCCTCCCTCTCATGTGGCCCCGTCCTCCCCTCTCATGTGGACCCTCACCTCTCATGTGGACCCCTTCCTCCCCTCTCATGTGGACCCGTCCTCCCCTCTCATGTGGACCCTTCCTCCCCCTCATGTGGACCCTTCCTCCCCCTCATGTGGACCCGTCCTCCCCTCTCATGTGGACCCGTCCTCCCCTCTCATGTGGACCCTCCCCTCTCATGTGGACCCTCCCCTCTCATATGGACCCTCCCTCCCCCTCATGTGGACCCTCCCCTCTCATGTGGACCCTCCCCTCTCATGTGGACCCTTCCTCCCCCTCATGTGGACCCGTCCTCCCCTCTCATGTGGACCCTCCCCTCTCATGTGGACCCTCCCTCCCCTCTCATGTGGACCCTCCCCTCTCATGTGGACCCTCCTTCCCCTCTCATGTGGACCCTTCCTCCCCCTCATCATGTGGACCCTACCCTCTCATGTGACCCTTCCTCCCCTCTCATGTGACCCTTCCTCCCCTCTCATGTGGACCCTCCCCTCTCATGTGGACCCTCCCCTCTCATGTGGACCCTCCTCCCCTCTCATGTGGACCCTTCCCTCACATGTGGACCCTCCCCTCTCATGTGGACCCTCCCCCCTCATGTGGACCCTTCCTCTCATGTGGACCCTCCCCTCTCATGTGGACCCGTCCTCCCCTCTCATGTTGACCCTCCCCTCTCATGTGGACCCTCACCTCTCATGTGGACCCTTCCTCCCCCCTCATGTGGACCCTCCCCTATGTGGACCCTCCCCTCTCATGTGGACCCTCCCCTCTCATGTGGACCCCTTCCTCCCCTCTCATGTGGACCCCTTCATGTGGACCCTCCCTCCCCTCTCATGTGGACCCTTCATCCCCTCTCATGTGGACCCTTCCTACCCTCTCATGTGGACCCATCTCTGTCGCTGTGTACCTTCCTGTCCTCTAGTGTGAGCCATTGACACACCTTCTGTTTCACTCTGTGTAGCTGAGAGTGCAGGGTCTGAGCTGGTGGCCGTGTTCCGGACACACATAGGACAGATGCTGCTGGAGCTGCTGCCAGTGTGAGTCAGGAAGAACTGTAGCACGTGCCACCCATGACACACTAGATGCTGGTGGCTTAGACCACACCGGTCAGGGTTGTCAAGTGGGAGGAATAAAGGGTCGAAGTTTAATTGATTCCTCCCTAACAATGAGCATTACCATGACAACATAATACACACCAGTGCTCTGGTTGCCGTGGGAGAGCTACCTGACCCAGCATGGCAGTGTTGGCTCTCCTCAAAGCAACTTACATCCAACTCCACCATGTGTGTGTGTGTGTCTTGCAGTCAGAGAGCCACCTCAGAGTCTAGTATAGCTACACTCCAACTCCACCATGTGTGTGTGTGTCTAGCAGTCAGAGAGCCACCTCAGAGTCTAGTATAGCTACACTCCAACTCCACCATGTGTGTGTGTGTCTAGCAGTCAGAGAGCCACCTCAGAGTCTAGTATACCCAGCCCCAGGTGCGTGATAGTTGTGTTAGGCAGTAGTGTTATGACTGGTCCGGCTATCTCTGACCATCTCTGACTAATTTGAACCTGCTAGTGATAGCTGTGGACAGATAGAGTGATGTGTATGCAAGTTTTTGTGTGTAGGTGCCTGTGTGTGGTGAGTGGTGTGTGTGTGTTTGCATGGTGTGTGATGTGTAATTGTATGGTGTAGTTGTGTGCATGCATGCATGTGAGTGTTGTGTGAATGGTGCTATGTGGAGGGTGTCTGGACTTGACTGGTTGAGGGTGGTTAAATCCCTGTTGGGTTGGAATCCCCTATCATCCTTTGCTGTGTGAGACCCTCTCCCTGCCTGCCTGTCTGTCTGGCTGCCTGTCTGTGTCACAGCCGGCCAGGCAGGCAGGCAGGGGAGAGGTTGATATTGTCTGTCCTCCATATCTCTCCTTCTTCAGTTAACATGTTACCACCGTGTGTGTGTGTGTGTGTGTGTGTGTGTTGTGTGTTGTGCAGTGGGTTTGTACAAGGACTAGAAGAAGAGCGTCCAAACATTATCTCCTTCAAGGAGAACTTTGCAGCTGGAGCTCTCCTAGCAGTGGTGAGGAAAGATGGTGGGTGTGGTTAGGAAGGATGGTGGGTGTGGTGAGGAAGGATGGTGGGTGTGGTGAGGAAGGATGGTGGGTGTGGTGAGGAAGGATGGTGGGTGTGGTGAGGAAGGATGGAGGGTGTGGTGGGTGTGGTTAGGATGGTGGGTGTGGTGGGATAAAGGTGAACATATAATGCAGCCATGTCTGGCATAGTGAAGCTGGTTGCCAAGACCCACCATTTGATATGAATCAAACTATTTTGTTTGTAGTTCATGTGTGACTGACAACACTCCCAACACCCGCAGCCAGCCAGCCTCTTGTTCTCCTCTCCTGACATGACTATACCGTGTGTGGACACCTCCTCACACTCTGGTGAGGCCCCCGTGGTCACTCTGGTGAGGCCCCCCTCATGGTCACTCTGGTGAGGCCCTCATGGTCACTCTGGTGAGGCCCCCGTGGTCACTCTGGTGAGGCCCCCCTCATGGTCACTCTGGTGAGGCCATGGTCACTCTGTTGAGGCCATGGTCACTCTGGTGAGGCCCCCATGGTCACTCTGGTGAGGCCCTCGTGGTCACTCTGGTGAGGCCCTCATGGTCGCTCTGGTGAGGCCCTCATGGTCACTCTGGTGAGGCCCCCATCACTCTGGTGAGGCCCTCGTGGTCACTCTGGTGAGGCCCTCATGGTCACTCTGGTGAGGACCTCATGGTCACTCTGGTGAGGCCCTCATGGTCACTCTGGTGAGGCCATGGTCACTCTGGTGAGGCCCTCATGGTCACTCTGGTGAGGCATCATGGTCACTCTGGTGAGGCCCTCATGGTCACTCTGGTGAGGCCCTCATGGTCACTCTGGTGTGGCCCTCATGGTCACTCTGGTGAGGCCCTCATGGTCACTCTGGTGAGGCCCCCCTCATGGTCACTCTGGTGAGGCCCTCATGGTCACTCTGATGAGGCCCTCATGGTCACTCTGGTGAGGCCATGGTCACTCTGGTGAGGCCCTCATGGTCACTCTGGTGTGGCCCTCATGGTCACTCTGGTGAGGCCCTCATGGTCACTCTGGTGAGGCCCTCATGGTCACTCTGGTGAGGCCCCCGTGGTCACTCTGGTGATGCCATGGTCACTCTGGTGAGGCCCCCGTGGTCACTCTGGTGAGGCCCTCATGGTCACTCTGGTGAGGCCATGGTCACTCTGGTGAGGCCATGGTCACTCTGGTGAGGCCTCATGGTCACTCTGGTGAGGCCATGGTCACTCTGGTGAGGCCCTCATGGTCACTCTGGTGAGGCCCTCATGGTCACTCTGGTGAGGCCTCATGGTCACTCTGGTGAGGCCCTCATGGTCACTCTGGTGAGGCCCTCATGGTCACTCTGGTGAGGCCCCCGTGGTCACTCTGGTGAGGCCATGGTCACTCTGGTGAGATCATGGTCACTCTGGTGAGGCCCCCGTGGTCACTCTGGTGTGGCCATGGGAGGCCATGGTCACTCTGGTGAGGCCTCATGGTCACTCTGGTGAGGCCATGGTCACTCTGGTGAGGCCCTCATGGTCACTCTGGTGAGGCCCTCATGGTCACTCTGGTGAAGCCTCATGGTCACTCTGGTGAGGCCTCATGGTCACTCTGGTGAGGCCATGGTCACTCTGGTGAGGCCCTCATGGTCACTCTGGTGAGGCCCTCATGGTCACTCTGGTGAGGCCTTCATGGTCACTCTGGTGAGGCCCTCATGGTCACTCTGGTGAGGCCCCCGTGGTCACTCTGGTGAGGCCATGGTCACTCTGGTGAGGCCATGGTCACTATGGTGAGGCCCTCATGGTCCCTCTGGTGAGGCCCTCATGGTCACTCTGGTGAGGCCATGGTCACTCTGGTGAGGCCCTCATGGTCACTCAGGTGAGGCCCTCCTGGTCACTCTGGTGAGGCCCCCTCATGGTCACTCTGGTGAGGCCCTCATGGTCACTCTGGTGAGACCCCCTCATGGTCACTCTGGTGAGGCCCTCATGGTCACTCTGGTGAGGCCCCCTCATGGTCACTCTGGTGAGGCCCTCATGGTCACTCTGGTGAGGCCCCCCTCATGGTCACTCTGGTGACGCCCTCATGGTCACTCTGGTGAGGCCATGGTCACTCTGGTGAGGCCATGGTCACTCTGGTGAGGCCCCCTCATGGTCACTCTGGTGAGGCCCTCATGGTCACTCTGGTGAGGCCCTCATGGTACTCTGGTGAGGTCCTCATGATCACTCTGGTGAGGCCATGGTCACTCTGGTGAGGCCATGGTCACTCTGGTGAGGCCCCCCTCATGGTCACTCTGGTGAGGCCCCCCTCATGGTCACTCTGGTGAGGCCCTCATGGTCACTCTGGTGAGGCCCTCATGGTCACTCTGAGGACTTGTCTTCAAGAAGTAACTGGATTGTAAAATGTAAAACAGACAGAACCTTTGCTTTGTGAGACCATGAACCTTGCACAGTGGAGCTGACTTATCCAGGGGCTGCCAGTCATGAACCTTGCACAGTGGAGCTCACTTATCCCGGGGCTGCCAGTCATTAACCTTGCACAGTGGAGCTGACTTATCCTGGGGCTGCCAGTCATGAACCTTGCACAGTGGAGCTGACTTATCCTGAGGCTGCTAGTCATGAACCTTGCACAGTGGAGCTGACTTATCCTGGGGCTGCCAGTCATGAACCTTGCACAGTGGAGCTCACTTATCCTGGGGCTGCCAGTCATGAACCTTGCACAGTGGAGCTGGCTTATCCTGGGGCTGCCAGTCATGAACCTTGCACAGTGGAGCTCACTTATCCTGGGGCTGCCAGTCATGAACCTTGCACAGTGGAGCTGGCTTATCCTGGGGCTGCCAGTCATTAACCTTGCACAGTGGAGCTCACTTATCCTGGGGCTGCCAGTCATGAACCTTGCACAGTGGAGCTGACTTATCCTGGGGCTGCCAGTCATGAACCTTGCACAGTGGAGCTGACTTATCCTAGGGCTGCCAGTCATGAACCTTGCACAGTGGAGCTGGCTTATCCTGGGGTTGCCAGTCATGAACCTTGCACAGTGGAGCTCACTTATCCTGGGGCTGCCAGTCATGAACCTTGCACAGTGGAGCTCACTTATCCTGGAGCTGCCAGTCATGAACCTTGCACAGTGGAGCTGACTTATCCTGGGGCTACCAGTCATGAACCTTGCACAGTGGAGCTGGCTTATCCTGGGGCTGCCAGTCATGAACCTTGCACAGTGGAGCTGACTTATCCTGGGGCTGCCAGTCATGAACCTTGCACAGTGGAGCTCACTTATCCTGGGGCTGCCAGTCATGAACCTTGCACAGTGGAGCTGACTTATCCTGGGGCTGCCAGTCATGAACCTTGCACAGTGGAGCTGACTTATCCTGGGGCTGCCAGTCATGAACCTTGCACAGTGGAGCTGACTTATCCTGGGGCTGCCAGTCATGAACCTTGCACAGTGGAGCTCACTTATCCTGGGGCTGCCAGTCATGAACCTTGCACAGTGGAGCTCACTTATCCTGGGGCTGCAGTCATGAACCTTGCACAGTGGAGCTGGCTTATCCTGGGGCTGCCAGTCATGAACCTTGCACAGTGGAGCTGACTTATCCTGGGGCTGCCAGTCATGAACCTTGCACAGTGGAGCTGGCTTATCCTGGGGCTGCCAGTCATGAACCTTGCACAGTGGAGCTCACTTATCCTTGGGCTGCCAGTCATGAACCTTGCACAGTGGAGCTGACTTATCCTGGGGCTGCCAGTCATGAACCTTGCACAGTGGAGCTGGCTTATCCTGCGGCTGCCAGTCATGAACCTTGCACAGTGGAGCTGGATTATCCTGGGGCTGCCAGTCATGAACCTTGCACAGTGGAGCTGGGGGCTGCCAGTCATGAACCTTGCACAGTGGAGCTCACTTATCCTGGGGCTGCCAGTCATGAACCTTGCACAGTGGAGCTCACTTATCCTGGGGCTGCCAGTCATGAACCTTGCACAGTGGAGCTCACTTATCCTGAGGCTGTTAGTCATGAACCTTGCACAGTGGAACTCACTTATCCTGGGGCTGCCGGTCATGAACCTTGCACAGTGGAGCTCACTTATCCTGGGGACTGCCAGTCATGAACCTTGCACAGTGGAGCTCACTTATCCTGGGGCTGCCAGTCATGAACCTTGCACAGTGGAGCTCACTTATCCTGGGGCTGCTAGTCATGAACCTTGCACAGTGGAGCTGACTTATCCTGGGGCTGCCAGTCATGAACCTTGCACAGTGGAGCTGGCTTATCCTGGGGCTGCCAGTCATGAACCTTGCACAGTGGAGCTCACTTATCCTGGGGCTGCCAGTCATGAACCTTGCACAGTGGAGCTGGCTTATCCTGGGGCTGCCAGTCATGAACTTTGCACAGTGGAGCTCACTTATCCTGGGGCTGCCAGTCATGAACCTTGCACAGTGGAGCTGGCTTATCCTGGGGCTGCCAGTCATGAACCTTGCACAGTGGAGCTGGCTTATCCTGGAGCTGCCAGTCATGAACCTTGCACAGTGGAGCTGGCTTATCCTGGGGCTGCCAGTCATGAACGTTGCACAGTGGAGCTCACTTATCCTGGGGCTGCCAGTCATGAACCTTGCAAGTGGAGCTCACTTATCCTGGGGCTGCCAGTCATGAACCTTGCACAGTGGAGCTGGCTTATCCTGGGGCTGCCAGTCATGAACCTTGCACAGTGGAGCTCACTTATCCTTGGGCTGCCAGTCATGAACCTTGCACAGTGGAGCTCACTTATCCTTGGGCTGCCAGTCATGAACCTTGCACAGTGGAGCTGACTTATCCTGGGGCTGCCAGTCATGAACCTTGCACAGTGGAGCTCACTTATCCTGGGGCTGCCAGTCATGAACCTTGCACAGTGGAGCTCACTTATCCTGGGGCTGCCAGTCATGAACCTTGCACAGTGGAGC
Organism: Cladorhizidae sp. MBARI D1340-BT2; assembly: GCA_028752905.1. Taxonomy (NCBI): domain Eukaryota; kingdom Metazoa; phylum Porifera; class Demospongiae; order Poecilosclerida; family Cladorhizidae; species Cladorhizidae sp. MBARI D1340-BT2. The sequence goes on along the minus strand of JAQNBH010000004.1, from coordinate 3,771,291 downwards.
TCACTTATCCTGGGGCTGCCAGTCATGAACCTTGCACAGTGGAGCTCACTTATCCTGGGGCTGCCAGTCATGAACCTTGCACAGTGGAGCTGACTTATCCTGGGGCTGCCAGTCATGAACCTTGCACAGTGGAGCTGACTTATCCTGGGGCTGCCAGTCATGAACCTTGCACAGTGGAGCTCACTTATCCTGGGGCTGCCAGTCATGAACCTTGCACAGTGGAGCTCACTTATCCTGGGGCTGCCAGTCATGAACCTTGCACAGTGGAGCTCACTTATCCTGGGGCTGCCAGTCATGAACCTTGCACAGTGGAGCTGGCTTATCCTGGGGCTGCTAGTCATGAACCTTGCACAGTGGAGCTGGCTTATCCTGGGGCTGCCAGTATTGTGCAATCTCTTCGCCAGGTGTAGAATGAATCAATTACCTGCTAGTAGCCTGGGTGTGTGTGGTAATGAATTGTGTTCAAGTGGTGTTAAAAAAATTTTAAGCTGTAGCGAGTGCCACACCCAGTTGTTTGCTAGAGGCAATATCTGGAGTGTTCTAGAGCCGCAGACACTGCCCTAGAGCCGCAGGCACAGCCCTAGAGCCCCAGGCACTGCCCTAGAGCTGCAGGATGAAGGATGTATCATGTGAGTAGTTTCTGTGTGAACTCATACTTTTCCTGGAAAATGCACACTCAACCAACTCCAGCCAGAAAGTGGAAGAGGAAGAGGATTAGTAAGTTCCCTTTTTATTACTTTCACTAATTAACATTCCTATGTCCAGAACAAGGACACAGCTTTACAATAACCTTCTACACAATCAACTTGAAATTGTATTCTTGACATTTCGACCAGATGCTCTAGCCTTGTGAGCGTGCTATATACCAGTAGCTAGCTATCCACCACCTGCTACCAGCACACGCGTCCAACATCTTAGTTTGAAAAAAATATTCTTTAAAGCTGATTGTCTTCAACCATCTCTTCCATGTTGGTGTTGGATTTCTTGAAGCTCTTTTGCCAACGAAAACTGCACAGTCTCCCAGGAACCATCTGGCTCTCTTTGCCCGTGAGAAAGGGTTCTCCTAGAGATGAATCCCTTTGCCCTGAGAAAGGGTTCTCCCATAGATGGATCCTTTTGCCCTGAGAAAGGGTTCTCCCATAGATGGATCCCTTTGCCCTGAGAAAGGGTTCTCCCATAGACGGAATCCCTTTGCCCTGAGAAAGGGTTCCCATTGCCCTGAGAAAGGGTTCTCTTAGAGATGATCTCTGTGCTGCTTTGTGTAGCCATGACTTTGCTTATACACTTCAAGGAATCCTGTGTAGGAGCAAACAGCACATATGTGGTGATTTGATGCTGGGAAGGTTGAGCAAGGTGTGATAGCCGTGGAGGACGTTACGGAGCAGAAGTTGAAAGTGGTCAGTTGATGGTTCAAGGACAAGTCCTATACAACACCGGCGTAACCGTGGATTCAATGTGCACCGTAGTGAGCTCCATACATCAGAATGATCGAGTATTGGACTCTATTGTTTAGCGATTCTGCTCCTACCACACCTCAAGCTCCCGAGCACATCCCCTAGCCCTAGCCCTAGCCTCAGCCCTAGCCCTAGCCATAGCCCCAGCCATAGCCCCAGCCCCAGCCCTAGCCCCAGCCCTAGCCTCAGCCCTAGCCCCAGCCCTAGCCCTAGCCTCGGTGCCTCACTGTGTAGGACTTGTCCTTGAACCATCACTGACTTATGCGGACTTCATGGCTACCATTCATGCGGTCAAACTTTATAGCATAAAATCACCAGATCTTCTGAGTAGAGAGAGAATGTTGAGGTGAGTCTGAAACACCTGTGCCTGGCCCCCTCACTATCTGAAACACCTGTGCCTGACCCCTCACTATCTGAAACACCTGTGCCTGGCCCCCTCACTATCTGAAACACCTGTGCCTGACCCCTCACTATCTGAAACACCTGTGCCTGACTACATGTCTATCAGGACTATACTAACTGACCTACAGATAGCTACATGACTATCATCTGAAGGATCCACATCATGTTTCTGTACACATACGAGTCTGTTTGCTAACATGATCAGCAGGTCCACTATTAAAGTAGTGATAGAATTTCCTGGAGTTGTACAGTAGCACAATAGATAATTGAAATACCGTACCCTAATTTCAGGGCAAAGCAGTTGTACTATTACTCCTGGTAACAAGTATGAAGCATGGAGCATGAAGTATGAAGCGTGGAGTATGAAGCATGGAGCTCCGTGGATCCACAATATGACGCGAGACAATCTGTTGTGTGTGTTCCAACCTTCCGATATATTGCGCTGATATTGTGAACGATAATGCAACGAACTGCGGATCATACGAATCTAACGCACGGGAATAGATATGAAACCACGAGTAGGATTTGATTCAACTCTCGCGTCGAATCCCTTGAACATATCACGTGTTGAACTTTTCACTCTTTGCATGATGTCTCTGAAGCGGTGAGGGGCTTTCTCAACTGCTGGCATGTCTCGGCCAGAGGCCATAGAGATGGCCAGGGGCAAAGACAATGCCTGGAAGGAAGTGGCTGCTGTCCTTGGTCAGAGTTCAAACGCAGCGGACTCGACGCAGATATTATGAACCATGCACAGGAATGGAACGGATTGCGCTACTGAAATGGATGGAATGGAAATGGATGGAATGGAACGGATTTCCATCCGTCATATTGTGAACCAGCCTGCAACCCCGTGATTCCTATTTCCCCCAGAATAATTCAAAAATAATCCACCAGGGGGGGGGGGGGGTTGTCCACTTAGCCTTTTTCATTATAACAATTAAAACTCACTACTGAAGTAAGGTAGGTGATAATGGCCACTCCAGATGGCAATTGCCAGGAAGGTTGGTTGGTAGGTGATAATGGCCACTCCAGATGGTAATTGCCAGGAAGGTTGGTTGGTAGGTGATAATGGCCACTCCAGATGGGAATTGCCAGGAAGGTTGGTTGGTAGGTGATAATGGCCACTCCAGATGGGAATTGCCAGGAAGGTTGGTTGGTAGGTGATAATGGCCACTCCAGATGGTAATTGCCAGGAAGGTTGGTTGGTAGGTGATAATGGCCACTCCAGATGGTAATTGCCAGGAAGGTTGGTTGGTAGGTGATAATGGCCACTCCAGATGGGAATTGCCAGGAAGGTTGACTAGTAGGTGATAGGTGATAATGGCCACTTCAGATGGGAATTGCCAGGAAGGTTGGTTGGTAGGTGATAATGGCCACTCCAGATGGGAATTACCAGGAAGGTTGGTACAATCAAACATCTGCTGATTACCAGCCTGGTCCTGTCCTACAAGAACTGTTTCCTCTTTGCATAAGTCTGGTGTGTTAATTAATCACGAGGACATAAGTCTGGTGTGTTAATTAATCACGAGGACATAAGTCTGGTGTGTTAATTAATCACAAGGACATAAGTCTGGTGTGTTAATTAATCACGAGGACATAAGTCTGGTGTGTTAATTAATCACAAGGACATAAGTCTGGTGTTAATTAATCACAAGGACATAAGTCTGGTGTGTTAATTAATCACACGGACATAAGTCTGGTGTGTTATTTAATCACAAGGACATAAGTCGGGTATGTTAATTAATCACAAGGACATAAGTCCGGTGTGTTAATTAATCACAAGGACATAAGTCTGGTGTGTTAATTAATCACAAGGACATAAGTCTGGTGTGTTAATTAATCACAAGGACATAAGTCAGGTGTGTTAATTAATCACAAGGACATAAGTCTGGTGTGTTAATTAATCACAAGGACATAAGTCTGGTGTGTTAATTAATCACAAGGACATAAGTCTGGCGTGTTAATTAATCACAAGGACATAAGTCTGGTGTGTTAATTAATCACAAGGACATAAGTCTGGTGTGTTAATTAATCACAAGGACATAAGTCTGGTGTATTAATTAATCACAAGGACATAAGTCTGGTGTGTTAATTAATCACAAGGACATAAGTCTGGTGTGTTAATTAATCACAAGGACATAAGTCTGGTGTGTTAATTAAAGCTTTGGGACAACATTGCTATTAGCAAATGTTATTGAGTGAACCAGTAGCCAACTGGGATCAAATAAAATAATGAATGATGATGATGATGATGATGGTGATGATGATGATGATGGTGATGATGATGGTGGTGAGGATGATGATGATGATGATGATGATGATGATGATGATGATGATGATGATGATGATGATGATGGTGGTGATGATGATGGTGGTGATGATGATGATGATGATGGTGGTGATGGTGATGATGATGGTGATGATGGTGGTGGTGGTGATGATGATGATGGTGATGATGATGATGGTGGTGATGATGATGATGACGATGACGGTGATGATGGTGATGATGATGATGGTGATGATGGTGGTGATGATGATGATGATGGTGATGGTGGTGGTGGTGATGATGATAGTGATGATGGTGGTGGTGGTGATGATGGTGATGATGATGGTGATAGTGATGGTGATGATGGTGATGATGATGATGATGATGGTGATGACGACGACGATGATGATGATGATGATGGTGATGATGATGGTGGTGATGATGATGATGATGATGGTGATGACGACGACGATGATGATGATGATGATGGTGATGATGATGGTGGTGATGATGGTGATGATGATGGTGGTGATGATGGTGATGATGATGGTGATGGTGATAATGGTGATGATGGTGATGATGATGGTGATGATGATGATGATGATGATGATGATGGTGATGATGATGATGATGATGATGATGATGATGATGATGGTGATGATGGTGGTGATGATGATGATGATGATGATGATGATGGTGATGATGGTGATGATGGTGGTGGTGGTGATGATGATGGTGATGGTGATGATGGTGGTGGTGGTGATGATGGTGATGATGATGGTGATAGTGATGGTGATGATGATGATGATGGTGATGATGATGGTGATGATGATGATGATGGTGATGATGGTGGTGGTGGTGATGATGATGATGGTGATAGTGGTGATGATGATGGTGATGACGACGACGATGATGATGATGATGATGGTGATGATGGTGGTGATGATGGTGATGATGATGGTGGTGATGATGGTGATGATGATGATGGTGATGATGATGATGGTGATGATGATGGTGGTGATGATGGTGATGATGATGGTGATGATGATGGTGGTGATGATGGTGATGGTGGTGATGATGGTGATGATGATGGTGATGATGATGGTGGTGATGATGGTGATGGTGATGGTGATGATGATGGTGATGATGATGATGGTGATGATGGTGGTGATGATGATGATGATGATGGTGGTGATGATGGTGATGGTGGTGATGATGATGGTGATGATGATGATGATGGTGGTGGTGGTGTGATTGAATCCTGCCTATAAGGATATTCTATTAATGACCAGGCAGTGTGCCATTGTCTTGCATTAAGAATTGGCCACATAAATTTCACCTCTTCAAACCCAACCCATGGCCACACCCACAATAATCATGGAAAAGACTCCTTGCTTGAAAAGTTGCAAGCACAGAATGCCTAATTAGGACCCACCCCCCAGAACTGGACGCTTCTTAGTGCCCATTATTGTGTTAATTGATGTTATTCTAAAACTCCATGCATCATATTATTATAACTGGGCATGGTGGTAGAGAATGTAGTCAGACTAGACTCCTAACTCATGCATGTGGTCAGATATACTTGCAAAACTAGACTCCTAACTCATGCATGTGGTCAGATATACTTGCTAAACTAGACTCCTAACTCATGCATGTGGTCAGATATACTTGCTAAACTAGACTCCTAACTCATGCATGTGGTCAGATATACTGCAAAACTAGACTCCTAACTCATGCATGTGGTCAGATATACTTGCTAAACTAGACTCCTAACTCATGCATGTGGTCAGATATACTGCAAAACTAGACTCCTAACTCATGCATGTGGTCAGATATACCTGCAAAACTAGACTCCTAACTCATGAGCTAAACAACCTTCTCTCAAGACTTAGAGAGCTCTCTTTATTCTCCCTAATCAAGGCTGCCCCCCAAGCTGCTCTTCAGCATCTTAGCTAATGCACTGCCACTAACTATTTGTTGGGCAATTATTTAACTCGGAGAGCAAAGCTTTCAGAGAATTATGAGATTGTTTGAAGAAATTTTTAGTACAAATCAAAATTAATAGGCACCGAGAGTTTGCACACAGCCTAGCCCACCATTACTACAGTCCTCAACTAGTAGCTATTAATAGGCACACTGGTGAGAGTCTGCACACAGCCCAGTCCACCATTACTACAGTCCTCAACTAGTAGCTATTAATAGGCACACTGGTGAGAGTCTGCACACAGCCTAGCCCACCATTACTACAGCCTCAACTAGTAGCTATTAATAGGCACACTGGTGAGAGTCTGCACACAGCCCAGTCCACCATTACTCCAGTCCTCAACTAGTAGCTATTAATAGGCACACTGGTGAGAGTCTGCACACAGCCCAGTCCACCATTACTCCAGTCCTCAACTAGTAGCTATTATAATAGGCACACTGGTGAGAGTCTGCACACAACCTAGTCCACCATTATTCCAGTCCTCAGCTAGTATCTATTAATAGGCACACTGGTGAGAGTTGGCCTAGTCCACCATTACTCCAGTCCTCAACTAGTAGCTATTAATAGGCACACTGGTGAGAGTCTGCACACAGCCTAGCCCACCATTACTCCAGTCCTCAACTAGTAGCTATTAATAGGCACACTGGTGAGAGTCCCTAGTCCACCATTACTCCAGTCCTCAACTAGTAGCTATTAATAGGCACACTGGTGAGAGTCTGCACACAACCTAGTCCACCATTACTACAGTCCTCAACTAGTAGCTATTAATAGGCACACTGGTGAGAGTCTGCACACAGCCTAGTCCACCATTACTCCAGTCCTCAACTAGTAGCTATTAATAGGCACACTGGTGAGAGTCTGCACACAGCCTAGTCCAGCATTACTCCAGTCCTCAGCTAGTAGCTATTAATAGGCACACTGGTGAGAGTCTGCACACAGCCTAGTCCACCATTACTCCAGTCCCAGTCCTCAACTAGTAGCTATTAATAGGCACACTGGTGAGAGTCTGCACACAGCCTAGTCCACCATTACTCCAGTCCTCAGCTAGTAGCTATTAATAGGCACACTGGTGAGAGTCTGCACACAGCCTAGTCCACCATTACTCCAGTCCTCAGCTAGTAGCTATTAATAGGCACACTGGTGAGAGTCTGCACACAGCCTAGTCCACCATTACTCCAGTCCTCAACTAGTAGCTATTAATAGGCACACTGGTGAGAGTCTGCACACAGCCTAGTCCACCATTACTCTAGTCCTCAACTAGTAGCTATTAATAGGCACACTGGTGAGAGTCTGCACACAGCCTAGTCCACCATTACTCCAGTCCTCAGCTAGTAGCTATTAATAGGCACACTGGTGAGAGTCTGCACACAGCCTAGTCCACCATTACTCCAGTCCTCAACTAGTAGCTATTAATAGGCACACTGGTGAGAGTCTGCACACAGCCTGGTCCACCATTACTCTAGTCCTCAACTAGTAGCTATTAATAGGCACACTGGTGAGAGTCTGCACACAGCCTAGTCCACCATTACTCCAGTCCTCAACTAGTAGCTATTAATAGGCACACTGTTGAGAGTCTGGACACAACCTAGTCCACCATTGCTCCAGTCCTCAGCTAGTAGCTATTAATAGGCACACTGGTGAGAGTCTGCACACAGCCTAGTCCACCATTACTCCAGTCCTCAGCTAGTAGCTATTAATAGGCACACTGGTGAGAGTCTGCACACAACCTAGTCCACCATTGCTCCAGTCCTCAGCTAGTAGCTATTAATAGGCACACTGGTGAGAGTCTGCACACAGCCTAGTCCACCATTACTCCAGTCCTCAACTAGTAGCTATTAATAGGCACACTGGTGAGAGTCTGCACACAGCCTAGTCCAGCATTACTCCAGTCCTCAGCTAGTAGCTATTAATAGGCACACTGGTGAGAGTCTGCACGCAGCCTAGTCCACCATTGCTCCAGTCACTACCAAGCTATAATATACCAGGACCAGGAGAACTTGCCTATCCCAGCAATAAGTACAGGGGCATACTTGCTCACAGCTCTGGGTCATTGCTGTGATGGTACATTATCTGAGGTGTCTACAATAACTGGTGTGTGTACATTCTCTGGAATTCTGGAATGAGAACAATGATATTTTCACAAGGAGGAGTTGGATAGTGAGTCTGGTATCCCAGTTGTGCTAATTGCATCGGCGGCTGTGTAGTACCATATATGGTGTTGTTTCAGTCTCGAGAAGCCTTCAAGTATTACTGCTAGTTCATGAACCTGCTCTTTCAACAATAGCAAGAGTCAGTGAAGAGAAACAGGACATCTGTTTGTGTTTCTGTACTCATGTTAGGATGTGTGCTCATGTTAGGATAGAGTGCTCATGTCAGGATGGCTGCAATAACAGTCCTTTTGTTGTGAGGTCATCAGAAACAAACACTCGAGGGATGGATTTTTTCAGTTGACCTAAAGGTTCAAAGGTAATTTTTTTGTTTAGTCCTAGTGTGTAATGCTCCAAATATCACATGTGCAAGAATGTGTTGCTCGTCCTAAATGCTAACTGTCCCCCTAAACTTATTCTTTGTCATTAAAGTTATTAGAACCCATACACCCCCTGAAAAGAACACATGGTGGGCTCACATAAGAAACATGCTCCACACTGGGGGGGGGGGGGGGGGTGCTCACATAAAAAATTATGCTCCCACACATGGTGGGCTCACATATGTCAGAGCCACCAGAGTTGGCTATAACTGGGCCATCACTGTCAAAGCCAGAGTTGTTATGGCTGTGTCATCACTGTCAGAGCCAGAGTTTGCTATAATGTGTAGTCAGACTCCTGTAGCAGAAGCCATTACCTCGCAAGTGTAGCCAGACTCCTGTAGCAGAAGCCATTGCCTCCAAGTGTAGTCAGACTCCCTTAGCAGAAGCCATTGCCTCCAAGTGTAGCCAGACTCCTGTAGCAGAAGCCATTACCTCCAAGTGTAGCCAGACTCCCTTAGCAGAAGCCATTACCTCCAAGTGTAGCCAGACTCCTGTAGCAGAAGCCATTACCTCCAAGTGTAGTCAGACTCCATTAGCAGAAGCCATTACCTCCAAGTGTAGTCAGACTCCCTTAGCAGAAGCCATTACCTCCAAGTGTAGCCAGACTCCTGTAGCAGAAGCCATTACCTCCAAGTGTAGTCAGACTCCCTTAGCAGAAGCCATTACCTCCAAGTGTAGCCAGACTCCCTTAGCAGAAGCCATTACCTCCAAGTGTAGTCAGACTCCCTTAGCAGAAGCCATTACCTCCAAGTGTAGTCAGACTCCTGTAGCAGAAGCCATTACCTCCAAGTGTAGCCAGACTCCTGTAGCAGAAGCCATTACCTCGCAAGTGTAGCCAGACTCCTGTAGCAGAAGCCATTGCCTCCAAGTGTAGTCAGACTCCCTTAGCAGAAGCCATTGCCTCCAAGTGTAGCCAGACTCCTGTGGCAGAGTGTAGCCAGACTCCTGTAGCAGAAGCCATTACCTCCAAGTGTAGCCAGACTCCCTTAGCAGAAGCCATTACCTCCAAGTGTAGCCAGACTCCTGTAGCAGAAGCCATTACCTCCAAGTGTAGTCAGACTCCATTAGCAGAAGCCATTACCTCCAAGTGTAGCCAGACTCCTGTAGCAGAAGCCATTACCCCCAAGTGTAGTCAGACTCCCTTAGCAGAAGCCATTACCTCCAAGTGTAGCCAGACTCCCTTAGCAGAAGCCATTACCTCCAAGTGTAGTCAGACTCCCTTAGCAGAAGCCATTACCTCCAAGTGTAGTCAGACTCCTGTAGCAGAAGCCATTACCTCCAAGTGTAGCCAGACTCCTGTAGCAGAAGCCATTACCTCCAAGTGTAGCCAGACTCCTGTAGCAGAAGCCATTGCCTCCAAGTGTAGCCAGACTCCCTTAGCAGAAGCCATTGCCTCCAAGTGTAGCCAGACTCCCTTAGCAGAAGCCATTGCCTCCAAGTGTAGCCAGACTCCTGTAGCAGAAGCCATTACCTCCAAGTGTAGTTAGACTCCCTTAGCAGAAGCCATTGCCTCCAAGTGTAGCCAGACTCCTGTAGCAGAAGCCATTGCCTCCAAGTGTAGCCAGACTCCCTTAGCAGAAGCCATTACCTCCAAGTGTAGTCAGACTCCCTTAGCAGAAGCCATTACCTCCAAGTGTAGCCAGACTCCTGTAGCAGAAGCCATTACCTCCAAGTGTAGCCAGACTCCTGTAGCAGAAGCCATTGCCTCCAAGTGTAGTCAGACTCCTGTAGCAGAAGCCATTACCTCCAAGTGTAGTCAGACTCCCTTAGCAGAAGCCATTACCTCCAAGTGTAGTCAGACTCCTGTAGCAGAAGCCATTACCTCCAAGTGTAGCCAGACTCCTGTAGCCGAAGCCATTACCTCCAAGTGTAGTCAGACTCCCTTAGCAGAAGCCATTGCCTCCAAGTGTAGCCAGACTCCTGTAGCAGAAGCCATTACCTCCAAGTGTAGTCAGACTCCCTTAGCAGAAGCCATTACCTCCAAGTGTAGTCAGACTCCCTTAGCAGAAGCCATTACCTCCAAGTGTAGTCAGACTCCTGTAGCAGAAGCCATTACCTCCAAGTGTAGTCAGACTCCTGTAGCAGAAGCCATTGCCTCCAAGTGTAGTCAGACTCCCTTAGCAGAAGCCATTACCTCCAAGTGTAGCCAGACTCCTGTAGCAGAAGCCATTACCTCCATGTGTAGACAGACTCCTGTAGCAGAAGCCATTACCTCCAAGTGTAGCCAGACTCCTGTAGCAGAAGCCATTACCTCCAAGTGTAGTCAGACTCCCTTAGCAGAAGCCATTACCTCCAAGTGTAGTCAGACTCCCTTAGCAGAAGCCATTACCTCCAAGTGTAGCCAGACTCCCTTAGCAGAAGCCATTGCCTCCAAGTGTAGCCAGACTCCCTTAGCAGAAGCCATTACCTCCAAGTGTAGCCAGACTCCTGTAGCAGAAGCCATTACCTCCAAGTGTAGCCAGACTCCCTTAGCAGAAGCCATTACCTCCAAGTGTAGTCAGACTCCCTTAGCAGAAGCCATTACCTCCAAGTGTAGCCAGACTCCTGTAGCAGAAGCCATTGCCTCCAAGTGTAGTCAGACTCCTGTAGCAGAAGCCATTACCTCCAAGTGTAGCCAGACTCCCTTAGCAGAAGCCATTACCTCCAAGTGTAGTCAGACTCCCTTAGCAGAAGCCATTACCTCCAAGTGTAGCCAGACTCCCTTAGCAGAAGCCATTGCCTCCAAGTGTAGCCAGACTCCCTTAGCAGAAGCCATTACCTCCAAGTGTAGCCAGACTCCTGTAGCAGAAGCCATTACCTCCAAGTGTAGCCAGACTCCCTTAGCAGAAGCCATTACCTCCAAGTGTAGTCAGACTCCCTTAGCAGAAGCCATTACCTCCAAGTGTAGCCAGACTCCTGTAGCAGAAGCCATTGCCTCCAAGTGTAGTCAGACTCCCTTAGCAGAAGCCATTGCCTCCAAGTGTAGCCAGACTCCCTTAGCAGAAGCCATTACCTCCAAGTGTAGCCAGACTACCTTAGCAGAAGCCATTACCTCCAAGTGTAGCCAGACTCCCTTAGCAGAAGCCATTACCTCCAAGTGTAGCCAGACTCCTGTAGCAGAAGCCATTGCCTCCAAGTGTAGTCAGACTCCCTTAGCAGAAGCCATTACCTCCAAGTGTAGTCAGACTCCCTTAGCAGAAGCCATTGCCTCCAAGTGTAGCCAGACTCCTGTAGCAGAAGCCATTACCTCCAAGTGTAGCCAGACTCCCTTAGCAGAAGCCATTGCCTCCAAGTGTAGCCAGACTCCTGTAGCAGAAGCCATTACCTCCAAGTGTAGCCAGACTCCTGTAGCAGAAGCCATTACCTCCAAGTGTAGCCAGACTCCTTAGCAGAAGCCATTGCCTCCAAGTGTAGCCAGACTCCCTTAGCAGAAGCCATTACCTCCAAGTGTAGCCAGACTCCCTTAGCAGAAGCCATTACCTCCAAGTGTAGTCAGACTCCTGTAGCAGAAGCCATTACCTCCAAGTGTAGCCAGACTCCTGTAGAAGAAGCCATTACCTCCAAGTGTAGTCAGACTCCTGTAGCAGAAGCCATTACCTCCAAGTGTAGTCAGACTCCCTTAGCAGAAGCCATTACCTCCAAGTGTAGTCAGACTCCCTTAGCAGAAGCCATTACCTCCAAGTGTAGCCAGACTCCCTTAGCAGAAGCCATTACCTCCAAGTGTAGTCAGACTCCCTTAGCAGAAGCCATTACCTCCAAGTGTAGCCAGACTCCCTTAGCAGAAGCCATTGCCTCCAAGTGTAGCCAGACTCCCTTAGCAGAAGCCATTACCTCCAAGTGTAGCCAGACTCCCTTAGCAGAAGCCATTGCCTCCAAGTGTAGCCAGACTCCCTTAGCAGAAGCCATTGCCTCCAGACTCCTGTAGCAGAAGCCATTACCTCCAAGTGTAGCCAGACTCCTGTAGCAGAAGCCATTACCTCCAAGTGTAGCCAGACTCCCTTAGCAGAAGCCATTACCTCCAAGTGTAGCCAGACTCCCTTAGCAGAAGCCATTGCCTCCAAGTGTAGCCAGACTCCCTTAGCAGAAGCCATTGCCTCCAAGTGTAGTCAGACTCCCTTAGCAGAAGCCATTACCTCCAAGTGTAGTCAGACTCCCTTAGCAGAAGCCATTACCTCCAAGTGTAGCCAGACTCCCTTAGCAGAAGCCATTACCTCCAAGTGTAGTCAGACTCCCTTAGCAGAAGCCATTACCTCCAAGTGTAGCCAGACTCCCTTAGCAGAAGCCATTGCCTCCAAGTGTAGCCAGACTCCCTTAGCAGAAGCCATTACCTCCAAGTGTAGCCAGACTCCTGTAGCAGAAGCCATTACCTCCAAGTGTAGCCAGACTCCCTTAGCAGAAGCCATTACCTCCAAGTGTAGTCAGACTCCCTTAGCAGAAGCCATTACCTCCAAGTGTAGCCAGACTCCTGTAGCAGAAGCCATTGCCTCCAAGTGTAGTCAGACTCCCTTAGCAGAAGCCATTGCCTCCAAGTGTAGCCAGACTCCCTTAGCAGAAGCCATTACCTCCAAGTGTAGCCAGACTCCCTTAGCAGAAGCCATTACCTCCAAGTGTAGCCAGACTCCCTAAGCAGAAGCCATTACCTCCAAGTGTAGCCAGACTCCTGTAGCAGAAGCCATTGCCTCCAAGTGTAGTCAGACTCCCTTAGCAGAAGTCATTACCTCCAAGTGTAGTCAGACTCCCTTAGCAGAAGCCATTGCCTCCAAGTGTAGCCAGACTCCTGTAGCAGAAGCCATTACCTCCAAGTGTAGCCAGACTCCCTTAGCAGAAGCCATTGCCTCCAAGTGTAGCCAGACTCCTGTAGCAGAAGCCATTACCTCCAAGTGTAGCCAGACTCCTGTAGCAGAAGCCATTACCTCCAAGTGTAGCCAGACTCCTTAGCAGAAGCCATTGCCTCCAAGTGTAGCCAGACTCCCTTAGCAGAAGCCATTACCTCCAAGTGTAGCCAGACTCCCTTAGCAGAAGCCATTACCTCCAAGTGTAGCCAGACTCCTGTAGCAGAAGCCATTACCTCCAAGTGTAGCCAGACTCCTGTAGAAGAAGCCATTACCTCCAAGTGTAGTCAGACTCCTGTAGCAGAAGCCATTACCTCCAAGTGTAGTCAGACTCCCTTAGCAGAAGCCATTACCTCCAAGTGTAGTCAGACTCCCTTAGCAGAAGCCATTACCTCCAAGTGTAGCCAGACTCCCTTAGCAGAAGCCATTACCTCCAAGTGTAGTCAGACTCCCTTAGCAGAAGCCATTACCTCCAAGTGTAGCCAGACTCCCTTAGCAGAAGCCATTGCCTCCAAGTGTAGCCAGACTCCCTTAGCAGAAGCCATTACCTCCAAGTGTAGCCAGACTCCCTTAGCAGAAGCCGTTGCCTCCAAGTGTAGCCAGACTCCCTTAGCAGAAGCCATTGCCTCCAAGTGTAGCCAGACTCCTGTAGCAGAAGCCATTACCTCCAAGTGTAGCCAGACTCCTGTAGCAGAAGCCATTACCTCCAAGTGTAGCCAGACTCCCTTAGCAGAAGCCATTACCTCCAAGTGTAGCCAGACTCCCTTAGCAGAAGCCATTGCCTCCAAGTGTAGTCAGACTCCCTTAGCAGAAGCCATTGCCTCCAAGTGTAGCCAGACTCCTGTAGCAGAAGCCATTGCCTCCAAGTGTAGCCAGACTCCCTTAGCAGAAGCCATTGCCTCCAAGTGTAGCCAGACTCCCTTAGCAGAAGCCATTACCTCCAAGTGTAGTCAGACTCCTGTAGCAGAAGCCATTGCCTCCAAGTGTAGCCAGACTCCTGTAGCAGAAGCCATTACCTCCAAGTGTAGCCAGACTCCCTTAGCAGAAGCCATTACCTCCAAGTGTAGTCAGACTCCTGTAGCAGAAGCCATTGCCTCCAAGTGTAGTCAGACTCCCTTAGCAGAAGCCATTGCCTCCAAGTGTAGCCAGACTCCTGTAGCAGAAGCCATTACCTCCAAGTGTAGTCAGACTCCCTTAGCAGAAGCCATTACCTCCAAGTGTAGCCAGACTCCCTTAGCAGAAGCCATTACCTCCAAGTGTAGCCAGACTCCCTTAGCAGAAGCCATTACCTCCAAGTGTAGTCAGACTCCCTTAGCAGAAGCCATTACCTCCAAGTGTAGCCAGACTCCTGTAGCAGAAGCCATTACCTCCAAGTGTAGTCAGACTCCCTTAGCAGAAGCCATTGCCTCCAAGTGTAGCCAGACTCCCTTAGCAGAAGCCATTACCTCCAAGTGTAGTCAGACTCCCTTAGCAGAAGCCATTGCCTCCAAGTGTAGTCAGACTCCCTTAGCAGAAGCCATTACCTCCAAGTGTAGCCAGACTCCTGTAGCAGAAGCCATTACCTCCAAGTGTAGCCAGACTCCTGTAGCAGAAGCCATTGCCTCCAAGTGTAGCCAGACTCCCTTAGCAGAAGCCATTGCCTCCAAGTGTAGCCAGACTCCCTTAGCAGAAGCCATTGCCTCCAAGTGTAGCCAGACTCCTGTAGCAGAAGCCATTACCTCCAAGTGTAGTTAGACTCCCTTAGCAGAAGCCATTGCCTCCAAGTGTAGCCAGACTCCTGTAGCAGAAGCCATTGCCTCCAAGTGTAGCCAGACTCCCTTAGCAGAAGCCATTACCTCCAAGTGTAGTCAGACTCCCTTAGCAGAAGCCATTACCTCCAAGTGTAGCCAGACTCCTGTAGCAGAAGCCATTACCTCCAAGTGTAGCCAGACTCCTGTAGCAGAAGCCATTGCCTCCAAGTGTAGTCAGACTCCTGTAGCAGAAGCCATTACCTCCAAGTGTAGTCAGACTCCCTTAGCAGAAGCCATTACCTCCAAGTGTAGTCAGACTCCTGTAGCAGAAGCCATTACCTCCAAGTGTAGCCAGACTCCTGTAGCAGAAGCCATTACCTCCAAGTGTAGTCAGACTCCCTTAGCAGAAGCCATTGCCTCCAAGTGTAGCCAGACTCCTGTAGCAGAAGCCATTACCTCCAAGTGTAGTCAGACTCCCTTAGCAGAAGCCATTACCTCCAAGTGTAGTCAGACTCCCTTAGCAGAAGCCATTACCTCCAAGTGTAGTCAGACTCCTGTAGCAGAAGCCATTACCTCCAAGTGTAGTCAGACTCCTGTAGCAGAAGCCATTGCCTCCAAGTGTAGTCAGACTCCCTTAGCAGAAGCCATTACCTCCAAGTGTAGCCAGACTCCTGTAGCAGAAGCCATTACCTCCATGTGTAGCCAGACTCCTGTAGCAGAAGCCATTACCTCCAAGTGTAGCCAGACTCCTGTAGCAGAAGCCATTACCTCCAAGTGTAGTCAGACTCCCTTAGCAGAAGCCATTACCTCCAAGTGTAGTCAGACTCCCTTAGCAGAAGCCATTACCTCCAAGTGTAGCCAGACTCCCTTAGCAGAAGCCATTGCCTCCAAGTGTAGCCAGACTCCCTTAGCAGAAGCCATTACCTCCAAGTGTAGCCAGACTCCTGTAGCAGAAGCCATTACCTCCAAGTGTAGCCAGACTCCCTTAGCAGAAGCCATTACCTCCAAGTGTAGTCAGACTCCCTTAGCAGAAGCCATTACCTCCAAGTGTAGCCAGACTCCTGTAGCAGAAGCCATTGCCTCCAAGTGTAGTCAGACTCCCTTAGCAGAAGCCATTGCCTCCAAGTGTAGCCAGACTCCCTTAGCAGAAGCCATTACCTCCAAGTGTAGCCAGACTCCCTTAGCAGAAGCCATTGCCTCCAAGTGTAGCCAGACTCCTGTAGCAGAAGCCATTACCTCCAAGTGTAGCCAGACTCCTGTAGCAGAAGCCATTACCTCCAAGTGTAGCCAGACTCCCTTAGCAGAAGCCATTACCTCCAAGTGTAGCCAGACTCCCTTAGCAGAAGCCATTGCCTCCAAGTGTAGTCAGACTCCCTTAGCAGAAGCCATTGCCTCCAAGTGTAGCCAGACTCCTGTAGCAGAAGCCATTGCCTCCAAGTGTAGCCAGACTCCCTTAGCAGAAGCCATTGCCTCCAAGTGTAGCCAGACTCCCTTAGCAGAAGCCATTACCTCCAAGTGTAGTCAGACTCCTGTAGCAGAAGCCATTGCCTCCAAGTGTAGCCAGACTCCTGTAGCAGAAGCCATTACCTCCAAGTGTAGCCAGACTCCCTTAGCAGAAGCCATTACCTCCAAGTGTAGTCAGACTCCTGTAGCAGAAGCCATTACCTCCAAGTGTAGCCAGACTCCTGTAGAAGAAGCCATTACCTCCAAGTGTAGTCAGACTCCTGTAGCAGAAGCCATTACCTCCAAGTGTAGTCAGACTCCATTAGCAGAAGCCATTACCTCCAAGTGTAGTCAGACTCCCTTAGCAGAAGCCATTACCTCCAAGTGTAGCCAGACTCCCTTAGCAGAAGCCATTACCTCCAAGTGTAGTCAGACTCCCTTAGCAGAAGCCATTACCTCCAAGTGTAGCCAGACTCCCTTAGCAGAAGCCATTGCCTCCAAGTGTAGCCAGACTCCCTTAGCAGAAGCCATTACCTCCAAGTGTAGCCAGACTCCCTTAGCAGAAGCCATTGCCTCCAAGTGTAGCCAGACTCCCTTAGCAGAAGCCATTGCCTCCAGACTCCTGTAGCAGAAGCCATTACCTCCAAGTGTAGCCAGACTCCTGTAGCAGAAGCCATTACCTCCAAGTGTAGCCAGACTCCCTTAGCAGAAGCCATTACCTCCAAGTGTAGCCAGACTCCCTTAGCAGAAGCCATTGCCTCCAAGTGTAGCCAGACTCCCTTAGCAGAAGCCATTGCCTCCATGTGTAGTCAGACTCCCTTAGCAGAAGCCATTACCTCCAAGTGTAGCCAGACTCCTGTAGCAGAAGCCATTACCTCCAAGTGTAGTCAGACTCCCTTAGCAGAAGCCATTACCTCCAAGTGTAGTCAGACTCCCTTAGCAGAAGCCATTACCTCCAAGTGTAGCCAGACTCCCTTAGCAGAAGCCATTGCCTCCAAGTGTAGCCAGACTCCCTTAGCAGAAGCCATTACCTCCAAGTGTAGCCAGACTCCTGTAGCAGAAGCCATTACCTCCAAGTGTAGCCAGACTCCCTTAGCAGAAGCCATTACCTCCAAGTGTAGTCAGACTCCCTTAGCAGAAGCCATTACCTCCAAGTGTAGCCAGACTCCTGTAGCAGAAGCCATTGCCTCCAAGTGTAGTCAGACTCCCTTAGCAGAAGCCATTGCCTCCAAGTGTAGCCAGACTCCCTTAGCAGAAGCCATTACCTCCAAGTGTAGCCAGACTCCCTTAGCAGAAGCCATTACCTCCAAGTGTAGCCAGACTCCCTAAGCAGAAGCCATTACCTCCAAGTGTAGCCAGACTCCTGTAGCAGAAGCCATTGCCTCCAAGTGTAGTCAGACTCCCTTAGCAGAAGTCATTACCTCCAAGTGTAGTCAGACTCCCTTAGCAGAAGCCATTGCCTCCAAGTGTAGCCAGACTCCTGTAGCAGAAGCCATTACCTCCAAGTGTAGCCAGACTCCCTTAGCAGAAGCCATTGCCTCCAAGTGTAGCCAGACTCCTGTAGCAGAAGCCATTACCTCCAAGTGTAGCCAGACTCCTGTAGCAGAAGCCATTACCTCCAAGTGTAGCCAGACTCCTTAGCAGAAGCCATTGCCTCCAAGTGTAGCCAGACTCCCTTAGCAGAAGCCATTACCTCCAAGTGTAGCCAGACTCCCTTAGCAGAAGCCATTACCTCCAAGTGTAGCCAGACTCCTGTAGCAGAAGCCATTACCTCCAAGTGTAGCCAGACTCCTGTAGAAGAAGCCATTACCTCCAAGTGTAGTCAGACTCCTGTAGCAGAAGCCATTACCTCCAAGTGTAGTCAGACTCCCTTAGCAGAAGCCATTACCTCCAAGTGTAGTCAGACTCCCTTAGCAGAAGCCATTACCTCCAAGTGTAGCCAGACTCCCTTAGCAGAAGCCATTACCTCCAAGTGTAGTCAGACTCCCTTAGCAGAAGCCATTACCTCCAAGTGTAGCCAGACTCCCTTAGCAGAAGCCATTGCCTCCAAGTGTAGCCAGACTCCCTTAGCAGAAGCCATTACCTCCAAGTGTAGCCAGACTCCCTTAGCAGAAGCCGTTGCCTCCAAGTGTAGCCAGACTCCCTTAGCAGAAGCCATTGCCTCCAAGTGTAGCCAGACTCCTGTAGCAGAAGCCATTACCTCCAAGTGTAGCCAGACTCCTGTAGCAGAAGCCATTACCTCCAAGTGTAGCCAGACTCCCTTAGCAGAAGCCATTACCTCCAAGTGTAGCCAGACTCCCTTAGCAGAAGCCATTGCCTCCAAGTGTAGTCAGACTCCCTTAGCAGAAGCCATTGCCTCCAAGTGTAGCCAGACTCCTGTAGCAGAAGCCATTGCCTCCAAGTGTAGCCAGACTCCCTTAGCAGAAGCCATTGCCTCCAAGTGTAGCCAGACTCCCTTAGCAGAAGCCATTACCTCCAAGTGTAGTCAGACTCCTGTAGCAGAAGCCATTGCCTCCAAGTGTAGCCAGACTCCTGTAGCAGAAGCCATTACCTCCAAGTGTAGCCAGACTCCCTTAGCAGAAGCCATTACCTCCAAGTGTAGTCAGACTCCTGTAGCAGAAGCCATTGCCTCCAAGTGTAGTCAGACTCCCTTAGCAGAAGCCATTGCCTCCAAGTGTAGCCAGACTCCTGTAGCAGAAGCCATTACCTCCAAGTGTAGTCAGACTCCCTTAGCAGAAGCCATTACCTCCAAGTGTAGCCAGACTCCCTTAGCAGAAGCCATTACCTCCAAGTGTAGCCAGACTCCCTTAGCAGAAGCCATTACCTCCAAGTGTAGTCAGACTCCCTTAGCAGAAGCCATTACCTCCAAGTGTAGCCAGACTCCTGTAGCAGAAGCCATTACCTCCAAGTGTAGTCAGACTCCCTTAGCAGAAGCCATTGCCTCCAAGTGTAGCCAGACTCCCTTAGCAGAAGCCATTACCTCCAAGTGTAGTCAGACTCCCTTAGCAGAAGCCATTGCCTCCAAGTGTAGTCAGACTCCCTTAGCAGAAGCCATTACCTCCAAGTGTAGCCAGACTCCTGTAGCAGAAGCCATTACCTCCAAGTGTAGCCAGACTCCTGTAGCAGAAGCCATTGCCTCCAAGTGTAGCCAGACTCCCTTAGCAGAAGCCATTGCCCCCAAGTGTAGCCAGACTCCCTTAGCAGAAGCCATTGCCTCCAAGTGTAGCCAGACTCCTGTAGCAGAAGCCATTACCTCCAAGTGTAGTTAGACTCCCTTAGCAGAAGCCATTGCCTCCAAGTGTAGCCAGACTCCTGTAGCAGAAGCCATTGCCTCCAAGTGTAGCCAGACTCCCTTAGCAGAAGCCATTACCTCCAAGTGTAGTCAGACTCCCTTAGCAGAAGCCATTACCTCCAAGTGTAGCCAGACTCCTGTAGCAGAAGCCATTACCTCCAAGTGTAGCCAGACTCCTGTAGCAGAAGCCATTGCCTCCAAGTGTAGTCAGACTCCTGTAGCAGAAGCCATTACCTCCAAGTGTAGTCAGACTCCCTTAGCAGAAGCCATTACCTCCAAGTGTAGTCAGACTCCTGTAGCAGAAGCCATTACCTCCAAGTGTAGCCAGACTCCTGTAGCAGAAGCCATTACCTCCAAGTGTAGTCAGACTCCCTTAGCAGAAGCCATTGCCTCCAAGTGTAGCCAGACTCCTGTAGCAGAAGCCATTACCTCCAAGTGTAGTCAGACTCCCTTAGCAGAAGCCATTACCTCCAAGTGTAGTCAGACTCCCTTAGCAGAAGCCATTACCTCCAAGTGTAGTCAGACTCCTGTAGCAGAAGCCATTACCTCCAAGTGTAGTCAGACTCCTGTAGCAGAAGCCATTGCCTCCAAGTGTAGTCAGACTCCCTTAGCAGAAGCCATTACCTCCAAGTGTAGCCAGACTCCTGTAGCAGAAGCCATTACCTCCATGTGTAGCCAGACTCCTGTAGCAGAAGCCATTACCTCCAAGTGTAGCCAGACTCCTGTAGCAGAAGCCATTACCTCCAAGTGTAGTCAGACTCCCTTAGCAGAAGCCATTACCTCCAAGTGTAGTCAGACTCCCTTAGCAGAAGCCATTACCTCCAAGTGTAGCCAGACTCCCTTAGCAGAAGCCATTGCCTCCAAGTGTAGCCAGACTCCCTTAGCAGAAGCCATTACCTCCAAGTGTAGCCAGACTCCTGTAGCAGAAGCCATTACCTCCAAGTGTAGCCAGACTCCCTTAGCAGAAGCCATTACCTCCAAGTGTAGTCAGACTCCCTTAGCAGAAGCCATTACCTCCAAGTGTAGCCAGACTCCTGTAGCAGAAGCCATTGCCTCCAAGTGTAGTCAGACTCCCTTAGCAGAAGCCATTGCCTCCAAGTGTAGCCAGACTCCCTTAGCAGAAGCCATTACCTCCAAGTGTAGCCAGACTCCCTTAGCAGAAGCCATTACCTCCAAGTGTAGCCAGACTCCCTTAGCAGAAGCCATTACCTCCAAGTGTAGCCAGACTCCTGTAGCAGAAGCCATTGCCTCCAAGTGTAGTCAGACTCCCTTAGCAGAAGCCATTACCTCCAAGTGTAGTCAGACTCCCTTAGCAGAAGCCATTGCCTCCAAGTGTAGCCAGACTCCTGTAGCAGAAGCCATTACCTCCAAGTGTAGCCAGACTCCCTTAGCAGAAGCCATTGCCTCCAAGTGTAGCCAGACTCCTGTAGCAGAAGCCATTACCTCCAAGTGTAGCCAGACTCCTGTAGCAGAAGCCATTACCTCCAAGTGTAGCCAGACTCCTTAGCAGAAGCCATTGCCTCCAAGTGTAGCCAGACTCCCTTAGCAGAAGCCATTACCTCCAAGTGTAGCCAGACTCCCTTAGCAGAAGCCATTACCTCCAAGTGTAGTCAGACTCCTGTAGCAGAAGCCATTACCTCCAAGTGTAGCCAGACTCCTGTAGAAGAAGCCATTACCTCCAAGTGTAGTCAGACTCCTGTAGCAGAAGCCATTACCTCCAAGTGTAGTCAGACTCCCTTAGCAGAAGCCATTACCTCCAAGTGTAGTCAGACTCCCTTAGCAGAAGCCATTACCTCCAAGTGTAGCCAGACTCCCTTAGCAGAAGCCATTACCTCCAAGTGTAGTCAGACTCCCTTAGCAGAAGCCATTACCTCCAAGTGTAGCCAGACTCCCTTAGCAGAAGCCATTGCCTCCAAGTGTAGCCAGACTCCCTTAGCAGAAGCCATTACCTCCAAGTGTAGCCAGACTCCCTTAGCAGAAGCCATTGCCTCCAAGTGTAGCCAGACTCCCTTAGCAGAAGCCATTGCCTCCAGACTCCTGTAGCAGAAGCCATTACCTCCAAGTGTAGCCAGACTCCTGTAGCAGAAGCCATTACCTCCAAGTGTAGCCAGACTCCCTTAGCAGAAGCCATTACCTCCAAGTGTAGCCAGACTCCCTTAGCAGAAGCCATTGCCTCCAAGTGTAGCCAGACTCCCTTAGCAGAAGCCATTGCCTCCATGTGTAGTCAGACTCCCTTAGCAGAAGCCATTACCTCCAAGTGTAGCCAGACTCCTGTAGCAGAAGCCATTACCTCCAAATGTAGTCAGACTCCCTTAGCAGAAGCCATTACCTCCAAGTGTAGTCAGACTCCCTTAGCAGAAGCCATTACCTCCAAGTGTAGCCAGACTCCCTTAGCAGAAGCCATTGCCTCCAAGTGTAGCCAGACTCCCTTAGCAGAAGCCATTACCTCCAAGTGTAGCCAGACTCCTGTAGCAGAAGCCATTACCTCCAAGTGTAGCCAGACTCCCTTAGCAGAAGCCATTACCTCCAAGTTAGTCAGACTCCCTTAGCAGAAGCCATTACCTCCAAGTGTAGCCAGACTCCTGTAGCAGAAGCCATTGCCTCCAAGTGTAGTCAGACTCCCTTAGCAGAAGCCATTGCCTCCAAGTGTAGCCAGACTCCCTTAGCAGAAGCCATTACCTCCAAGTGTAGCCAGACTCCCTTAGCAGAAGCCATTACCTCCAAGTGTAGCCAGACTCCCTAAGCAGAAGCCATTACCTCCAAGTGTAGCCAGACTCCTGTAGCAGAAGCCATTGCCTCCAAGTGTAGTCAGACTCCCTTAGCAGAAGTCATTACCTCCAAGTGTAGTCAGACTCCCTTAGCAGAAGCCATTGCCTCCAAGTGTAGCCAGACTCCTGTAGCAGAAGCCATTACCTCCAAGTGTAGCCAGACTCCCTTAGCAGAAGCCATTGCCTCCAAGTGTAGCCAGACTCCTGTAGCAGAAGCCATTACCTCCAAGTGTAGCCAGACTCCTGTAGCAGAAGCCATTACCTCCAAGTGTAGCCAGACTCCTTAGCAGAAGCCATTGCCTCCAAGTGTAGCCAGACTCCCTTAGCAGAAGCCATTACCTCCAAGTGTAGCCAGACTCCCTTAGCAGAAGCCATTACCTCCAAGTGTAGCCAGACTCCTGTAGCAGAAGCCATTACCTCCAAGTGTAGCCAGACTCCTGTAGAAGAAGCCATTACCTCCAAGTGTAGTCAGACTCCTGTAGCAGAAGCCATTACCTCCAAGTGTAGTCAGACTCCCTTAGCAGAAGCCATTACCTCCAAGTGTAGTCAGACTCCCTTAGCAGAAGCCATTACCTCCAAGTGTAGCCAGACTCCCTTAGCAGAAGCCATTACCTCCAAGTGTAGTCAGACTCCCTTAGCAGAAGCCATTACCTCCAAGTGTAGCCAGACTCCCTTAGCAGAAGCCATTGCCTCCAAGTGTAGCCAGACTCCCTTAGCAGAAGCCATTACCTCCAAGTGTAGCCAGACTCCCTTAGCAGAAGCCGTTGCCTCCAAGTGTAGCCAGACTCCCTTAGCAGAAGCCATTGCCTCCAAGTGTAGCCAGACTCCTGTAGCAGAAGCCATTACCTCCAAGTGTAGCCAGACTCCTGTAGCAGAAGCCATTACCTCCAAGTGTAGCCAGACTCCCTTAGCAGAAGCCATTACCTCCAAGTGTAGCCAGACTCCCTTAGCAGAAGCCATTGCCTCCAAGTGTAGTCAGACTCCCTTAGCAGAAGCCATTGCCTCCAAGTGTAGCCAGACTCCTGTAGCAGAAGCCATTGCCTCCAAGTGTAGCCAGACTCCCTTAGCAGAAGCCATTGCCTCCAAGTGTAGCCAGACTCCCTTAGCAGAAGCCATTACCTCCAAGTGTAGTCAGACTCCTGTAGCAGAAGCCATTGCCTCCAAGTGTAGCCAGACTCCTGTAGCAGAAGCCATTACCTCCAAGTGTAGCCAGACTCCCTTAGCAGAAGCCATTACCTCCAAGTGTAGTCAGACTCCTGTAGCAGAAGCCATTGCCTCCAAGTGTAGTCAGACTCCCTTAGCAGAAGCCATTGCCTCCAAGTGTAGCCAGACTCCTGTAGCAGAAGCCATTACCTCCAAGTGTAGTCAGACTCCCTTAGCAGAAGCCATTACCTCCAAGTGTAGCCAGACTCCCTTAGCAGAAGCCATTACCTCCAAGTGTAGCCAGACTCCCTTAGCAGAAGCCATTACCTCCAAGTGTAGTCAGACTCCCTTAGCAGAAGCCATTACCTCCAAGTGTAGCCAGACTCCTGTAGCAGAAGCCATTACCTCCAAGTGTAGTCAGACTCCCTTAGCAGAAGCCATTGCCTCCAAGTGTAGCCAGACTCCCTTAGCAGAAGCCATTACCTCCAAGTGTAGTCAGACTCCCTTAGCAGAAGCCATTGCCTCCAAGTGTAGTCAGACTCCCTTAGCAGAAGCCATTACCTCCAAGTGTAGCCAGACTCCTGTAGCAGAAGCCATTACCTCCAAGTGTAGTCAGACTCCCTTAGCAGAAGCCATTACCTCCAAGTGTAGCCAGACTCCTGTAGCAGAAGCCATTGCCTCCAAGTGTAGTCAGACTCCCTTAGCAGAAGCCATTGCCTCCAAGTGTAGCCAGACTCCCTTAGCAGAAGCCATTACCTCCAAGTGTAGTCAGACTCTTGTAGCAGAAGCCATTAACTCCAAGAGTAGTCAGACTCCCTTAGCAGAAGCCATTGCCTCCAAGTGTAGCCAGACTCCCTTAGCAGAAGCCATTACCTCCAAGTGTAGTCAGACTCCTGTAGCAGAAGCCATTACCTCCAAGTGTAGCCAGACTCCCTTAGCAGAAGCCATTGCCTCCAAGTGTAGTCAGACTCCCTTAGCAGAAGCCATTACCTCCAAGTGTAGCCAGACTCCCTTAGCAGAAGCCATTACCTCCAAGTGTAGTCAGACTCCTGTAGCAGAAGCCATTGCCTCCAAGTGTAGCCAGACTCCCTTAGCAGAAGCCATTACCTCCAAGTGTAGCCAGACTCCTGTAGCAGAAGCCATTACCTCCAAGTGTAGCCAGACTCCCTTAGCAGAAGCCATTACCTCCAAGTGTAACCAGACTCCCTTAGCAGAAGCCATTACCTCCAAGTGTAGTCAGACTCCTGTAGCAGAAGCCATTACCTCCAAGTGTAGTCAGACTCCTGTAGCAGAAGCCATTACCTCCAAGTGTAGCCAGACTCCCTTAGCAGAAGCCATTACCTCCAAGTGTAGCCAGACTCCTGTAGCAGAAGCCATTACCTCCAAGTGTAGTCAGACTCCCTTAGCAGAAACCATTACCTCCAAGTGTAGCCAGACTCCTGTAGAAGAAGCCATTGCCTCCAAGTGTAGCCAGACTCCCTTAGCAGAAGCCATTACCTCCAAGTGTAGCCAGACTCCTGTAGAAGAAGCCATTGCCTCCAAGTGTAGCCAGACTCCCTTAGCAGAAGCCATTACCTCCAAGTGTAGTCGGACTCCTGTAGCAGAAGCCATTACCTCCAAGTGTAGTCAGACTCCTGTAGCAGAAGCCATTGCCTCCAAGTGTAGCCAGACTCCCTTAGCAGAAGCCATTACCTCCAAGTGTAGTCAGACTCCCTTAGCAGAAGCCATTGCCTCCAAGTGTAGCCAGACTCCCTTAGCAGAAGCCATTACCTCCAAGTGTAGTCAGACTCCTGTAGCAGAAGCCATTACCTCCAAGTGTAGCCAGACTCCCTTAGCAGAAGCCATTGCCTCCAAGTGTAGTCAGACTCCCTTAGCAGAAGCCATTACCTCCAAGTGTAGCCAGACTCCCTTAGCAGAAGCCATTACCTCCAAGTGTAGTCAGACTCCTGTAGCAGAAGCCATTGCCTCCAAGTGTAGCCAGACTCCTGTAGCAGAAGCCATTACCTCCAAGTGTAGTCAGACTCCTGTAGCAGAAGCCATTGCCTCCAAGTGTAGCCAGACTCCCTTAGCAGAAGCCATTGCCTCCAAGTGTAGCCAGACTCCCTTAGCAGAAGCCATTACCTCCAAGTGTAGCCAGACTCCCTTAGCAGAAGCCATTACCTCCAAGTGTAGTCAGACTCCTGTAGCAGAAGCCATTACCTCCAAGTGTAGCCAGACTCCCTTAGCAGAAGCCATTGCCTCCAAGTGTAGTCAGACTCCCTTAGCAGAAGTAGTTCTTTGAGTGGCTCAGTAACTTGTTTGGAAGCAGAAAACTCACCGTCAGAGAATCCTGTAGGGTTCAGTGCGCTTAGACTTCCCTCTCTTACTGGTAGTCCCTGGACATCACTATCTGTTATATTTGGAGGAGATCTTCCTGTGAGGGAAGGGATAATGGCTGTTCTTCTTAGTCTTCCAGCGGTTGGAAATAAAGGCTGCTGTTGATCGGGCCAAATATGAGCATATACTCTCCATGGCATGTCTGTGCGGAGCATAGGAGCCGCTGAGTAGAGTAGCAATACCCAGAGGCAGCTCATCTCCTCACCACTTCTCCATGTCAGGCACAAATGGGTCGTGTGTGTTCCTAAAGGAATCCCGAGATGTGGTCCTCCATCACAGGTTGATAGCCTCTGTATGACAGTGCTCCATAGTGATGAGCCAGGTGGACGCACCTACATTGGGTCTAAAGTCTGGAATGAGGGTTGCAAAATAATCCTGCGTAGGTTGCCAATAGTTCCCAGTGCAGTTGTATTGTCTGCATACCAGGCTTGTGTTGCTGACTGCGGTAAGTTATTCATCAGAGGGAGAGTAGGCGTACATTGCCAAAGGGTCACGCTGTGTGGTCCCTTCCTGGGGGAGAATTGAATCCCATTAATGAATAGCCCCCTACAGGTGGTGCCCTGTAATTATGCGTAGCAAATGATGGGCATAGGAAGTGTGGTTATTGTTGCATTACCTGCATGGACAAGAACAGCTGCTCCAGGTTGACTCTGATGGATGGCAACTCACACATGCATGAACAGCAGCCTCCACACCGGATATCTGTCCAGCACAGAGTTGGACTGACCCTACACCTCCTGAATACCTCTTCTTGTAACTAACAAAGCCTCTTAGCAGTGATGTGTCTTGTAGAGCCCCCTATGTCAATTGGTCTGACCCCCGTCCAGGATTTCTTGCATGCTAGGAGATACCGACTCTTCTTTACGTTCCATTATTGCCTTTTTCTCCACTAGCAAAGCCCGTCTAAATATCTTCCACTCTGAAAGAAGCTCATCGCCATCAAGCAATGGAGGTGAGGTGTAAGTCGTCCCCGCATACTCAACCTCTTCTTCTGTTTGATAGAACTCGGCAAGAATCTTGATTTGCTCGCTGGCGTATGATGGTAAGGATGCTTCAATGGGTAGTAGGGAGGGACTGAATATGGACATGGCAGTAACAATCTTCATGGCTTTATCAGTAAATCGACTCTTAATATTTAGAAGAAGGAAATCGACGTATGGAATTGCAACTAGAGTTCGATACTTGGGCTGTGGTTGTGATAGAAGACCAACGGCTTCGTGCAGATCCATGTGTGCCGAGTGTTATATCATGTTTTTCCTTCAACAGAGATATTTCAGACTCGACTGAACCCAACCACTCACTTCTTTCGTCCTTTAGATGCTCGAGTTAATCCGTCGTGATTTTCAGAAGTACCGGTAACCTGCTCAAATTGAGTAGCTTTCTTTGCATCGAAACATTCATCCTTGCCAGGATATCCAGAACTTCTGACAGGAACACGATACTAGCAACTCCAGTGTACGTAGCAAGGAGAGCACCAATACCGTATGCTTCAGTATCACCTGATGTCTCATACAGCTGTTGTAGGGTGACGATAAGGGCAGGAAGCTCTCGGTAAATATTCCGTACACAGCATTCGTGTGAGAGCCATCTGGTATCACAAGGCTTCGCAATCTTAAGCTCAGGTGGCTTGAGGACAGACTGGACTGCTTTGAGAGATTCTGCTGTCTTGGGTGAGTAGAAGAAGAGCTTCCATATATTTCCCATAGTTCCAAACATCTTCTTGATCTCTGGAACACTGTTAGCAGCTTACATGCTTGCTAGTTGAAGCCTGTGGCAGGCACAGTGGATGTAAAAGGAATGTGCAGCTAGAGTTTGCATCTTATTTTGAACTCCATTGCGTTCTCCGGCAAAGGTGGCTGCTCCATCATAACCTTGGCCTATTAGTTTACGATAGTCCAGGTTCTTCGACTCAGGAAGGAGCTGATTGCATCTGAAATGGTAGCAGCATCTTGGGCACATACGTGGAGCACTGTAAGGAAGTGCTCCTCTGGTTTTCCATTTACAATCCACCGACAACAGATGGACAGCTCTTCTGTAGCACTAATATCTACACACTCATCAGCTAACACAGAGAAGTATGGGCTTGATTTTAAGCTCTCAATTAGCTTCCTATTTAGCCAGCTATTGATGGCCTCTAAAAGTATCAATGAAGAAAATTTGGATGTGTACTGAGCATTTTGTGGACCCTCTTTGAAATGTTGCTGGAGAAGTTCATCTCCACAATTTGCAACTGGACCAGGGGATCGAATGTGGTTGTAAGGGGCAGGCGATTTTTGGCAAGAAAATATATCAATCTCAAAAGCTTAAGAACTATGTTTCTGTTCTTTGCTCTCCTTTCTTCAGCCTCCTTAGCAGCTGCTGAACATTGCAGTTGTAGGACACTCTGCTCCTTTCCTTGTTCTGCCATTCGAGCATGGATAACAGCATCTCTGTGCCATTTTGACTGGCTGTGTTCCTTGAGTTGTTCAGTAGCGTTGTTCTGAATGTTCTGTCCATATGCTATTATTCTGTGGTTGGCTTTCCTAATTATAATAGTGTAGATTATGTGACAAGATGCATTAGATTATGTTGCAAGATGCAACTGTGTCATAATCTAGAATGTTCTGTCCATGTGCTAGTACTTTAACTATAGGAAAGTACCCTCAAAATGTCTCAGAATCAATCTGAGAGCATCGATTTTGCAAAAAAAATTCTGGGGGGAAATGTCCCCAGACCCCCCTACTTAGGGCTTCACGCCCATCACGTAAACACCAAACATTTTGAGTTTCCCCCCCCCCCCCCCCCAAACTATAAATCCTGTATGAACCCCTGTGTGAACCCCTGGTAATGCATTAGTTAGGGGTTAGTACTAATAATTAGTTAGTATTAATAGCATTGGGTTAGTATTAATAATAGCATTAGCATTGGGTTCGTACTAATAATAGCATTGGGTTAATAGTAATAATAGCATTGGGGTAGTATTTAGCACTAATAATAGCATTGTCTAATAGTAGCATTGGGTTAGTATTAATAATAATAGCCAGGGGCAAGCAGACACAAAGTTAAATCTTTAGTTAAAGAGCATCATCATTCATCATATCCCCCACCTATATACCACCCACACACCAGTGGCACCATCTCAGGGAAGTCATCCATTGCTGATTGGCCTGTTCCAATTCCCAGAAAGAGTTGAAGTTTGCATGTGTGCTCGCACTATAATAATGCTTGCTCATTGACACATGGGTGTGGTTCAAAATGCTGACATCCTTGATTCTGGCCTTTCACCTTTTAACCCCACTCAACCCGATGAAAACATGTACTATGATGTCATTTCATTCTTCCTTATATGGTCCCCCCTCCCTATTTATACTGTGTAGGCGTGGTCTAGTGGAAGAATATCCTTCGTCTTAATGCACTTCTCCGACCCATCATCGCTATCTTCCTCTGCTACTGCACTCTCCCATCCCACCCTTCCTCTCTCCCACTGTCACGCCCCTCCTCCACGCCCCCTCTCTATGCTGGGCTATAACGAGCTTTTGTTAAACAGGAGCCCCCTCAACAAGAGCCCCCTCAACAAGAGCCATGGACCTGCTGCCAGTGAGCAAGCAACACTCAAGCTCTACTCCCTCCACCACTGACACAATTATGTTCATAATAATCTTGTGCTGGTGACAATGGAAATATGATATCACAGATGAATATACACCGGTGTATATATATAGCTATCTTATGAACAGTTGATTTGTCTTGAGGAGTGGCTAGAGAAATTATGGGAATTGTTGGTTTAAATATATTCTTCCACTAATGATGACTGGAACTCATTTGTTGTAAAATCTCTATAAAAAATAAAAATAAACCATCTGAACATTTCGATATTCTTAATTACATTTCTATATATATATGTATATACCAGATCCACTAATCATCTAAAAATCAAACATCTTCATGCTCGTAATGTAAAGAACCTCCACTCATTTTTCACTTGCATTCCTTGCCTTAGGAATTCACTCCCTATAGTAGAGACTTGAATCTTCCATTATCTATTATAAAATATCAACCAAACTTAATCACTTCATTTCAAACTTTGATCCAAATAATTCATGCTCTTATCATTTTCTATGTCGATGTAACAAATGCACTAATATACCATCCCATCCTAACTTCCACTACTTAAATCTGGCCACTTGATTTTGACTTGTAGACCATCAGTACTCTTTCTCCCTAATCATGGTCACCACTCATGTTTCTATATGTATGTGTACTAGGTACTGTAAAGTGATTATTATATTAATAATAAAGGTCTCTTTCCGATTGTAACCGTCACTAAACGTAGCAGGAGCGCTGTTTCTCTTTGTCATTTTGCACGTAATGTACACATGTTTGTGTTCTCACGAGTTGGTTGACATACCGACAACCTCTCGTCAGCCCTTTTTTTTTAGCATAAATTTTCAACCAGAAACACTTCGACATCAATTTGCCCTGATCAAGACCTAAGGCACTAAAAGCAAGCATTGACAGAGAAACCTTATCAAAGTATTGAAGCCAGTTGAAAATAATGTAAAGTTTCAACCTGGTAGATAGTATTTTGATTGCTTTGATTGCTTTGATTTGACATTAAACGGGTAACTGCCAAATCCTTCTTTTACTTACTGCGCATGCGCAGAGACGGGGTTTCCTCTTGGCTCAAAATCAGTGTTGACGCATGCGCTGTAGGTCAAAAGAGGCAACTGGAAGAATTTCCGGTCTACACAGAATTGGGTAATCTTCTTCACATACATAAACCCTATAACAACGTCATATTCTCAGACGAGCTTCTAATGATATTTTCCTTCTCCATGTAGATGCTTCCAATAAAGCGTCCATAATTGCCAGCTTTTTTATTAACGAGCCCGAGCCGCAGCGAGTGCCTCAAATCTCGGGCGCGCGGTACTCGAGGAGGCTGCACGCGCCTTTTACATGTTGCGTCTGCGCGCTATCATATGCAGCAGCGTGGAGCTCTGGAGGAACCTGACAGATTTTTCTAATTGACCAGCTGGTGGTTACACTAGACCAGGTTAGTTGTGTCACTTTGAGGGATTTAGTTGTATACACTTTGAGGGTCGTAATAATACTATTATTGGCTATTGTTAAAGCAACTAATTGCATACCACTGGGGAGAACACTTAGTGTCACTCCAGTCAAGGACAAATACACATCTCCCAGCCATGAAGTGCTTGTACAGGTGTACAGGTTAGTAAACATGGTAGCCTCAGGAATGCACTCTGTTTTCCAACTTTGCAAGTAAGCACAGATCTGTTTACTTGCAAGGGTAGTGTGGATTACAAACTTGGCTTTTCACAGCCCAATACATGCAACTTGCATATCCATAAGGCTCTTGTGCTAGTTAGTGCGCAGCTCTGCTAGTCGATATCATTTAGGATCCTTTAATATACCAAGACTTGTATTCTAGCCAATGCACCTTGATTCAACAAGACTGATTCAAATCATTATAGCCTGGGATACAAGACTAGACTATATTATTAAGATTCCTCGGTGTTCCTGCTGACCAAGATGGAATACTCAAAAACAGTCATCAAAACCACAAGGAAAAGTGCATACTAGGAGCTGGAAGCATGAAACACATAAAAGATTGTGTCCGCTATTGAACCACTGGAATTTTCTACGCACCAATTTTCACGTGATAATTTCCCCCCTAGCAGTTGCTTCTCACTGATTGATTATCAGAAAGGGGCAGAGAGCCCACAACAAGAAAAGATGAGGATAATTCTGAGGAAAAATCAACTACTGTAGTTGCCAAACTACTGTAGTTTAGGAATTCAACTACTGTACTAGTTTGGGAATTCAACTACTGTAGTTTGGGAATTCAACTACTGTAGTTTGGGAATTCATGAATTCAAATTTTCCATGTTTTCAATCTAATGTTGTACTAGAAGAGATCCCACGTCTCATTTCTCCCAGCATGCTGAAATTGAAAGAGGGAAGAGTTAAAGATCTGTTGTGTACATTGCCTGTCAGCAAGCCAAGCTACAAGCACGGCAGAGGAAGGTACACTAGCATGTTATCTGGCAAGGATGGCTAGTAGGCTGGGCCAGGGATGGCTAGTAGGCTGGGCCAGGGATGGCTAGTAGGCTGGGCCAGGGATGGCTAGTAGGCTGGGCCAGGGATGGCTAGTAAGCTGGGCCAGGGATTGCTAGTAGGCTGGGCCAGGGATGGCTAGTAGGATGGGCCAGGGATGGCTAGTAGGCTGGGCCAGGGATGGCTAGTAGGATGGGCAAGGGATGGCTAGTAGGCTGGGCCAGGGATGGCTAGTAGGATGGGCCAGGGATGGCTAGTAGGCTGGGCCAGGGATGGCTAGTAGGCTGGGCCAGGGATGGCTAGTAAGCTGGGCCAGGGATGGCTAGTAGGCTGGGCCAGGAATGGCTAGTAGGCTGGGCCAGGGACGGCTAGTAAGCTGGGCCAGGGATGGCTAGTAAGCTGGGCCAGGGATGGCTAGTAGGCTGGGCCAGGGATGGCTAGTAGGCTGGGCCAGGGACGGCTAGTAGGCTGGGCCAGGGATTGCTAGTAGGCTGGGCCAGGGATTCCTAGTAGGCTGGGCCAGGCTGGGCCAGGGATGGCTAGTAAGCTGGGCCAGGGATGGCTAGTAGGCTGGGCCAGGAATGGCTAGTAGGCTGGGCCAGGGACGGCTAGTAGGCTGGGCCAGGCTGGGCCAGGGATGGCTAGTAAGCTGGGCCACATCCCTCCCAACCTTCTGCCATTACTCACTGTCTCCAGCTAAAGCTACTCAGCAAAGCCTGTTCCTGACCCATGAGCATGCTCAGTTGCTAGCACATGTACTGTGGCATGCTGTTGTACCCATGCCGATATCAGTGCTACTGTTGCTGATATTTCATCCTAGCTGGCTAGAACTTTCAACAACAAGCAAGATTAGCTGGACCTTTCCGGGGGGAGTAGTTTCAAGATACTTTATTTCTCCATTCTGATGTGGACAACAGGATATTTTTCTCTCTAAAAGTACCAGGTGAGAAGAAGGTACAGAGATAGATGAACACAAACATGAGATCTACTTCCTGGTGGTCAGATCTACTTCCTGGTGGTCAGATCTACTTCCTGGTGGTCAGATCTACTTCCTGGTGTCAGATCTACTTCCTGGTGGTCAGATCTACTTCCTGGTGGTCAGATCTACTTCCTGGTGGTCAGATCTACTTCCTGGTGGTCAGATCTACTTCCTGGTGGTCAGATCTACTTCCTGGTGTCAGATCTACTTCATGGTGGTCAGATATACTTCCTGGTGGTCAGATCTACTTCCTGATGTGATTGGTTTTGCTTTATGTCATTCCTCTAGCCTAGTGGCCCACCCACCAATCTCACCATGGCTGACTTCACCCTGAGTTATAGTGGCTCTAGCGGCTAGCCCAGTGGCCCACCCACCAATCTCACCATGGCTGACTTCACCTTGAGTTATAGGTGGCTCTAGCGGCTAGCCTAGTGGCCCACCCACCAATCTCACCATGGCTGACTTCACCCTGAGTTATAGGTGGCTCTAGCGGCTAGCCTAGTGGCCCACCCACCAATCTCACCATGGCTGACTTCACCATGAGTTATAGGTGGCTCTAGCGGCTAGCCTAGTGGCCCACCCACCAATCTCACCATGGCTGACTTCACCCTGAGTTATAGGTGGCTCTAGCGGCTAGCCTAGTGGCCCACCCACCAATCTCACCATGGCTGACTTCACCCTGAGTTATAGGTGGCTCTAGCGGCTAGCCTAGTGGCCCACCCACCAATCTCACCATGGCTGACTTCACCCTGAGTTATAGGTGGCTCTAGCGGCTAGCCTAGTGGCCCACCCACCAATCTCACCATGGCCGACTTCACCCTGAGTTACAAGTGGCTCTAGCGGCTAGCCCAGTGGCCCACCCACCAATCTCACCATGGCTGACTTCACCTTGAGTTATAGGTGGCTCTAGCGGCTAGCCTAGTGGCCCACCCACCAATCTCACCATGGCTGACTTCACCCTGAGTTATAGTGGCTCTAGCGGCTAGCCTAGTGGCCCACCCACCAATCTCACCATGGCTGACTTCACCCTGAGTTATAGGTGGCTCTAGCGGCTAGCCTAGTGGCCCACCCACCAATCTCACCATGGCTGACCTCACCCTGAGTTATAGGTGGCTCTAGCGGCTAGCCCAGTGGCCCACCCACCAATCTCACCATGGCTGACTTCACCTTGAGTTATAGGTGGCTCTAGCGTCTAGCCTAGTGGCCCACCCACCAATCTCACCATGGCTGGCTTCACCCTGAGTTATAGGTGGCTCTAGCGGCTAGCCTAGTGGCCCACCCACCAATCTCACCATGGCTGACTTCACCTTGAGTTATAGGTGGCTCTAGCGGCTAGCCCAGTGGCCCACCCACCAATCTCACCATGGCTGACTTCACCTTGAGTTATAGGTGGCTCTAGAGGCTAGCCTAGTGGCCCACCCACCAATCTCACCATGGCTGACTTCACCCTGAGTTATAGGTGGCTCTAGCGGCTAGCCCAGTGGCCCACCCACCAATCTCACCATGGCTGACTTCCCCATGAGTTATCGATTGTGAAGGAGGTGATGGGCACCAGGCCTTGACAACAGGCAGTCTTCTTTCAGCTTGGTAGAATCTAAGAATTGTTAGCTGTAGTGGCTCGTACCATTTTGTTGTTGTTGAAATATTGTGTGGTTCTAACTATTCGTTGCCATGGTGTTTTGTCAATGGTTTCCAGTGCTGCAGTATTCTGTAACTAGATAGTTCAATGTTGTCAACAGAAAACTTGAGATGTGATTTCAGGAATGATGAAATCAAAGTCTATTATAAGTGGTGTTTTGAAATCACC
Source organism: Cladorhizidae sp. MBARI D1340-BT2 (assembly GCA_028752905.1). NCBI lineage: Eukaryota > Metazoa > Porifera > Demospongiae > Poecilosclerida > Cladorhizidae > Cladorhizidae sp. MBARI D1340-BT2. The sequence goes on along the minus strand of JAQNBH010000004.1, from coordinate 3,736,255 downwards.
CGATTTCAATTCATGCTAAATAAGAACTCTGATTTTGCAAGAGTGATCTGTTGCATAGCAACACTCGTTATAGCCTTGCCATTTTCTTTAGGCTAGCAAACCGTTTTTAATACAATTGATAGAATGATAGACTAAAGCCCCCAGCATCTTCCTCCCTGTCTCCTCCAACCTGTCACATACAAGATGGCGTGTTTTCACGCAGTCTTAGTGCACCTTAAAAACTCCATTATTAAAAACTCCATTATCAATTTGGTTATTTAGAGGGCATTGCTTTGCTTTGTTTCTAATTAATGACAAGAAGAAATTGGTGTGCATCCCCAAGATTGCGGTTGTGAAACTGGAACTCTAAATTTGAATTTCTAAATGCCAATTATAAAAATATTCCATGTCACATTCTCCCATGCTCGAATATTCCACATCGCATTCTCCCATGCTGATTTCTCCCATGCTGAAGCTGAAGGCTGGAGGGATTTTAAATTGTTTTTGCGTGTGTGGCACATCTTCAAGAAAGCCGAGTAGGGAGAAAACGCCAACTTTTGTGCCCACCTTGGTATATTATCCAACCTTGTGATTAGCTACTGCTCTAGTCCATGAGGAGATGATGAAACAGTAAGAGCGAGCAGGCCATTATTAAAAATAAAAAAATGTTTTATTTACTTACTTAAAAGTAGTCCATGACAACAGTTCTAGGAGAGTGTAGAAGGGAGTAGCAACTGCATGCACTTAGAGGCTCTCGCCACTTTGTATTGTATTGTTCAAAGTGCACATAATAAGAAAGTATTCGCATTTGCTGGACCTTGTGGTCCTTCTTCCTTTAAGTGGCCAATAGTTTGCCAGCCGACCATTAGAGGAGGTTTAGTGGTGAAGTGGCCACTGAACTCCTTACCTATGACTGCATGTGTGTGTGTGTGAAGCAGTAGCTTGTCACATTGTCCCTATGTATATGCTTTGTGGTTATGCTGACCCTGTACCCCATGATGAAGTGATCTAGTTGGCTTGCAGGTCACTTCCTGTCCACACTCGAACCTATGGAGTGATGAGATCCACCGGCATGCAGGTCACTTCCTGTCCGCACTCGAACCTATGGAGTGATGAGATCCACCGGCATGCAGGTCACTGCCTGGCCCCACTCAAACCTATGGAGTGATGAGATCCACCGGCATGCAGGTCACTGCCTGCCACCACTCAAACCTATGGAGTGATGAGATCCACCGGCATGCAGGTCACTGCCTGGCCCCACTCAAACCTATGGAGTGATGAGATCCACCGACATGCAGGTCACTGCCTGGCCCCACTCAAACCTATGGAGTGATGAGATCCACTGGCATGCAGGTCACTGCCTGGCCCCACTCAAACCTATGGAGTGATGAGATCCACCGGCATGCAGGTCACTGCCTGGCCCCACTCAAACCGGACACAACAATTCTGAGGGGGAAAGCAGGAGAAGCTAGCAGGTGCTTGATGACACTATGCAGTGCACCTCGGTTACCATGCCACTAAGGAAGTTGTCTGGTAGTAAGGAACAAGGAAGTAGAGAAAGGAGACAAGGATGAGGCTAATGCTAGTGCAGTGGAAAGGTTCCAGTGATGGTGGAGGTAGAAGAGCTGACTTAGACTATGGGGTAGTCATCTTTGATTTGGATGAATGATGCAGCTAGCGATGGACTGAGGCCAAGTACTTTTGAGGGTCTGCTATTAAATCTCCAATCTGCTACAAAGTCAAGCCTTAACAGATGAAGTGTTGATGAGTGTTGCCTTACCACAACTTAATCACATGAATTCATTTTCCACCTATTCACATCTCAGATTACCCTAGCTTTTAGATGCAGGGTGTGCCCAGTAGGTCTGGGTATAGCACCGAGCAGCCTGTGCACATGTGAGCAGGCAGTGCGCATGTGAGCAGCCTGTGCGCATGTGAGCAGCCTGTGCGCATGTGAGCAGCCTGTGCGCATGTGAGCAGCCTGTGCGCATGTGAGCAGCCTGTGCACATGTGAGCAGCCTGTGCTCATGTGAGCAGCCTGTGCACATGTGAGCAGCCTTTGAGTAGCCTGTCTGCGCATGTGAGCAGCCTGTGCACATGTGAGCAGCCTTTGAGTAGCCTGTCTGCGCATGTGAGCAGCCTGTGCACATGTGAGCAGCCTGTGCACATGTGAGCACCAGTGCACATGTGAGCAGCCTGTGCACATGTGAGCAGCCTGTGTGCATGTGAGCAGCCTGTGCACATGTTTGTCAGACATTTTTAGAAATAATTGTCACTCCTTCGGTGTGGAATATTAACTGAACATTTGATTTTTCATCTGCAGCAAGTGAATAGTGTCTGTAATGAACCAGCGCACATGTGCTAGCAGTCTGTCGAGACACTTGCATAATTATGTGAGCATGTCAACTTGGCAGTAGCTGTCAACATTTGTCACCTGTTGAAAGAGTTCCTTGTGGAAACAAAAAGGAAAAAGGGAATGAACGAGGGCTCAGACAGAGAGGGCTCAGACAGAGAGGGCTCAGACAGAGAGGGCTCAGACAGAGAGGGCTCAGAGAGGGCTCAGAGAGGGCTCGGAGAGGGCTCGGAGAGGGCTCAGAGAGGGCTCAGAGAGGGCTCAGAGAGGGCTCAGAGAGGGCTCAAGAGGGCTCGGAGAGGGCTCAGACAGAGAGGGCTCGGAGAGAGCTCAGAGAGGGCTCAGAGAGGGCTCAGAGAGGGCTCAGAGAGGGCTCAGAGAGGGCTCAAAGAGATCTCAGAGAGGGCTCAGACAGAGAGGGCTCAGAGAGGGCTCAAGAGTGCTCAGAGAGGGCTCAGAGAGGGCTCAAAGAGATCTCAGAGAGGGCTCAGACAGAGAGGGCTCAGAGAGGGCTCAAGAGTGCTCAGACAGAGAGGGCTCGGAGAGAGCTCAGAGAGGGCTCAGAGAGGGCTCAGAGAGGGCTCAGAGAGGGCTCAGAGAGGGCTCAAGAGGGCTCAGACAGAGAGGGCTCAGACAGAGAGGGCTCAGACAGAGAGGGCTCTCAGAGAGGGCTCAGAGAGGGCTCAGAGAGGGCTCAGAGAGAGGCTCAGAGAGGGCTCAGAAAGGGCTAGAGGGCTCATGATGGCCACCTTAAGTGTGAATTTGACACTTGTTTACTTTGATTTTTGATTTGGACTTTGCTACACAGACAGGACGTGCCAAACAAACTTGGAACTAAATTCCAGGGTAGGGTTGCATGCCTGGAGCTAAATTCCAGGGTGCTGGTGCTAAATTCCAGGGCGTCTGGAGCTAAATTCCAGGGTGCCGGTTGCCTGTGTTAAATATTCCTCTGCCGTACAGCAATGCACTGGCTTCTGTATGCATGAGATAAAGAGGAAAGTGAGAGAGGAAGTATCCTCTACTCAGGACACTGTGGACATGCCTTTACCAAAGGGGTGAGCACTCTATTTAGCAGTCAGGGTTGAAGCACTTCAAGCCTGCTTGTTGGAAGTGGAAGCAAGTACTTAGTAAAGGTTCCTTGACTCAAATTCCAGAGATAGTATTTATGATATAGATAACAGCCTCATAGGTGTGTAGCATCCACATGACTTTACTCTTCATGGAATCACTGACTCTACAACCATATCACATCCACACACACACAAAACATACGAAATGCAAATTATGCAGGAAAAAAGACAATTCTTTCTTGGTCTCTTTCTGTGGGTGTAGATGAGCTAAAGGACATGGGTAGAAGATGAATCGGTGATGTTATTCATGGTGATCATGACTACTATCACTCTTGTGACAATTGAGACCTTGATAGCATAACTGTCTAGTATCGCCTGCTCTGAAGACACACAGCAACACAAATAGTTCCATCATCTCAACCAAGGGAAGAAGTGGGATGAGTATTGAGCCAGTTCACCTCTGGGAAGCATTTGTTTTGGAAATCCCTGCCCCCCGCCAATAAATAAATAATTATCTACACAAAGTTCAGATTTTGCATAAATCCAAGCAAGATGGCAGTCATGAGAAACTTAATGCAAGATGGCAGTCATGAGCCAGGCAAGATGGCAGTCACGAGCCAGGCAAGGTGGCAGTCACGAGCCAGGCAAGGTGGCAGTCACGAGCCAGGCAAGGTGGCAGTCACGAGCCAGGCAAGGTGGCAGTCACGAGCCAGGCAAGGTGGCAGTCACGGGCCAGGCAAGGTGGCAGTCATGAGCCAGGCAAGGTGGCAGTCATGGGCCAGGCAAGGTGGCAGTCATGGGCCAGGCAAGGTGGCAGTCACGAGCCAGGCAAGGTGGCAGTCACGAGCCAGGCAAGGTGGCAGTCACGGGCCAGGCAAGGTGGCAGTCATGAGCCAGGCAAGGTGGCAGTCATGGGCCAGGCAAGGTGGCAGTCATGGGCCAGGCAAGGTGGCAGTCACGAGCCAGGCAAGGTGGCAGTCACGAGCCAGGCAAGGTGGCAGTCACGAGCCAGGCAAGGTGGCAGTCACGAGCCAGGCAAGGTGGCAGTCACGAGAAACTTAATTTGACCATATTTTGAGAATTTTGAATTTGACTTATGATTGACTAAGGGTCAAAAATGGTTAGTGTTTGCTATGACCTGCACCATGTGGATATAATTTATTTCCAAAAGATGATTACAATAACCTTCTCAATAATCACTTGAAATTATTGTGGGTGTGGGTACATTATTGGGTGTGGGTACATTATTGGGTGTGGGTACATTATTGGGTGTGGGTACATTATTGGGTGTGGGTACATTATTGGGTGTGGGTACATTATTGGGTGAGGGCACATTATTGGGTGAGGGCACATTATTGGGTGTGGGTGCATTATTGGGTGTGGGTACATTATTGGGTGTGGGTACATTATTGGGTGTGGGTACATTATTGGGTGTGGGTACATTATTGGGTGTGGGTACATTATTGGGTGTGGGTACATTATTGGGTGTGGGTACATTATTGGGTGTGGGTACATTATTGGGTGTGGGTGCATTATTGGGTGGGGGTACATTATTGGGTGTGGGTACATTATTGGGTGTGGGTACATTATTGGGTGTGGGTGCATTATTGGGTGTGGGTACATTATTGGGTGTGGGTACATTATTGGGTGTGGGTACATTATTGGGTGTGGGTACATTATTGGGTGTGGGTACATTATTGGGTGTGGGCACATTATTGGGTGTGGGTGCGTTATTGAGTGTGGGTACATTATTGGGTGTGGGTACATTATGGGTGTGGGTGCATTATTGAGTGTGGGTACATTATTGGGTGTGGGTGCATTATTGGGTGTGGGTGCATTATTGGGTGTGGGCACATTATTGGGTGTGGGTACATTATTGGGTGTGGGTACATTATTGGGTGGGGGCACATTATTAGGTGTGGGCACATTATTGGGTGTGGGTACATTATTGGGTGTGGGTACATTATTGGGTGTGGGTACATTATTGGGTGTGGGCACATTATTGGGTGTGGGTACATTATTGGGTGTGGGCACATTATTGGGTGTGGGTACATTATTGGGTGTGGGCACATTATTGGGTGTGGGTACATTATTGGGTGTGGGTACATTATTGGGTGTGGGTACATTATTGGGTGTGGGCACATTATTGGGTGTGGGTACATTATTGGGTGTGGGTACATTATTGGGTGGGGGCACATTATTAGGTGTGGGCACATTATTGGGTGTGGGTACATTATTGGGTGTGGGTACATTATTGGGTGTGGGCACATTATTGGGTGTGGGTACATTATTGGGTGTGGGTACATTATTGGGTGTGGGTACATTATTGGGTGTGGGCACATTATTGGGTGTGGGTACATTATTGGGTGTGGGTACATTATTGGGTGGGGGCACATTATTAGGTGTGGGTACATTATTGGGCATTATTGGGTGTGGGTACATTATTGGGTGTGGGTACATTATTGGGTGTGGGTACATTATTGGGTGTGGGTGCATTATTGGGTGTGGGTGCATTATTGGGTGTGGGTACATTATTGGGTGTGGGTACATTATTGGGTGTGGGTACATTATTGGGTGTGGGCACATTATTGGGTGTGGGTACATTATTGGGTGTGGGTACATTATTGGGTGTGGGTACATTATTGGGTGTGGGTACATTATTGGGTGTGGGTACATTATTGGGTGTGGGTACATTAGGGTGTGGGTACATTATTGGGTGTGGGTACATTATTGGGTGTGGGTACATTATTGGGTGTGGGTACATTATTGGGTGTGGGTACATTATTGGGTGTGGGTACATTATTGGGTGTGGGTGCATTATTGGGTGTGGGTACATTATTGGGTGTGGGCACATTATTGGGTGTGGGTGCATTATCGGGTGTGGGCACATTATCGGGTGTGGGTACATTATTGGGTGTGGGTACATTATTGGGTGTGGGTACATATTGGGTGTGGGTACATTAGTTGAGATCATTCCTCCATAAAGCTCTTGCCAAGAAAGAACTTCAATCTTGTTTTATGGGTAGCTCAAGCATGCTACTACTGCTACTACTGCTACTACTACTGCTATTGTGCAATAAATCTATAACTGAATATCAATTATCTGATGCGATGACAGATTCTTTGAAGAAGTCATCGTCATCGTGGAACATCCCTGCCTGTGGGTTGCTGTAGTCACATGTTTGTCGTGGTATTGTATCAAGCAAAGAAAATGCATTCTAAACATGTTTATAAAAACTGAGTCATCTTCAGAGAACCAAATAATTTTTAGTACTTTCTATTGACTTTCTATTATAGAGAGTGCAGAGAGATATGACCTCAACTATTTTCCCTGTCATTTTCCCCATAAAAATATTTTATTGTTTTATAACAGCGTATATAAATATCCATAGGGTATAAGCAAAATATTGTAGGTCTTAGGAAACACATTTGTTTGGACAATTATAGTTCTGCACAACATTGAAGCCATTCCAGAACACATTATAACTGGTTGCCATGTGACTCCATACACACATAATCCCAAATGGCCCAAATCAAGTGTCTGGAACACCTTCAGGAAGGAGCCCAAGTAGTGGCATCTGCTGTCAAGATCTGCGATGAGGTAACCTGTTGTTTCAAAGCATAGCTATGATTGGTGGAGGACTAGCAACAAGAGATCTTCCGCATTGAATTCGGCAGCTGTCTAGCAACAATCTTTGACTTGTTATTAAATGGCAAATAAATAGGCACTGGCAGATGCTCTCTGGATTTTGATGTGCAGTTGCATCATCGCTCAAAGCCTACATCTTGGATGGTTGATCGTCCTTGCATGGGACTCCCGGCAACATGGCACAACTTACAAACGAAATATGTAGGCAGTTATCAATTATGTCATAGGAAAGGATGACATCATCAATTATGTCATAGGAATAGGAAAGTATGACATGTCTTTGATGAGTATCAGGAAGAACTTCCTTGGATGTTAATACTCATCAATGTCTATGGACGAGCAGGATCCGCCGAGATGTAGTGATGAAATACAATACTACCAGTAACAATAGTTGGCCTTCTCAGTGAATACCTGGAACAAGCTGGGAACTATGTCACTATGTGTGCAGGTGACGTTGATGTTCCCATAGTGTAGGCAGCTGGCAGGCAATGGCTGGTTTATTTACGTTACTCACTTTCATGTCAAAGAGGATCATTTTGTCATCTTCAAGTTGGAGATAAGAATGAGAACATCCGTCTGGAGCATTAAGGCTATGCAAAGGGTCTGGGGAAGAAATGTCTGTGGCAATCTGTTGGTTGCTCGTGCCATCCTCAGGTGGGATACTTCTCTGCTCAGGTGGGATACTTCTCTGCTCAGGTGGGATACTTCTCTGCTCAGGTGGGATACTTCTCTGGCGTATTCAGCATTGGCAAAGGCTTGCCCACAAACACCTTTATTAGATATCACAGAGTACTTGCTCAAATCTTTCTGGACAGAATTCCGCACTAGGTGTCGGTGAGTGCAGGAGAAACTGCCCTATGCCTCCATGCAAAGCACATCAGGCAGGACCCCAGAGACTCCTAGTATCTACTAGTATGACTCTCTGAGCCTCCCTATCATCAGCTGCCAGGTAACAAGCGATTTACTTCAAGTGTGGGATAGACAGATCTTGAGAAGGATTGAAGGTTAACTTCCTCCCTGCTATGTGACATTGGAAGTCGACCCAAAATCCACAAAATACTTCTCCAGTTCTGTGATGCAACTGCACAGTGAGCTGTGAGAATATTCACTCCTCCTGCCCAGGCTGGGCGTGGGTTCAGAGTGTGGAAAGGGACGAAACAATCCTCCCACAAACACCCAGGCCTGGATTTGTTGACCCATCATTATCCTCCACACCACCTGCATCTTCCAGGCCATTATATTTATTTACAAATAAGTTAAAAGAGAAGCAGGAGTCCGACTGCCATCATGGACTGCATCTCTCACAAGCTTTACTACTATTAATGTTTCTGGATGCTCTTCTGTTGAGGGAGGCTGCACAGGAACCTTGACTTATCGGGAACCACTCCTTTTCTCTTGAGAAAGGAGATGTTCCTAAATGCTGTAAGTCTTGTTGTGGCCATTAGCACCATGTCACACCTTGTAGTTATTTTATAAATGGATGTGAACTACAAAGATGTCATTCCTGAGAATATATTCCAGCAGCTATAATATCCCCTCCTCATGGACACATCCCCTCCTCGTGGGCACATGCTGTAATATCCCCTCCTCATGGACACATCCCCTCCTCATGGACACATCCCCTCCTCATGGACACACACCCTCCTCATGGACACATCCCCTCCTCATGGGCACATGCTGCAATATCCCCTCCTCATGGACACATCCCCTCCTCATGGGCACATGCTGTAATATCCCCTCCTCATGGACACATCCCCTCCTCATGGGCACATGCTGTAATATCCCCTCCTCATGGGCACATGCTGTAATATCCCCTCCTCATGGACACATCCCCTCCTCATGGACACATCCCCTCCTCATGGACACATGCTGTAATATCCCCTCCTCATGGACACATCCCCTCCTCATGGACACATCCCCTCCTCATGGACACATCCCCTCCTCATGGGCACATACCCTCCTCATGGACACATCCCCTCCTCATGGGCCCATGCTGTAATATCCCCTCCTCATGGACACATCCCCTACTCATGGACACATCCCCTCCTCATGGACACATCCCCTCCTCATGGACACATCCCCTACTCATGGACACATCCCCTCCTCATGGACACATCCCCTCCTCATGGACACATGCTGTAATATCCCCTCCTCATGGGCACATGCTGTAATCCTCCTCATGGACACGTACTTTCCCTAAACAGTCAGCCGCCATTTTGGACTATATTGTGTGAGGTAATGGTTAATAAGGTGTATTAATTTTTCTCCTGCAAACAAGTAAATTGTCACAGATATGGTTTGATTTATAAGAGTTGGGCCATTTTAGAAGTTACTGGTTTGATGACTTGAAATTGGTGAATAATAATAATTTTAATTGATGGTGGCTTTTATGGCGGAAAACTCGGCCTGCAAAGGTTTTACTGGGGATGTTCAGATCGGAGGGGATGTTTAGATCGGAGGGAAAGTGAGAAACCTGTTGATTTGGTTACCAGGCCTTTTGCAGCAATTTCGAGGGTGGAGTGGTCTAGGCTTTGCTGTGACCATAAGAGCTTCCACAATGGGTGATCCGGAAGTCAGATGTGATGTAAACTTTTGTGGTAAGAGATGGTTTTTGATAACTTTGTGGTCTAGTATGATGAAGGATATGGTAGGGGCAGCTCCAGAACCCAGAACAGTATTTATGATCAGTACAGCTGATAGTAACAATAGTAGAGCAGAAGTGTATTTTATTAGCTATTGTTATTAGCTATTGTTATTACATCAGGAAAGAAAAAGAAATAGTGGCTCCAAAACAGAGCGCTACAAGATAGTTAACCACGTTAGTAATTGCTTTGAGGTGCAATAGGCGGATTGTATTCTGCACTTTACAGTTCAAAAATGCAATAGTCCCTCAGTAAAATATTATTAGCGGAAGAGAAGGGGAGTAACCCGATAATCAGCCAGTCTGCATTGGGCGTATGGGTTTAACGCTTCACTAAAGACGGGAACGCAACCGTCAACGGAAGCTCAGCTCAGTGGTTTCCCTTGGTCCGCGTGGTCTAATCAATTCCACCCGCCCCCACAGTCGACTCCCTAGGGACTCCGCACTTTTGCGCTACTAACTGCAGACGTCAAGAAGTTGAAAGTTAGGTGAACACTGAAACTAGACTCTAAGGAGTGTCATCTTCAGCCATCATGAGCTGGAATGTAGTAAAGAGTAAGATCAGCAATACTAACTCATGCGCGGACCAGAAGGGCTCCGGCGGTCTGCAAGGAGCCGAGCCAGAACTATGCATCACCCTGATGAGCAGGGGCCTCAACTTCAGAGGGCTCATGCAAAGACTCCGCACTGCGGACCAGGACTGGATGGAGCAGTTCCTTACTCTGGGGGGGATGTCTGCAATTTTTGACGCCATGGAGACACTATCTTCTAGAGGATTCACGAGCATCAGCGACGCACTGAGGCAGATTGATTGCGTGAACTGCATCAAGTCCGTCATGAACAACCGGTTTGGCCTGGAGTTCATGATTGCGCTGCCTAGTGAGGGATTTATCAAGAAGCTAGCTCAAGGTAGGGACATGGAAGGTATCTAGCTAGCTAGCTAACTATTTTAGTTGGAAATGTCATCCTTGAAGTGGACTGGTCAGTCATTTCCTAAGCATGTTAGCTACTATTGTTATATTTCATCAGAATATCTTATCCTAGGACTAGGTAGGGTAGGGCTAATGTTCAGTGACCACCTCAGAGTGAATAATCTGCAATTGATGCAGACTACCTCCTCGCAAATCTGCAGGACTAGCTGTACACACCAAACGAGCATAACAGAGCACTTGCTCTCCCCTAGTCCCCTAGTCATGCATAGGATGTAGTTGTCTAGTTTTGCTGGGTTGAAATGGACCAAGTAGCCACTTTTCCCTGTAGCAGGTGCAGTTCACTCCTGAGTGTAGCTGGTTGCAGAGTTGCACTGGTGTGATGTTTTACTTGCTTGCATGCAGTGCTGGATACGAACAACTCGCTAGTGAAGATGCAGATATTTGAACTGTTCTCTGGTCTCTGTCTTTACTCGGAGGAAGGATATGCTCTAGCAATGGATGCCCTCAAAGATTACAAG
>JAQNBH010000004.1:3002204-3125013 GCA_028752905.1 Cladorhizidae sp. MBARI D1340-BT2 | reverse complement strand
AATATTAAGCCTCACTGAGCTGTGTGTGTGTAATATTAAGCCTCACTGAGTGTGTGTGTGTAATATTAAGCCCTCACTGAGTGTGTGTGTGTAATATTAAGCCTCACTGAGTGTGTGTGTGTAATATTAAGCCATCACTGAGTGTGTGTGTGTAATATTAAGCCTCACTGAGTGTGTGTGTGTAATATTAAGCCTCACTGAGTGTGTGTGTGTAATATTAAGCCACACTGAGTGTGTGTGTGTAATATTAAGCCTCACTGAGTGTGTGTGTGTAATATTAAGCCTCACTGAGTGTGTGTGTGTAATATTAAGCCACACTGAGTGTGTGTGTGTAATATTAAGCCTCACTGAGTGTGTGTGTGTAATATTAAGCCTCACTGAGTGTGTGTGTGTAATATTAAGCCTCACTGAGTGTGTGTGTGTAATATTAAGCCTCACTGAGTGTGTGTGTGTAATATTAAGCCTCACTGAGTGTGTGTGTGTAATATTAAGCCACACTGAGTGTGTGTGTGTAATATTAAGCCTCACTGAGTGTGTGTGTGTAATATTAAGCCACACTGAGTGTGTGTGTGTAATATTAAGCCACACTGAGTGTGTGTGTGTAATATTAAGCCTCACTGAGTGTGTGTGTGTAATATTAAGCCACACTGAGTGTGTGTGTGTAATATTAAGCCTCACTGAGTGTGTGTGTGTAATATTAAGCCTCACTGAGTGTGTGTGTGTAATATTAAGCCTCACTGAGTGTGTGTGTGTAATATTAAGCCACACTGAGTGTGTGTGTGTAATATTAAGCCACACTGAGTGTGTGTGTGTAATATTAAGCCACACTGAGTGTGTGTGTGTAATATTAAGCCTCACTGAGTGTGTGTGTGTAATATTAAGCCTCACTGAGTGTGTGTGTGTAATATTAAGCCTCACTGAGTGTGTGTGTGTAATATTAAGCCTCACTGAGTGTGTGTGTGTAATATTAAGCCTCACTGAGTGTGTGTGTGTAATATTAAGCCACACTGAGTGTGTGTGTGTAATATTAAGCCTCACTGAGTGTGTGTGTGTAATATTAAGCCACACTGAGTGTGTGTGTGTAATATTAAGCCTCACTGAGTGTGTGTGTGTAATATTAAGCCTCACTGAGTGTGTGTGTGTAATATTAAGCCTCACTGAGTGTGTGTGTGTAATATTAAGCCTCACTGAGTGTGTGTGTGTAATATTAAGCCTCACTGAGTGTGTGTGTGTAATATTAAGCCTCACTGAGTGTGTGTGTGTAATATTAAGCCACACTGAGTGTGTGTGTGTAATATTAAGCCTCACTGAGTGTGTGTGTGTAATATTAAGCCACACTGAGTGTGTGTGTGTAATATTAAGCCTCACTGAGTGTGTGTGTGTAATATTAAGCCTCACTGAGTGTGTGTGTGTAATATTAAGCCTCACTGAGTGTGTGTGTGTAATATTAAGCCACACTGAGTGTGTGTGTGTAATATTAAGCCTCACTGAGTGTGTGTGTGTAATATTAAGCCTCACTGAGTGTGTGTGTGTAATATTAAGCCTCACTGAGTGTGTTGTGTGTAATATTAAGCCTCACTGAGTGTGTGTGTGTAATATTAAGCCTCACTGAGTGTGTGTGTGTAATATTAAGCCTCACTGAGTGTGTGTGTGTAATATTAAGCCTCACTGAGTGTGTGTGTGTAATATTAAGCCTCACTGAGTGTGTGTGTGTAATATTAAGCCTCACTGAGTGTGTGTGTGTAATATTAAGCCTCACTGAGTGTGTGTGTGTAATATTAAGCCTCACTGAGTGTGTGTGTGTAATATTAAGCCTCACTGAGTGTGTGTGTGTAATATTAAGCCTCACTGAGTGTGTGTGTGTAATATTAAGCCTCACTGAGTGTGTGTGTGTAATATTAAGCCTCACTGAGTGTGTGTGTGTAATATTAAGCCTCACTGAGTGTGTGTGTGTAATATTAAGCCTCACTGAGTGTGTGTGTGTAATATTAAGCCTCACTGAGTGTGTGTGTGTAATATTAAGCCTCACTGAGTGTGTGTGTAATATTAAGCCACACTGAGTGTGTGTGTGTAATATTAAGCCTCACTGAGTGTGTGTGTGTAATATTAAGCCACACTGAGTGTGTGTGTGTAATATTAAGCCTCACTGAGTGTGTGTGTGTAATATTAAGCCTCACTGAGTGTGTGTGTGTAATATTAAGCCTCACTGAGTGTGTGTGTGTAATATTAAGCCTCACTGAGTGTGTGTGTGTAATATTAAGCCTCACTGAGTGTGTGTGTGTAATATTAAGCCTCACTGAGTGTGTGTGTGTGTAATATTAAGCCTCACTGAGTGTGTGTGTGTAATATTAAGCCCTCACTGAGTGTGTGTGTGTAATATTAAGCCTCACTGAGTGTGTGTGTGTAATATTAAGCCACACTGAGTGAGTGTGTGTAATATTAAGCCTCACTGAGTGTGTGTGTGTAATATTAAGCCCTCACTGAGTGTGTGTGTGTAATATTAAGCCACACTGAGTGTGTGTGTGTAATATTAAGCCTCACTGAGTGTGTGTGTGTAATATTAAGCCCTCACTGAGTGTGTGTGTGTAATATTAAGCATCACTGAGTGTGTGTGTGTAATATTAAGCCTCACTGAGTGTGTGTGTGTAATATTAAGCCACACTGAGTGTGTGTGTGTAATATTAAGCCTCACTGAGTGTGTGTGTGTAATATTAAGCCACACTGAGTGTGTGTGTGTAATATTAAGCCTCACTGAGTGTGTGTGTGTAATATTAAGCCTCACTGAGTGTGTGTGTGTAATATTAAGCCCTCACTGAGTGTGTGTGTGTAATATTAAGCCACACTGAGTGTGTGTGTGTAATATTAAGCCACACTGAGTGTGTGTGTGTAATATTAAGCCTCACTGAGTGTGTGTGTGTAATATTAAGCCACACTGAGTGTGTGTGTGTAATATTAAGCCCTCACTGAGTGTGTGTGTGTAATATTAAGCCTCACTGAGTGTGTGTGTGTAATATTAAGCCACACTGAGTGTGTGTGTGTAATATTAAGCCTCACTGAGTGTGTGTGTGTAATATTAAGCCTCACTGAGTGTGTGTGTGTAATATTAAGCCTCACTGAGTGTGTGTGTGTAATATTAAGCCACACTGAGTGTGTGTGTGTAATATTAAGCCACACTGAGTGTGTGTGTGTAATATTAAGCCTCACTGAGTGTGTGTGTGTAATATTAAGCCTCACTGAGTGTGTGTGTAATATTAAGCCACACTGAGTGTGTGTGTGTAATATTAAGCCTCACTGAGTGTGTGTGTGTAATATTAAGCCCTCACTGAGTGTGTGTGTGTAATATTAAGCCTCACTGAGTGTGTGTGTGTAATATTAAGCCTCACTGAGTGTGTGTGTGTAATATTAAGCCTCACTGAGTGTGTGTGTGTAATATTAAGCCTCACTGAGTGTGTGTGTGTAATATTAAGCCACACTGAGTGTGTGTGTGTAATATTAAGCCTCACTGAGTGTGTGTGTGTAATATTAAGCCTCACTGAGTGTGTGTGTGTAATATTAAGCCTCACTGAGTGTGTGTGTGTAATATTAAGCCACACTGAGTGTGTGTGTGTAATATTAAGCCTCACTGAGTGTGTGTGTGTAATATTAAGCCACACTGAGTGTGTGTGTGTAATATTAAGCCTCACTGAGTGTGTGTGTGTAATATTAAGCCACACTGAGTGTGTGTGTGTAATATTAAGCCACACTGAGTGTGTGTGTGTAATTTAAGCCACACTGAGTGTGTGTGTGTAATATTAAGCCTCACTGAGTGTGTGTGTGTAATATTAAGCCTCACTGAGTGTGTGTGTGTAATATTAAGCCACACTGAGCGTGTGTGTGTAATATTAAGCCTCACTGAGTGTGTGTGTGTAATATTAAGCCTCACTGAGTGTGTGTGTGTAATATTAAGCCACACTGAGTGTGTGTGTGTAATATTAAGCCACACTGAGTGTGTGTGTGTAATATTAAGCCTCACTAAGTGTGTGTGTGTAATATTAAGCCTCACTGAGTGTGTGTGTGTAATATTAAGCCTCACTGAGTGTGTGTGTGTAATATTAAGCCACACTGAGTGTGTGTGTGTAATATTAAGCCACACTGAGTGTGTGTGTGTAATATTAAGCCTCACTGAGTGTGTGTGTGTAATATTAAGCCACACTGAGTGTGTGTGTGTAATATTAAGCCTCACTGAGTGTGTGTGTGTAATATTAAGCCTCACTGAGTGTGTGTGTGTAATATTAAGCCACACTGAGTGTGTGTGTGTAATATTAAGCCTCACTAAGTGTGTGTGTGTAATATTAAGCCTCACTGAGTGTGTGTGTGTAATATTAAGCCTCACTGAGTGTGTGTGTGTAATATTAAGCCTCACTGAGTGTGTGTGTGTAATATTAAGCCACACTGAGTGTGTGTGTGTAATATTAAGCCTCACTGAGTGTGTGTGTGTAATATTAAGCCACACTGAGTGTGTGTGTGTAATATTAAGCCTCACTGAGTGTGTGTGTGTAATATTAAGCCACACTGAGTGAGTGTGTGTAATATTAAGCCTCACTGAGTGTGTGTGTGTAATATTAAGCCACACTGAGTGTGTGTGTGTAATATTAAGCCTCACTGAGTGTGTGTGTGTAATATTAAGCCTCACTGAGTGTGTGTGTGTAATATTAAGCCACACTGAGTGTGTGTGTGTAATATTAAGCCTCACTGAGTGTGTGTGTGTAATATTAAGCCTCACTGAGTGTGTGTGTGTAATATTAAGCCACACTGAGTGTGTGTGTGTAATATTAAGCCCTCACTGAGTGTGTGTGTGTAATATTAAGCCTCACTGAGTGTGTGTGTGTAATATTAAGCCACACTGAGTGTGTGTGTGTAATATTAAGCCTCACTGAGTGTGTGTGTGTAATATTAAGCCACACTGAGTGTGTGTGTGTAATATTAAGCCTCACTGAGTGTGTGTGTGTAATATTAAGCCTCACTGAGTGTGTGTGTGTAATATTAAGCCTCACTGAGTGTGTGTGTGTAATATTAAGCCTCACTGAGTGTGTGTGTGTAATATTAAGCCACACTGAGTGAGTGTGTGTAATATTAAGCCTCACTGAGTGTGTGTGTGTAATATTAAGCCTCACTGAGTGTGTGTGTGTAATATTAAGCCTCACTGAGTGTGTGTGTGTAATATTAAGCCACACTGAGTGTGTGTGTGTAATATTAAGCCTCACTGAGTGTGTGTGTGTAATATTAAGCCACACTGAGTGTGTGTGTGTAATATTAAGCCTCACTGAGTGTGTGTGTGTAATATTAAGCCTCACTGAGTGTGTGTGTGTAATATTAAGCCTCACTGAGTGTGTGTGTGTAATATTAAGCCTCACTGAGTGTGTGTGTGTAATATTAAGCCACACTGAGTGAGTGTGTGTAATATTAAGCCACACTGAGTGTGTGTGTGTAATATTAAGCCTCACTGAGTGTGTGTGTGTAATATTAAGCCTCACTGAGTGTGTGTGTGTAATATTAAGCCACACTGAGTGTGTGTGTGTAATATTAAGCCTCACTGAGTGTGTGTGTGTAATATTAAGCCACACTGAGTGTGTGTGTGTAATATTAAGCCTCACTGAGTGTGTGTGTGTAATATTAAGCCTCACTGAGTGTGTGTGTGTAATATTAAGCCACACTAAGTGTGTGTGTGTAATATTAAGCCACACTGAGTGTGTGTGTGTAATATTAAGCCACACTGAGTGTGTGTGTGTAATATTAAGCCACACTAAGTGTGTGTGTGTAATATTAAGCCTCACTGAGTGTGTGTGTGTAATATTAAGCCACACTGAGTGTGTGTGTGTAATATTAAGCCTCACTGAGTGTGTGTGTGTAATATTAAGCCTCACTGAGTGAGTGTGTGTAATATTAAGCCTCACTGAGTGTGTGTGTGTAATATTAAGCCTCACTAAGTGTGTGTGTGTAATATTAAGCCTCACTGAGTGTGTGTGTGTAATATTAAGCCTCACTGAGTGTGTGTGTGTAATATTAAGCCTCACTGAGTGTGTGTGTGTAATATTAAGCCTCACTAGGTGTGTGTGTGTAATATTAAGCCACACTGAGTGTGTGTGTGTAATATTAAGCCTCACTGAGTGTGTGTGTGTAATATTAAGCCACACTGAGTGTGTGTGTGTAATATTAAGCCTCACTGAGTGTGTGTGTGTAATATTAAGCCACACTGAGTGTGTGTGTGTAATATTAAGCCACACTGAGTGTGTGTGTGTAATATTAAGCCTCACTGAGTGTGTGTGTGTAATATTAAGCCTCACTGAGTGTGTGTGTGTAATATTAAGCCACACTGAGTGTGTGTGTGTAATATTAAGCCTCACTGAGTGTGTGTGTGTAATATTAAGCCACACTGAGTGTGTGTGTGTAATATTAAGCCACACTGAGTGTGTGTGTGTAATATTAAGCATCACTGAGTGTGTGTGTGTAATATTAAGCCTCACTGAGTGTGTGTGTGTAATATTAAGCCTCACTGAGTGTGTGTGTGTAATATTAAGCCTCACTAGGTGTGTGTGTGTAATATTAAGCCACACTGAGTGTGTGTGTGTAATATTAAGCCTCACTGAGTGTGTGTGTGTAATATTAAGCCACACTGAGTGTGTGTGTGTAATATTAAGCCTCACTGAGTGTGTGTGTGTAATATTAAGCCACACTAAGTGTGTGTGTGTAATATTAAGCATCACTGAGTGTGTGTGTGTAATATTAAGCCTCACTGAGTGTGTGTGTGTAATATTAAGCATCACTGAGTGTGTGTGTGTAATATTAAGCCACACTGAGTGTGTGTGTGTAATATTAAGCCTCACTGAGTGAGTGTGTGTAATATTAAGCCACACTGAGTGTGTGTGTGTAATATTAAGCCACACTGAGTGTGTGTGTAATATTAAGCCACACTGAGTGTGTGTGTGTAATATTAAGCCTCACTGAGTGTGTGTGTGTAATATTAAGCCACACTGAGTGTGTGTGTGTAATATTAAGCCACACTGAGTGTGTGTGTGTAATATTAAGCCACACTGAGTGTGTGTGTGTAATATTAAGCCTCACTGAGTGTGTGTGTGTAATATTAAGCCACACTGAGTGTGTGTGTGTAATATTAAGCCTCACTGAGTGTGTGTGTGTAATATTGAGCCTCACTGAGTGTGTGTGTGTAATATTAAGCCTCACTGAGTGTGTGTGTAATATTAAGCCACACTGAGTGTGTGTGTGTAATATTAAGCCTCACTGAGTGTGTGTGTGTAATATTAAGCCTCACTGAGTGTGTGTGTGTAATATTAAGCCACACTGAGTGTGTGTGTGTAATATTAAGCCTCACTGAGTGTGTGTGTGTAATATTAAGCCACACTGAGTGTGTGTGTGTAATATTAAGCCACACTGAGTGTGTGTGTGTAATATTGAGCCTCAATGAGTGTGTGTGTGTAATATTAAGCCACACTGAGTGTGTGTGTGTAATATTAAGCCACACTGAGTGTGTGTGTGTAATATTAAGCCACACTGAGTGTGTGTGTGTAATATTAAGCCACACTGAGTGAGTGTGTGTAATATTAAGCCACACTGAGTGTGTGTGTGTAATATTAAGCCACACTGAGTGTGTGTGTGTAATATTAAGCCACACTGAGTGTGTGTGTGTAATATTAAGCCTCACTGAGTGTGTGTGTGTAATATTAAGCCTCACTGAGTGTGTGTGTGTAATATTAAGCCTCACTGAGTGTGTGTGTGTAATATTAAGCCTCACTGAGTGAGTGTGTGTAATATTAAGCCTCACTGAGTGTGTGTGTGTAATATTAAGCCACACTGAGTGTGTGTGTGTAATATTAAGCCTCACTGAGTGTGTGTGTGTAATATTAAGCCTCACTGAGTGTGTGTGTGTAATATTAAGCATCACTGAGTGTGTGTGTGTAATATTAAGCCACACTGAGTGTGTGTGTGTAATATTAAGCCACACTGAGTGTGTATGTGTAATATTAAGCCACACTGAGTGTGTGTGTGTAATATTAAGCCTCACTGAGTGTGTGTGTGTAATATTAAGCCTCACTGAGTGTGTGTGTGTAATATTAAGCCTCACTGAGTGTGTGTGTGTAATATTAAGCCACACTGAGTGTGTGTGTGTAATATTAAGCCTCACTGAGTGTGTGTGTGTAATATTAAGCCTCACTGAGTGTGTGTGTGTAATATTAAGCCCTCACTGAGTGTGTGTGTGTAATATTAAGCCTCACTGAGTGTGTGTGTGTAATATTAAGCCTCACTGAGCGTGTGTGTGTAATATTAAGCCTCACTGAGTGTGTGTGTGTAATATTAAGCCACACTGAGTGTGTGTGTGTAATATTAAGCCTCACTGAGTGTGTGTGTGTAATATTAAGCCACACTGAGTGTGTGTGTGTAATATTAAGCCTCACTGAGTGTGTGTGTGTAATATTAAGCCACACTGAGTGTGTGTGTGTAATATTAAGCCTCACTGAGTGTGTGTGTGTAATATTAAGCCTCACTGAGTGAGTGTGTGTAATATTGAGCCTCACTGAGTGTGTGTGTGTAATATTAAGCCTCACTGAGTGTGTGTGTGTAATATTAAGCCACACTGAGTGTGTGTGTGTAATATTAAGCCACACTGAGTGTGTGTGTGTAATATTAAGCCACACTGAGTGTGTGTGTGTAATATTAAGCCACACTGAGTGTGTGTGTGTAATATTAAGCCTCACTAGGTGTGTGTGTGTAATATTAAGCCTCACTGAGTGAGTGTGTGTAATATTGTGTAATATTAAGCCTCACTAAGCAAGTGTTGATCACAACTAAGGTTCTGTACATACAGTAGTGTTGCATGTATTGTGTATAAGCAAGTGTTGACTACAACTAAGGTTCTGCACATACAGTAGTGTTGTATGTATTGTGTATAAGCAAGTGTTGATCACAACTAAGGTTCTGCACATACAGTAGTGTTGCATGTATTGTGTATAAGCAAGTGTTGATCACAACTAAGGTTCTGCACATACAGTAGTGTTGTATGTATTGTGTATAAGCAAGTGTTGATCACAACTAAGGTTCTGCACATACAGTAGTGTTGCATGTATTGTGTATAAGCAAGTGTTGATCACAACTAAGGTCCTGCACATACAGTAGTGTTGCATGTATTGTGTATAAGCAAGTGTTGATCACAACTAAGGTTCTGCACATACAGTAGTGTTGCATGTATTGTGTATAAGCAAGTGTTGATCACAACTAAGGTTCTGCACATACAGTAGTGTTGCATGTATTGTGTATAAGCAAGTGTTGATCACAACTAAGGTTCTGCACATACAGTAGTGTTGCATGTATTGTGTATAAGCAAGTGTTGATCACAACTAAGGTCCTGCACATACAGTAGTGTTGCATGCATTGTGTATAAGCAAGTGTTGATCACAACTAAGGTTCTGTACATACAGTAGTGTTGCATGTATTGTGTATAAGCAAGTGTTGATCACAACTAAGGTTCTGCACATACAGTAGTGTTGTATGTATTGTGTATAAGCAAGTGTTGATCACAACTAAGGTCCTGCACATACAGTAGTGTTGCATGTATTGTGTATAAGCAAGTGTTGATCACAACTAAGTTCTGTACATACAGTAGTGTTGCATGTATTGTGTATAAGCAAGTGTTGATCACAACTAAGGTTCTGCACATACAGTAGTGTTGCATGTATTGTGTATAAGCAAGTGTTGATCACAACTAAGGTCCTGCACATACAGTAGTGTTGCATGTATTGTGTATAAGCAAGTGTTGATCACAACTAAGGTTCTGCACATACAGTAGTGTTGCATGTATTGTGTATAAGCAAGTGTTGATCACAACTAAGGTTCTGCACATACAGTAGTGTTGCATGTATTGTGTATAAGCAAGTGTTGATCACAACTAAGGTTCTGCACATACAGTAGTGTTGCATGTATTGTGTATAAGCAAGTGTTGATCACAACTAAGGTCCTGCACATACAGTAGTGTTGCATGCATTGTGTATAAGCAAGTGTTGATCACAACTAAGGTTCTGTACATACAGTAGTGTTGCATGTATTGTGTATAAGCAAGTGTTGATCACAACTAAGGTTCTGCACATACAGTAGTGTTGTATGTATTGTGTATAAGCAAGTGTTGATCACAACTAAGGTTCTGCACATACAGTAGTGTTGCATGTATTGTGTATAAGCAAGTGTTGATCACAACTAAGGTTCTGCACATACAGTAGTGTTGCATGTATTGTGTATAAGCAAGTATTGATCACAAGTAAGGTTCTGCACATACAGTAGTGTTGCATG
Organism: Cladorhizidae sp. MBARI D1340-BT2; assembly: GCA_028752905.1. Lineage (NCBI taxonomy): Eukaryota > Metazoa > Porifera > Demospongiae > Poecilosclerida > Cladorhizidae > Cladorhizidae sp. MBARI D1340-BT2. The sequence continues at coordinate 3,114,678 of JAQNBH010000004.1, read as the reverse complement.
TATTGTGTATAAGCAAGTGTTGATCACAAGTAAGGTTCTGCACATACAGTAGTGTTGCATGTATTGTGTATAAGATCACGTAACTATGGCGCAATAGACAAAACCACACGCCTTCCTTTGGAGGCCATAGTAAACTGATTTGCTTTCACATGCTAGTCTCCAGAGAACCACACCCACTAATATTTCCTGTTGATGATCGAGGTTCGGCGTGTACCATATCTACGCTTGCTTGCTTCTAAATGTAAACAACATTTTTATGACTTTATTGGAGTAGAGGCTACTCACCTTCAAACTCTAATAATCTTTACTCGCCTTCAAACTCTAATAAGTACTCACCTACAAACTCTAATAATCTTTACTCACCTTCAAACTCTAATAAGTACTCACCTTCAAACTCTAAGTAAATATCTTTACTAACTTCAAACTCTAAATATACATCTCATCTTTACTCAACTTCACTCAACTTCAAAGTATACATCTTGGCTCACTTTATAAGTTTCCTTGATTCTCCTCATTAGCACTAGATGAGCAAGTTAATTAAGCTAGCTATGTGGTCAGGATGATCAGTCACCGCCGTGGGCTGAATCACTGTCCCCTGTAGATATGACCTCCTCTCCTTCGCCACAGCTTGACTCGTCTTCCGAGAGGGAAAAATTGCTATCATAGCACATGCCAAGAACATCAGCAAAATGGTTTCCTTCAAGACGCCAGTGCAATTGGTAAGGTTGGATCAGCATCAGGGCTACCATGGTTACTGATACAGTTCAGAGTTCAATACTTTCCCTACTGTTCGAGCAACACCCTGGGAGCACGCCCACACATTTACATTTACAGATGCTCAAGTAACACCCTGGGTACATGCACACACATGTATAGAGTGCTCAGTGCTCAAGCAACACCTTGGGTGCATTTACAGAGTGCTCGGTGCTCGAGCAACACCCTGGGTGCACGCGCACACACTTACAGAGTGCTGAGTGCTCGAGCAACACCCTGGGTGCACGCACACACACTTACAGAGTGCTGAGTGCTCGAGCAACACCCTGGGTGCACGCACACACACTTACAGAGTGCTGGACCAACACCCTGGGTGCACGCACACACACTTACAGAGTGCTGAGTGTTCGAGCAACACCCTGGGTGCACGCACACACACTTACAGAGTGCTGAGTGCTCGAGCAACACCCTGGGTGCACGCACACACACTTACAGAGTGCTGGACCAACACCCTGGGTGCATGCACACACACTTACAGAGTGCTGAGTGCTCGAGCAACACCCTGGGTGCATGCACACACACTTACAGAGTGCTGAGTGCTCGAGCAACACCCTGGGTGCACGCACACACACTTACAGAGTGCTCCAGCAACACCCTGGGTGAACGCACACACGCTTACAGAGTGCTCAGTGCTCGAGCAACACCCTGGGTGCACGCACACATACTTACAGAGTGCTGAGTGTTCGAGCAACACCCTGGGTGCACGCACACATACTTACAGAGTGCTGGACCAACACCCTGGGTGCATGCACACACACTTACAGAGTGCTGAGTGCTCGAGCAACACCCTGGGTGCACGCACACACACTTACAGAGTGCTGGACCAACACCCTGGGTGCATGCACACACACTTACAGAGTGCTCAGTGCTCAAGCAACACCCTGGGTGCACGCACACATGTTTACAGATGCTCATGCAAACAACTGATATTAGATATGCATTTTTGTATTGCAGTATCACTCTCGCAGGTATGTCATGTGTATGTCACATGATGTGACATACACATGACGTCATGACGTACATGAAAGATAAGTCACATGTATGTCACATGTATGTCACATGTGTCCATGAAAGAGTTTGTGTCCTGATATAGCCGGACAATGCTTCACACTTTTGATGAGAAATGCAGAGCCTCCGTATGTATTTAGGCTGGGTGTTTCCAAATAATACACACCAGAGCTGGGACAATGAGGTGGTACCATATGAAGCATGGTCTCACCTTGTTGCCTTGACGAGTCCTCCAACACTTTGCGACTGTCCTCCAGTTCTGCAAACACTGTTGATTAAGCCAACCATACTCAATAGGTAAGGGTCACCACACACAGTCACACCATTCATGTTAGGTAAGGGGTCACAACACAGAGATGCTACACAGGGTAACAATATAATGAGGAGCCACACCCACTCATTCTAGCAGGATTACCACACCACCATTCATGTTAGGTAAGTGGTCACCACACAGCCACACCATTCATGTTAGGTAAGGGTTCACCACACAGCCACACCATTCATGTTAGGTAAGTGGTCACCACACATCCACACCATTCATGTTAGGTAAGTGGTCACCACACATCCACACCATTAATGTTAATGTTAGGTAAGGGTTCACCACACAGCCACACCATTAATGTTAGGTAAGTGGTCACCACACAGCCACACCATTAATGTTAGGTAAGGGGTCACCACACAGCCCACAGCATTCATGTTAGGTAAGGGGTCACCACACAGCCACACCATTCATGTTAGGTAAGGGACCACAATGAGCCCATCTGCCACACCCACTAAATAAGGGTAGGAAGCCACACCCGCCCATGCCCGGTAAGGGGTCACAATAATGAGCAGTCACACAGACCTGCCAACCCCAGAGTCATGAAAATCTGGAGATACCCCAAAAAATCCTCAAAAAATCTGGAGATTTGGTATAAAATCTGCTTATCATTTGCATCAAGTCATAACATAAGCATGCTAAGCATTCTAAATTAATTTTCCCCCATTCCCCCCCCCCCAAATAACACACTGCTTATCAGTTTAATGATTATGAATTATAGCAAGAAGTTGCCCCTTTTGCATGGTCTAAAATTTTCTCATCAGGCACCCAGCGGAACAGGGAACTTCAGATTCAGGGAATGCTAGCTTCATGGCTAGAATGCTTGACAAAGTGCCATCGAGTTTCATTGCCGAGCGTCTGTCTTATTCTTTCCGACAATGCTCAAGAGTCATTCCTCTTCAGCATTACTCTGAGGGAGGACAACAACTACCTCAGCGACACGAAATAGGTATTTGAAACACTGACAAGGTAGTTCGGATAAGCAAAAAGTTCGGATATGCACAAAAACACACACAAATATTAATCATAAATTCATGAATGTAATTAATGCTGAATCACTTTGGAACTATTTTCAATATACTTTTAATCTGCAGGTCCTTTGGTTAATAAGAAGCTCACTTCCTGATACTAGAAGGATTTAGGTCCTCAGTAACTGGCATGCTGTTTTACATATTATATACATATTTTTTATATTCATAATGTTGTATTCAGAGAAAATAGTCCACCGACTGCAGTGCCTTGGGGCTTGCCCACTTTTTCTGAACGAACCACAGATATAAAGCATTTTCTAGTTGTTCGTCTTTAGCAAGGCGCATGACTTTGCGAGTTGAACTTATCCCCCGACAGTCAAGGTTGTCCGCGAACTCTCGAAGTTTGGCATCGTTCTTGTTATTGTCGACTTCTCTACGCCTTACTCTTCCGCTAGTCCGGCTTGATTGGCTCCATTTGATATCTTGCTTAGCATGGCTATCTTTGACTCAATCGACAAAACTACTCTCTTCCTTTTGCTGGCCAAAGCGAACTAGTTTCCACGTGAAACTTACGTAAACGATTTGGCAGATCGACGACCATTACCGGGTTTATTATTTAATCGGGAGTTCGAGGTATATATGTATTATATATTTTTTTAACCTGAACCCTGATCTTTAAAAAAATCAATTCCTCAGAAAGTCGGGTGAATTGGATATTCAATCGGGAGATCTTGAGATTAGTGTTGAAATCGGGTGACACCCGGCAGCATCGGTGAGTTGGCAGGTCTGGTCACACCTACTCACAGATTAGATACAGAGTTCCAATGACAGCTGAAGCATCATTTTTATCCAGCACTAAGCACATTCATGGATATCATCCAAGGCTGGGCAGAATGCACGAGCAATAATTGGGCAGACTGGACCTTCACAATTGAACTTTAAACATTCAAGCTTGGAGGTGGAGGGGGGAGGAGCTATCATAATGGTGTGAGGCTCTGCACAAAGTAGCTAACTACTGACAGAAATGTGAGCAGCAGCTTGAGGAGGGAGTCCAGAGCAGTGGGAACGATGGCTGAAAGGAAGACGACAACAGCATAGATTTAGAGTTCGAGTCCTCCTTATAATGTGGACAAGGTGAAAGAGGAGAGCTCTGGAAGCAAACAATGAATGCATCTGTGCAGTGAACATGTCAGGGGAGCAGGAAAATCCCTGAGCAACATCGACAGCATTGACACTGGCTGAAGCAAAAGGCTAATACTGTGCCCCTAAGCAGTGTCAGCATTGAATAAGACAATGTGGACATGCTAGTAGAGAGTTTATGCAGTTATTTAAAGTAATTCCAGGATAGACTAAGAGCATATCATAACCGCATACACAGCCAAGTTCTTATGGCTCCTCTGTACAAAACTTGCTTCAGTTTCACACAATCACAGGTGCTAGCTAGTGTGAATTAAAAATAAAAAAACTTTGTCACAAAACTTAACTACCAACACTTGATATTTATTTAGCTTACACTTATTGTAGGTATCCAGCTCTAGCTTGGCCGCATCCAATTCTACGCAGAGTTGGTCTATCAGTTCCGAACCTTACACATAATTATAATAGTAATGTTATCCAGGTAACTTCTGACCGTACCTCTCTCTCCAGTCTTCATTTCCTCCTCCAGTCTCTGTACTGCAGGGACGGTGACTCTACGGTGGTCCACCAATGAGCTCAACTCCCTCCGCACTCGAGCTACTTCCTTGTTCGTAGCCATTATTTCCCGCCTTGTTTTGAGTGACACGTTTGCGATCCTTTACCGGCTACCCCGCGGCATGTTGATTTTGCGAAGCTATGTCCGAGAATAGAGGTTTACTGCCAGAGACTCCTCGAATGGTTGGGGCTGGGGGAAAGAGTCGAGGGGGGAGTTATTTTCTTTGGCCATTTAGTGGTTTCAGTGTCTGAGGAATGGAGCAATGAATACTACTGCTAATGATTAACAAGAAAGGAGACAGACATTCATGAAATTTTGAAAGCAGTTAAAATTGGGGGGGGGGGGGGGGGGGGGGCAGGTATTGCACAACCTCAATAGTGACAAGTATGTGGCAGCCAGTATTACACAACCTCAATAGTGACAAGTATGTGGCAGTCAGTATTACACAACCTCAATAGTGACAAGTATGTGGCAGCCAGTATTACACAACCTCAATAGTGACAAGTATGTGGCAGTCAGTATTACACAACCTCAATAGTGACAAGTATGTGGCAGTCAGTATTACACAACCTCAATAGTGACAAGTATGTGGCAGCCAGTATTACACAACCTCAATAGTGACAAGTATGTGGCAGTCAGTATTACACAACCTCAATAGTGACAAGTATGTGGCAGCCAGTATTACACAACCTCAATAGTGACAAGTATGTGGCAGTCAGTATTACACAACCTCAATAGTGACAAGTATGTGGCAGTCAGTATTACACAACCTCAATAGTGACAAGTATGTGGCAGTCAGTATTACACAACCTCAATAGTGACAAGTATGTGGCAGTCAGTATTACACAACCTCAATAGTGACAAGTATGTGGCAGTCAGTATTACACAACCTCAATAGTGACAAGTATGTGGCAGTCAGTATTACACAACCTCAATAGTGACAAGTATGTGGCAGCCAGTATTACACAACCTCAATAGTGACAAGTATGTGGCAGTAAGTATTACACAACCTCAATAGTGACAAGTATGTGGCAGCCAGTATTACACAACCTCAATAGTGACAAGTATGTGGCAGTCAGTATTACACAACCTCAATAGTGACAAGTATGTGGCAGCCAGTATTACACAACCTCAATAGTGACAAGTATGTGGCAGCCAGTATTATACAACCTCAATAGTGACAAGTATGTGGCAGTCAGTATTACACAACCTCAATAGTGACAAGTATGTGGCAGTCAGTATTACACAACCTCAATAGTGACAAGTATGTGGCAGTCAGTATTACACAACCTCAATAGTGACAAGTATGTGGCAGTCAGTATTACACAACCTCAATAGTGGCAAGTATGTGGCAGTCAGTATTACACAACCTCAATAGTGACAAGTATGTGGTAGTAAGTATTACACAACCTCAATAGTGACAAGCATGTGGCAGTCAGTATTACACAACCTCAATAGTGACAAGTAAGTGGCAGTAAGTATTACACAACCTCAATAGTGACAAGTATGTGGTAGTCAGTATTACACAACCTCAATAGTGACAAGTATGTGATGCAGTCAGTATTACACAACCTCAATAGTGGCAAGTATGTGGCAGTCAGTATTACACAACCTCAATAGTGACAAGTATGTGGCAGCCAGTATTACACAACCTCAATAATGACAAGTATGTGGCAGTCAGTATTGCACAACCTCAATAGTGACAAGTTTGTGGCAGCCAGTATTACACGACCTCAATTGTGACAAGTATGTGGCAGTCAGTATTACACAACCTCAATAGTGACAAGTATGTGGCAGTCAGTATTACACAACCTCAATAGTGACAAGTATGTGGTAGTCAGTATTACACAACCTCAATAGTGACAAGTATGTGGCAGTAAGTATTACACAACCTCAATAGTGACAAGTATGTGGCAGCCAGTATTACACAACCTCAATAGTGACAAGTATGTGGTAGTAAGTATTACACGACCTCAATAGTGACAAGTATGTGGCAGTCAGTATTACACAACCTCAATAGTGGCAAGTATGTGGCAGCCAGTATTACACAACCTCAATAGTGACAAGTATGTGGCAGTCAGTATTACACAACCTCAATAGTGACAAGTATGTGGCAGTCAGTATTACACAACCTCAATAGTGACAAGTATGTGGCAGTCAGTATTGCCCAACCTCAATAGTGACAAGTATGTGGCAGTCAGTACTTGCACAACCTCAATAGTGACAAGTATGTGGCAGTCAGTATTACACAACCTCAATAGTGACAAGTATGTGGTAGTAAGTATTACACAACCTCAATAGTGACAAGTATGTGGCAGTCAGTATTACACAACCTCAATAGTGACAAGTATGTGGTAGTAAGTATTACACAACCTCAATAGTGACAAGTATGTGGCAGTCAGTACTTGCACAACCTCAATAGTGACAAGTATGTGGCAGTAAGTATTGCACAACCTCAATAGTGACAAGTATGTGGCTGCCAGTATTACACAACCTCAATAGTGACAAGTATGTGGCAGTCAGTACTTGCACAACCTCAATAGTGACAAGTATGTGGCAGTAAGTATTGCACAACCTCAATAGTGGCAAGTATGTGGCAGTCAGTATTACACAACCTCAATAGTGACAAGTATGTGGCAGCCAGTATTACACAACCTCAATAGTGACAAGTATGTGACAGTCAGTATTACACAACCTCAATAGTGACAAGTATGTGGTAGTAAGTATTACACAACCTCAATAGTGGCAAGTATGTGGCAGTCAGTATTACACAACCTCAATAGTGACAAGTATGTGGCAGTAAGTATTACACAACCTCAATAGTGACAAGTATGTGGCAGTCAGTATTACACAACCTCAATAGTGACAAGTATGTGGCAGTCAGTATTACACAACCTCAATAGTGACAAGTATGTGGCAGTCAGTATTACACAACCTCAATAGTGACAAGTATGTGGCAGTAAGTATTGCACAACCTCAATAGTGACAAGTATGTGGCTGCCAGTATTACACAACCTCAATAGTGACAAGTATGTGGCAGTAAGTATTACACAACCTCAATAGTGACAAGTATGTGGCAGTCAGTATTACACAACCTCAATAGTGACAAGTATGTGGCAGTCAGTATTACACAACCTCAATAGTGACAAGTATGTGGCAGTAAGTATTGCACAACCTCAATAGTGACAAGTATGTGGCTGCCAGTATTACACAACCTCAATAGTGACAAGTATGTGGCAGTAAGTATTACACAACCTCAATAGTGACAAGTATGTGGCAGTCGGTATTACACAACCTCAATAGTGACAAGTATGTGGCAGCCAGTATTACACAACCTCAATAGTGGCAAGTATGTGGCAGTCAGTATTACACAACCTCAATAGTGACAAGTATGTGGCAGCCAGTATTACACAACCTCAATAGTGGCAAGTATGTGGCAGTCAGTATTACACAACCTCAATAGTGACAAGTATGTGGCAGTAAGTATTACACAACCTCAATAGTGACAAGTATGTGGCAGTAAGTATTACACAACCTCAATAGTGACAAGTATGTGGCAGTCAGTATTACACAACCTCAATAGTGACAAGTATGTGGCAGTCAGTATTATACAACCTCAATAGTGACAAGTATGTGGCAGTAAGTATTACACAACCTCAATAGTGGCAAGTATGTGGCAGTAAGTATTACACAACCTCAATAGTGACAAGTATGTGACAGCCAGTATTACACAACCTCAATAGTGACAAGTATGTGGCAGTCAGTATTACACAACCTCAATAGTGACAAGTATGTGGTAGTAAGTATTACACAACCTCAATAGTGGCAAGTATGTGGTAGTCAGTATTGCCCAACCTCAATAGTGACAAGTATGTGGCAGTCAGTATTACACAACCTCAATAGTGACAAGTATGTGGCAGTAAGTATTACACGACCTCAATAGTGACAAGTATGTGGCAGTCAGTATTACACAACCTCAATAGTGACAAGTATGTGGCAGTCAGTATTATACAACCTAAATAGTGACAAGTATGTGGCAGTCAGTATTACACAACCTCAATAGTGACAAGTATGTGGCAGCCAGTATTACACAACCTCAATAGTGACAAGTATGTGGCAGTAAGTATTACACAACCTCAATAGTGGCAAGTATGTGGCAGTCAGTATTACACAACCTCAATAGTGACAAGTATGTGGTAGTAAGTATTACACAACCTCAATAGTGACAAGTATGTGGCAGTAAGTAATTACACAACCTCAATAGTGACAAGTATGTGGCAGTAAGTATTACACAACCTCAATAGTGACAAGTATGTGGCAGTCAGTATTACACAACCTCAATAGTGACAAGTATGTGGCAGTAAGTAATTACACAACCTCAATAGTGACAAGTATGTGGCAGTAAGTATTACACAACCTCAATAGTGACAAGTATGTGGCAGTCAGTATTACACAACCTCAATAGTGACAAGTATGTGGCAGTCAGTATTACACGACCTCAATAGTGACAAGTATGTGGCAGTAAGTATTACACAACCTCAATAGTGACAAGTATGTGGCAGCCAGTATTGACCACCACCCCAGCACAGAAGAGCACTATTCAAAGCTCATAGCAGTTATTCAACTGAGGCAATGTTCATTCAACTGCCTTATGATGTACAGCGATCTTCTCTACACAAGAGGTATATCTCAGCATTTTGGCACCCCTTTTGTGCATGCCCCATGTGTGCAACTTTTAGCAGCTCCATTGCAGTTATGCTATATTATGTTGGGAGGGTCCACTCTGAGACACAGGGAGCTGTTGCTTGAGGGACTGAGCCTCCATCTTGGAAAGCAGATCCTTTCCTATACTTGTGAGAGGTGGCATAGTCTCCCTCAGAGTGGAACTCCTCAAGCACATCTCACAAGTTAGTTATGACATCTACCAGTGCAGCTATAACTACTCCTGCAAGTGTTGTAACATATCTTTGACTAACCTAGGAGTAACTGTGTGTTCTAACATATCTTGACTAACCTAGGAGTAACTGTGTGTTGTACATATCTTGACTAACCTAGGAGTAACTGTGTGTTGTACATATCTTGACTAACCTAGGAGTAACTGTGTGCTGTAACATGTCTTGACTAACCTAGGAGTAACTGTGTGCTGTAACATGTCTTGACTAACCTAGGAGTAACTGTGTGTTCTAACATGTCTTGACTAACCTACGAGTAACTGTGTGCTGTAACATGTCTTGACTAACCTAGGAGTAACTGTGTGTTGTAACATGTCTTGACTAACCTAGGAGTAACTGTGTGTTCTAACATATCTTGACTAACCTAGGAGTAACTGTGTGTTGTAACATGTCTTGACTAACCTAGGAGCAACTGTGTGTTGTAACATGTCTTGACTAACCTAGGAGGCAACTGTGTGAGGGCATAAGTGTCTCTCAACTTTGTATGGAGAATGATTCATGAATCAACATCAGTTGGAGTCAGGGTGTTGTCCCTCTATCTAGAATTTTGTAGTGGATAGAACTCAGCTGATCGATATTCTCCTAAATGACATAATACTTGAAGCTATCCAGAAGCAACACGAGTCCGCATCCACTTCTGGGATTAAAAGCCTTTGTTCTGCAGGTGACTATTCTCACTAATGTTATGCAGGCAATTATCAGAAATTATGAAGCTTTATGGGGTGTATAATCATCTCATGGCTGTTGAAGGCATGCAAAAATCCTTGCATTGATGGATATTTTTTCCACATAGTTATTGTAATTCCATTACAGAACAACTATCTCTCTGTATGCTTCAAGGAAAGAACCTGAAGAAGATGTTTGTCTTGCAGTGAATAAGTTCATAGTAACTTCAGCGATTCAGGAGTGATAATGATTTTTTTTAAATCCATCAGGAAAGTGTGATCACAGCCTCAACAGTGAGAACCCACGACGAATTAATGATGGTACATCTCAGCATGTGCATTCATTTTTAGATTACTACAGAAAAGAATATCCTCAAGAAAGAATCTGGATTTTTTTCCACTTGTTAGGAAGTTAGAAAACTTGCTGATTGATTGTGCCAATGGGAAGATGCCAATGGGAAGACTGATGGGAAGACTGTTTTACAGCCTCAAGAATTGTGCAATGAATATCAAACTGATATTGATTTTGAGAAACTCAAATTTCATTTACAAATGTTGCCTGGGGCCGTACAAACTACATCACTAGACTGCATTTTGGATTTGCAAAGTTACAAGGATTCAAGGTATTTATGTCGTCAATGAACAAGTGCATGCTGACAGTAGTGCATAATCTTTATTTAACCAGCTGCAGCTGAATGGCAGCTGCTCTGCTCTCAAGCATATTAAAACTTATTTGAAAAACTCGGTGACTCAGCAGGTTTGAACAAAAGCACAATCATAATCTGTATAAATTGCTCAAGCATTTATTAATAGGTAAAGGCATTTTACTGAATAATTGCATTTTTAACTCTAATACTGACCTTGTAATGCAGTTCCTCTAGTCTGCTCCCCCCCCTCCCCCCATTGTTGTGTAATATCTTCCTACTCCACTGTATATTTATAACGATACTCCAGCCACTATGGAAGAGTAGCTCAACTCCACCTCAACCTTTCCTAATGGCAAATATTTACCTAAACAGGTGTAAATATGTCCTCAGCATTTCTATTCCATCAACTCGTTCTTCTGTATTTCCTCAGTATTTCCTCTGTATTTCCTCTGTATTTCCTCTGTATTTCCTCAGTATTTCCTCAGTATTTCCTCTGTATTTCCTCAGTATTTCCTCTGTATTTTTTCCTCTGTATTTCCTCTGTATTTCCTCAGTATTTCCTCTGTATTTCCTCAGTATTTCCTCTGTATTTCCTCTGTTTCTTCAGTATTTCATTGTTTTCTGTCCTTGTAATGTTTGCACAAATCACACCTCTTCCTACTTGAAGATGATAAAATGATGATTTTGCAACAATAATTCTTTACAACAAATAGACATTGAAAATGCAAAATATATATATATATATATTTTTCATTTTTTTCATTATCATATATATATAATTATAGACATTCCTAAATTTAACAAGTCTCTTCCTAAAAAGGATGTAAATCGAAAGGCTGTATCTTCTGCAGACTGCAATTTGATTCCCCCAGTACTCTACTGAATGTTGTAGATCTTCACAACAATATAATTACATAAATAGACACACTAACAAATAAATGGAGAGATTAAATTTTTTTTAAATGACCCATTTCACTTGCCCTCTAACACAGTTATGAGGCCCTGCCCCTCGGAGACATGATCCCCAACTACCTTTTTTATACTAATCATGATAAAACATTCCAAGGGATACACAAATAGCAGTCTGCTAATGTTAAGGTACCCTGGTTATGAGTTATGATGACAAGCAAAGGTGCAATGGAGTGTTTGAAAGTGATGAGTGAATGTGTCTCTAGAGCTTCTCGAGGTGAGTTGTTCCACAAGGTGACAGAGCCAGGCACAAAAGAAAATTTGAATGCCTGCACATCTTAGCATATGCTTGATTCAACACTGGTGTTGGTTCTGGGCCTTTTGATAATGAATGCATCTGGAGGAAATGGCAGCTGCCTTTCAGACCATACATAACTTCAGAAACATTCTGCAGTTCTCCAGAGATGGGCTTCACATTTTGATCACTAGGTTCTGATAGGTGCAGGCCCACTGCATGCACATTTTGAGAGCAAACTCTTGTGGACTTATTCTAGTTTGGCAACATCTCCTAATGAGGTATGGGATGAGGACATTCCAATGAGGTATGGAACAGGAGCAGCATATTCCGGATGAGGACATTCTAATGAGGTATGGAACAGGAGCAGCATATTCCGGATGAGGACATTCTAATGAGGTATGGAACAGGAGCAGCATATTCCTGATGAGGACATTCCTAATGAGGTATGGAACAGGAGCAGCATATTCCGGATGAGGACATTCTAATGAGGCATGGAACACATTCCAATGAGGTATGGAACAGGAGCAGCATATTCCGGATGAGGACATTCTAATGAGGTATGGAACAGGAGCAGCATATTCCGGATGAGGACATTCCAATGAGGTATGGAACAGGAGCAGCATATTCCAGATGAGGTCATTCCAATGAGGTATGGAACAGGAGCAGCATATTCCGGATGAGGACATTCCAATGAGTTATGGAACAGGAGCAGCATATTCCGGATGAGGACATTCCAATGAGGTATGGAACAGGAGCAGCATATTCCGGATGAGGACATTCCTGAGGTATGGAACAGGAGCAGCATATTCCGGATGAGAACATGCTAATGAGGTATGGAACAGGAGCAGCATGTGATGAGGACATGCTAGAACATTGTACATCTCTATCATGCTAGTGGCATCTATATGATTATGGAAACTCCTATATAATCCTATATAATAGGCCAATTAGGTTCCTAGCTTTAGCACAAATACTGTCTATATTGCAGACCAGGATAGTTTCAAAGAGAGCAGCACACAGTTAAATTGGTCCAGAGTTGTACCATTTAGAGCAAGTTTGGAAGGCTGTAATGGTTTCTTTTTCCTTGATATCATCATGGTCTTATACACTTGGGTGGGTTAAAGGAAAGATTATTACAGCAGGCCCAGTAGTTGATATGGTCAATGTCCATTTGTACACTCGAGAGGTCAATAATTGTTTAATTGATTTGTAAAGGAGCATATCATCAGCCTAGAGATTTAAGATGGTTCCAGCAGAGAGAATAATGTCCATTACATCATCTATATAGATTAAAGAGAGTAATGGACCCAATACTGAACCCTGTGGAACACCAGATGGGGGAGTACAAGGACATCCCATGAAGACACACTGCCTATATACTACCACATGTTGCTTCCTGTTACATAAGTATCCTTGTCCAGGCTATTGTGAGACTGTCCAAACCTCAGACTGCCAGTTTATCAAGGAGTGGCTGATGAGGAATCGAGTCAAATGCCTTTGTTAAGTTGAAAAATATGGTATACCTCCTGACCATAATCAAACACCTTAAGCCAATCATGGGTAACTGACAGTAAAGCTTAATTTTCCATGTTTGAAACCCCATTGCCTGTCAGATAGTGGCTGTAATACTTACAACTGGTCAGTGATAGATGTATATGATGCTCAAGCATCTTGAGATGGTCGATAATTGGAGCACTCATTTCCCTTGCTTGATTTGGGGGTGGGAACAACAGAGGATGTTTTCCAACTTTGTGAGAAGCACTCCTGAGTAATGGATAGTTTTGTAAGATATGTAGTAATGCTATATGCTGTTCCCTTTAAGCATTTTTGCTGATATTCCATCCAGGCCATTTGCTTTTGTGGTGTCCAGTGACATTATCATATGAAATACTTGCTCATCTGTGCAAGGAATACAATTTTCACTGACATATACATTGTCAGACTGAATAAAGGGGGGATAGCTTGGGAGGTACTGTAAGAAAAATTCATTTAGCATATTGGCCTTGTCCAAGTCAGACTCACCAATTAATGGAGAGTTGAGATGGCCGAATTTTTCTTGTTGGTATTTTAGCGTTTTCCAGAACTCTTTTTAATTTTTTTAATTTTTTTAATCCTTGCCAGATATGCTGACTCAGCACTATGTAGCAACCCTACCACTTCATTCTTATACTTTGACCTCTCATGTTGTTGTCTAGTTCTCAATGCAGCTTTGAGTGCTGCATTTCTTTGCCTGCTTATTTGTGGGCTATCCTCTCATTTTTCTTGCCACTCAAAGCCCACTGAGGAATGTTCGCAGACATGATTTCAAAAAAATTCGCAGCCGAATTAGCTGCAGAACAATTAATGTCTCTTCTCCCTATAAACTGTCCTGGTTGATCATTTCATAAGCCCTCTCAAAATCAGCATCCCTATAGCTCAAATTACTCTAGGGTAGTTCTTATGTGCCCAACTTGGTGTTTCCATGTAAGTGATAGGTCCTGGTTAAATTATACTGGAGGAACTACTACTGCGACACACTTGTAAATAGATGTTTTGTCAGATACTAGGACCAAATCTATCATCACAATTTTCTATGAACAATAAAGCCACCAATTAAAACAAGACTGGAGAACTAATGTGGATAAATTTGCTGCGATGTAGTGATCAAAAAAGAAGACCAGCAATGAAAGAGGATGCTATACAGTTGAGATCAATGCTTATCATTTCGCTTCTTCATCTTCACCTTCCATTGCACTGGCCCTAGCTCAGCATTCAGACCATATTTCCCCCTCAACATTCCACCACCATCCTATCCCTCCATGCTTGTCTGCCACAATTTTTATCAGTCTACCCTCCTCCACCTGTGCAAGCCTCCTTCCATTGACAATTTTCTTCTCCTCCCTCCTCTCTGCCAACTTCCTCCATCCCAAGTCCCCCAGCACTGCCACTCCTGCCCCCGTGTTGCTAGCCCCTAATAGGTTTCTTCCTACTCCCAGCAGAGCTGACTCTAATTTACTACAAGCAGTCTGTCCTCCTGTCAGCCACACTTCAGCAGCATGTTCCAGGCCAACAGCTCCCACACCATCCTACCTCTATCCACTTCTGTATTTCCATTCACTTGACTCGTCCTCACTCACTGCCTTTCCAATGCATTCCTCTGCTCTAATCTTCATTTTTTCCAAGTGTACATTCCCTCTCAGTTACAAACACCAGGCAGAGAATATGGAAAGAATTGTATCAGTGTTAAGCTCAGCAAGTGAACTGAGCACTCTGTTCATGAGTGCTTTAGACTGGGAAAATACCATCCTGAGCATTAACGCCCTATTCTAGTAAAGATGACCAGATCGTGTGATGCATCGGACGTCCTAGCAAAAATGTCTCATCTGTCACAGTTTCCAAAAATTTCAGTCACCAAGAGAGAATGAAGGAATTAATCCTGCTAGACTGCAGCTAGAGGTTTGCTGGGATGTCATAAAATCTGACACTGATCGTAAATTGATTAAAATACGTTTTAACAGAAATAATATGAAATATGGCATGATAAAGGACTCTACTTTAGAAATAAGTGCCACGGATTAGGTCGAGTCAATCATGTTGCAAGTTCATACAAATGATGCTAATGTTGCTAATGGCAGAGCTAGCTGTCCTGCTGCTTTGCAAAGTTTGAACCACGATGATGTCATTTCTGGCTGTGCTATCTCCAAAGCTGATTTCCAAAGCTCAGGCACTGCAATTGATAACAGTACCAGCGCAGATCCTAAAAGTGACCAGGCAAACCTGCCTTCTAGAACCTCCCACCAACCTACATGACTACATGCATCACCTGCAGTCTGCCACTTTAATGCACACAATACTTCGGCACTTGTGCATCCTGATGATCACGTCATCAACAATCCACATGCTCACCTGTAATCTCCCATTCCAACACGCATAATTTTTCAGCACTTGTATGACCTCATTATCACATTAACCATGAGATCATGTAATTTAACTGCACATGCTCAACTATTCTATTTTAATGCAAGGAGTATTGCCCAAACTAGGTACATTGAGGGCTGAGGTTGCTGATAAACGTCCATCTAATGTGTGTGATTGGGAAGAGGATGTAGAGAGTATGAGCAGTTTGAAGTGGTATAGGTTGGCAAAAAGGTGATGGAGCAGAAAGGTATACAAGGTCATTACAGCGATATGAGGGAGTGAGGTTAATGTTTAGGCTGAGGACAGGGTCAGCAGGTCCATTGCAGGACAAGAAGTGATGTGGGCTGTGTAGTGATGATAGGTGCATGTTGTGTGACAGGAAGGAAGTGAAGATGTGGGGCTCTTCCTAATAGATGTGATGAATTTGGAAGGGAATGGGAAATGTTAATGAATGAACTGAGAATTGAGGGAGCTGGAATATGGTTGGAGGAGTTTGCAATGGGGGGCACTGAGGGGAAGGTGGCAGTGTTGCTTGGGAAGGAGGTGGAGGGTGTGAGTAATCAGGTGATGGTGGAAGTGTGTGGGTGCATTTTGCAGTGCGTAGTGAAATGTTGGCAGACTGAGAGGAGGAACTGATTTATGGCCTCCACCCACTCAGTCCACTACAGCCAAGCATAGAACATTAACTTAATGTTTGTCAGATATATATGTATGTCATCGTGTTTGCTCCAGTAACAAGTCATCTCACCTCACTGTCATTATTTATTTATTTATTTTTGCGCTGCACTGCATGAGGTGCGATGTTCCCAAGGGACTCAGCATTTTGAAGATTAAATTATTCCGTGCCCACCAGGTAGAATTTCCGGTCTAGGTCAGGGATAGGTTAGAAGTAGGTTTAGAGGTTGAGTTGGGCTTTACTACACTTGCATATGTCTTCTTAGTCTCTCCAGTCAAGTTTACATCCAGGGCAGCTGTTGCATTGTGAGTTGCTTACCTGAGTCCCCTCCCCACACACAGGCCTTGGTGAAGTTAGTGAGTTCTGATCTCAACTTCGATATCTCATTCTTTAGGGTTGCATTTCTTACTAAGTTCTAAGTTGGCAGTGAGCGCATGAAAAGGGTTCAATGGATGTGGTTAGTTGAGCAACTCCCCCCCCCCCCCCCAAGAGGCCAGCACATCTCCGTGAATCCACGATTTGCATTACAATAGATCGAATCTTGACCTTCTTCACCATCAGTGGTATCTATGATGACATCCAGACAGATAGGGCAGGTGAGATCCTCCATTCCTGTACCAATCTTGGCTCCACTCTAATTCCACACAGTGATATCACTATGTGCAGCGCTAATGATTGCACGATTATGATGAATTCAGGTTGCCCAGCTAAATTACTCTCTCAGCAACGAAGTGGGGAAAGGCTCTTCTTCCCAAACTGTCATGTGGAGGAAATATATTTTTCCCCTCAAGCAGCAACTCTCCAAGATTCTCTAGCCGAATTCGGACGGGGTAATGATTTTTTTACATAAGGTCAAAGGGTAGCTACGCGTAACCTGAGCGGAGGCCCTCGGCTTCTAGCTGGCGGCGCGGGAATATTTTGCAGCTGCACTGAAGAACTGAAAGAGAGTGAGTGGGACGATGGGCACGCATTGTTCAGTACCCCTATCTTCGCCTCCGTGGTATGCTTCATTTTTCTTGGATCCTGGAGTGAGATGGTGTCGCATGTTGACGGGAGATGTGATGTACGTCCATGCTGTGCCTTGGATAGCTCTAGGCTTGCATGTCGCGAGATCACTACTCGAGAGGTAATATATAGTAGCTGTATAGTAGATAGGCCTAGTACAATTTCCCCCTGAATTTTCCTTTTTTTTGCTTACGCCAGAATTAGCAAATTCAAACTTACTGGGAGTATATATGTATCACTATCCTGACAGTATACATAATGATGTTGTGATTCCAGTTTGTCTAGCACATAAGGTGTGTCACTGAAGAAAGTTATTTACAATTATTGACTCCATAGCAACAGCATTAGTTACAATACATGTATTACCAAGTGGAGCAATCCCTCACAAATGGGTCACCCACTTTCAATACAATGGGCTAGTCAAGAAAATATTGAGGAAATGGATATAGATTTGAAGAACGGATAAAGAAAACTGGATGCAAATGGTTAATAGCTCTCGGGGGAGGAGTTTCATCTGTTCTAGCATTGTAGGTGGGATACAAATACTTTGTCTTGATGGTACAGACACTAACCATCAATCTTGGTAACACTTCCTTGTGCGCATAGCTACTGTCACTCTCTCTCTCAGACACCAAGTGCATGAGAGGATTGACTATAGACATAGCTAGCATATTTAGAAAGCATGACTGATGCACTAGTGAATAGAGGAGAGACATGCTAGTGATGCATACTTAACACACTAAACACTGAAAATAGTACAAACTCAACTCTTTCTCATGCTGTCAGAGAGAGCTCTTGCTAAGTTCTGGATGGTTTTTCTTTTAAATTCCTGCAGAAGCTCTGCCTGATGACCTCACTCTTGGTGTAGTGTGCTTTCCATCTTCAAGAGAAGCTGTTTCCAAGTGTTCTTAACAGAACTCCAATGCTAGGGCTAGGACAATGGCTTGACCAATGCAATTATTAGTATACTGTGTCAGTCTTCAGCTATGCTAGGGTTAGGACAATGTCTAGAGTAATGCAATGATTAGTATACTGTGTTAGTCTTCAGCTATGCTAGGGTTAGGAAAATGGTTAAATGATTAATATACTGTATTAGTCTTCAACTATACTAGGGTTAGGACAATCAGCGGCGGGTCCAGAAGGGATCGACTGGTCTCGTTCGAGGCCCCCTTTTCTCTAATTTCCCAAACTCTAACTAAACAACAAACCTGCAATGCTTTTTGCCTTTTCTTGCTTTTTTCTTTTTCTTTTAGCTAGCTATGTTTACTCTGCTAGCCAGCTGACCTGCAAAGCCACACACCCAAGTGGTGGTAATGTAGGGGTGTGGCTACCAGACTAAACTTTACCTTTATCGTCGTTCCAAATGTTCAGCACCTGGTTCATTACCTCCCAGAGAGATTTACTGTCGATTCCTGTCACTCAACTCCTGTCAATCTTACTCATGGCTCAGTCAAAGTTAAAGGCTTTTTTCAAAGCCACCCCAGGTAAGTAAGTTGATCTAAACTGAGCAGTGATTGAGAATATTATGCTATTGAATAGATTGCCAACTTAGTACTAGTACTAGCTAGCTATAGTCCTTGCAGCCAGCCAGCTATATAGTAGAATTAATTTACATAGAAATTTCCACATTTAATGCATAGGAAACCAACAAGAACACCACTTTTCCATCTCCACAGCTGTGGTACCTGTTGTCACTCTTCCTGGGTCTCCTGCTTCAGTCCATTGTGTCTCCTCCGAGCCCTCTGTGTCTGTGATTCTCACCCAGCCCTCTGTGTCTGTCACAGAGAACTCTCTATCTGTGTCTCCCACCCAGCCCTCTCTGTGTGTGTCTCCCACCCAGCCCTCTCTGTGTGTGTCTCCCACCCAGCCCTCTCTGTGTATGTCTCCCACCCAGCCCTCTCTGTGTGTGTCTCCCACCCAGCCCTCAAGCTCTATGTCTGTGTCTCCCCCTGAGCCTACTGAGCGCCTGCGCTATTACCACCTTCATGTTCCGCTTCTGTCCTGCCCTCTCATTCCGCGTCTCATCTGCTCTGCACTTCCTTGTCCACTTTTTCTGCTTCTTCTTCGTCAAGTGCTTCAATTGATTTTGAGAAGTGTAACAATATTGGCTTGCTTATATATGCGCTCAATGCCCCAAACAGATATCCTGAATTAGGCTCCAGAGTGCAAGTATTCACTTTTAGTTAATTATTTTAAGCCTGATAGTTCATTTACATTTCCAAGTAGTTATTTAGATGGCTGTAATAGGTCTTGTCAACATAAATACTTGGCTGAAAACCCTTCCATTGCAGTTACAAGGAATTGCATAAAAATTCATAAGCTTTGTGCCTATAAATCCATCTTGTTCTAACAACGCTAGTTTCCTTATCAATTACTTTCTCAAGAAATAGTTGCTGTTTAGTACCATAATGGAAGAAGTATGCTGTCTCAGTAACAGTAGAATTCATATTACGAATGGAGGTAAACTACAGGCTTCAACAATACACAAATTAAGCACGTGACTATTACAGTGGATATATGTGGCTTTAGGATTTTCTGCCAAGAGACGACCCTGCACACCCCTTGCACTAGACATATTGCTAGCACCATCATAGCCTTGCCCCCTAGAATCTTCAAAGTCTAAGTCAAACTCATTCTGTGCTTCTTTTATTGCACGAGCCAAAACCTCTCCAGTGATCCTTTCTGTACTTATGAAATCTAAGAAATATTACAATTACTATGACAAATCTGTGGAAGAATACTATCGAAGAACTGCTGTGCTTCCTTTATTGGACCACTTAGTTCAACAAATGAATGATAGGTTTGGTAAGACTCAAACAGTAGCAGCCAATTTAATCAATCTTATACCTTCTATAATCACTACTCGGGATGATATATCTTTTGAGGACTTGATTTCTTTATATAATGCTGACTTACCAAGTACTACACTTGTGTCTACTGAGGTGTGGAGGTGGAGGGCAAAGTGGCAGAGTCAAGATGCTGACAAGAGGCCATCCACCCTTCAATCAGCTCTGAAAGAGTGTGACAAGGATTACTTGCCTAACCTTTACGTACTGCTGCACATTACATGTACTATTCCAGCCACATCACATGAGAACGAGAGGGCCAATAGTGCCTTAAAAAACCTTAAAACTTTCTTACATAGTATATAGTATGGGGCAGGACAGATCATCCGCATTGGCATTGATGCATACTCATTATAGTTTTCCTGTTGATCTTGATGATATTGTTGATAGATTTAAACTTAATTAAATGTAATAGAATAGCTTTATAAGTATGTACATAATCTATTAATAGCATTTCTCTTCCAATTCTTTTTTCCCTTTTCCCCCCTTCAATTATTGACCTTGGACTTCATGATTCAGATTCACAATTTTTATACACATCATTGTGATAACCAATCATAATAACTTTGATTTGTTGTTCGTTTGTTCGTTTATTCAATGTAATTTAGTCTTAACATTTTTCTCTCTACAGTTTGTATATGCTGTATTTGATATAACATATCTATATTTCTATTTTAATAAAATAGGCCCCCCCCCCAAGAATTCCTAGATCCGCCCCTGACAATGGCTAGAGCAATGCAATGATTAGTATACTCAACTGTATTAGTCTTCAGCTATGCTAGGGCTAGAACAATGGCTAGAGCAATGCAATGATTAGTGTACTGTATTAGTCTTCAGCTATGCCAGGGCTAGGACAATGGCTAGAGCAATGCAATGATTAGTGTACTGTATTAGTCTTCAGCTATGCCAGGGCTAGGACAATGGCTAGAGCAATGCAATGATTATAGTATACTGTTAGTCGTACTGTATTAGTCTTCAGCTATGCCAGGGCTAGGACAATGGCTAGAGCAATGCAATGATTAGTGTACTGTATTAGTCTTCAGCTATGCCAGGGCTAGGACAATGGCTAGAGCAATGCAATTATTAGTGTACTGTATTAGTCTTCAGCTATGGCAGGGCTAGGACAATGGCTAGAGCAATGCAATGATTAGTGTACTGTATTAGTCTATGGCAGGGCTAGGACAATGGCTAGAGCAATGCAATGATTATAGTATACTGTATCTATGCCAGGGCTAGGACAATGGCTAGAGCAATGCAATGATTACTATACTGTATTAGTCTTCAGCTATGGCAGGGCTAGGACAATGGCTAGAGCAATGCAATGATTAGTATACTGTATTAGTCTTCAGCTATGCCAGGTCTAGGACAATGGCTAGAGCAATGCAATGATTACTATACTGTATTAGTCTTCAGCTATGGCAGGGCTAGGACAATGGCTAGAGCAATGCAATGAGTATTGCTTGCGTTCATTACTAGAAGATAGGCTTGCGACCTACAGCATGACCAATCAGATTTGGTGTCAAGATTCTGAGCCAAAAACGAATATCTGGTGCATAGCACTGGCCTATGGACTATTTTCCGACTTTTAACCCTTTTGGAATAATCTGGCTGGCAAGAGCGATTATCTTTTTCAAGGGGCACCCCACCCCCTCAATTCTTGAAATAGCTCCCCCTCCTTTCTTGAAATGGCTCACCCTCCCCCCTCCAATTTTGAAATTGCTCTCTTCTCTCCCCCTCCATTCTTGAAATGGCTTCCCCCCTCCATTCTTGAAATGCTCACCCTCCCCTCTCCATTTTTGAAATTGCTCTCTTCTCTCCCCCTCCATTCTTGAAATGGCTTCCCCCCTCCATTCTTGAAATGATTCTTGAAATGGCTCCTCCCTTCCATTCTTGAAATGGCTCCCCCCTCCCCCTCCATTCTTGAAACTTCAGTTCATATTGTTTAGTATGTATCTTGCAAGCCCCACAAGTGGGACAGTTAGTTGGCTACATGGGATGTAGTTTATCAAAGAGCAAAGGTGAGACTAGCTACTAGCACTCGCTATAGTCTAAATCCACAGGTCATGCAAGAAACTTTCTTTATCGACCTGCAGTAGATCTGTCATCACTAACTTATGATCTGAAGTGCCTCCTCAACCATGTCTTTCATGAGGAAACAGAGGTGTTCCATGGAAGCAGAGGGGGTTCCATGGATGCAGAATGGGTTCCATGGATGCAGAATGGGTTCTTCCATGGATGCAGAATGGGTTCAGAATGGGTACCATGGAAGCAGAGCATTTCCATGGAAGCAGAGGGGGTTCCACGGAAGGGTTCCATGGAAGCAGAGGAGGGTCCATGGAAGGAAAGGGGTTCCACGGAAGGGTTCCATAGAAACAGAGGGGGTTCCATAGATGCAGAATGGGTTCCATGGAAGCAGAGGAGGGTCCATGGAATCGAAGGGGGTTCCATGGATGCACCCTTCTGATAATTAAACTTTGTCATATACTGTGGGTTTTTAACTCTGGTCCTCGACCAAGGACCCATACAATCCAAATTCTCCCAGATCACATCAGAATGCTTGTCAGAGGGCCTAAGATCTCAGGAGAGTATTGGCTCCAAACTAACAGACTCAGGCAGCTCATGCTCAGGTGGCTTCCTCCCATGCTCAGGTGGCTTCCTCTCATGCTCAGGTGGCTTCCTCCCATGCTCAGGTGGCTTCCTCTCATGCTCAGGTGGCTTCCTCTCATGCTCAGGTGGCTTCCTCTCATGCTCAGGTGGCTTCCTCTCATGCTCAGGTGGCTTCCTCTCATGCTCAGGTGGCTTCCTCCCATGCTCAGGTGGCTTCCTCTCATGCTCAGGTGGCTTCCTCCCATGCTCAGGTGGCTTCCTCTCATGCTCAGGTGGCTTCCTCCCATGCTCAGGTGGCTTCCTCTCATGCTCAGGTGGCTTCCTCTCATGCTCAGGTGGCTTCCTTCTCATGCTCAGGTGGCTTCCTCTCATGCTCAGGTGGCTTCCTCTCATGCTCAGGTGGCTTCCTCTCATGCTCAGGTGGCTTCCTCCCATGCTCAGGTGGCTTCCTCTCATGCTCAGGTGGCTTCCCTCATGCTCAGGTGGCTTCCTCTCATGCTCAGGTGGCTTCCTCCCATGCTCAGGTGGCTTCCTCTCATGCTCAGGTGGCTTCCTCTCATGCTCAGGTGGCTTCCTCCCATGCTCAGGTGGCTTCCTCTCATGCTCAGGTGGCTTCCTCGCATGCTCAGGTGGCTTCCTCCCATGCTCAGGTGGCTTCTTCTCATGCTCAGGTGGCTTCCTCTCATGCTCAGGTGGCTTCCTCTCATGCTCAGGTGGCTTCCTCTCATGCTCAGGTGGCTTCCTCTCATGCTCAGGTGGCTTCCTCTCATGCTCAGGTGGCTTCCTCTCATGCTCAGGTGGCTTCCTCCCATGCTCAGGTGGCTTCCTCTCATGCTCAGGTGGCTTCCTCTCATGCTCAGGTGGCTTCCTCTCATGCTCAGGGGGCTTCCTCCCATGCTCAGGGGGCTTCCTCCCATGCTCAGGTGGCTTCCTCTCATGCTCAGGTGGCTTCCTCCCATGCTCAGGTGGCTTCCTCTCATGCTCAGGTGGCTTCCTCTCGTGCTCAGGTGGCTTCCTCTCGTGCTCAGGTGGCTTCCTCTCGTGCTCAGGTGGCTTCCTCTCGTGCTCAGGTGGCTTCCTCTCGTGCTCAGGTGGCTTCCTCTCGTGCTCAGGTGGCTTCCTCTCGTGCTCAGGTGGCTTCCTCTCATGCTCAGGTGGCTTCCTCTCATGCTCAGGTGGCTTCCTCCCATGCTCAGGTGGCTTCCTCCCATGCTCAGGTGGCTTCCTCTCATGCTCAGGTGGCTTCCTCTCATGCTCAGGTGGCTTCCTCTCATGCTCAGGTGGCTTCCTCTCATGCTCAGGTGGCTTCCTCCCATGCTCAGGTGGCTTCCTCTCATGCTCAGGTGGCTTCCTCTCATGCTCAGTGGCTTCCTCTCATGCTCAGGTGGCTTCCTCTCATGCTCAGGGGGCTTCCTCTCATGCTCAGGTGGTTTCCTCTCATGCTCAGGTGGCTTCCTCTCATGCTCAGGTGGCTTCCTCCCATGCTCAGGTGGCTTCCTCTCATGCTCAGGTGGCTTCCTCTCATGCTCAGGTGGCTTCCTCTCATGCTCAGGTGGCTTCCTCTCATGCTCAGGTGGCTTCCTCTCATGCTCAGGTGGCTTCCTCTCATGCTCAGGTGGCTTCCTCTCATGCTCAGGTGGCTTCCTCTCATGCTCAGGTGGCTTCCTCTCATGCTCAGGTGGCTTCCTCTCATGCTCAGGTGGCTTCCTCCCATGCTCAGGTGGCTTCCTCTCATGCTCAGGTGGCTTCCTCCCATGCTCAGGTGGCTTCCTCTCATGCTCAGGTGGCTTCCTCCCATGCTCAGGTGGCTTCCTCACATGCTCAGGTGGCTTCCTCTCATGCTCAGGTGGCTTCCTCTCGTGCTCAGGTGGCTTCCTCTCGTGCTCAGGTGGCTTCCTCTCGTGCTCAGGTGGCTTCCTCTCGTGCTCAGGTGGCTTCCTCCCATGCTCAGGTGGCTTCCTCTCATGCTCAGGTGGCTTCCTCCCATGCTCAGGTGGCTTCCTCCCATGCTCAGGTGGCTTCCTCTCATGCTCAGGTGGCTTCCTCTCATGCTCAGGTGGCTTCCTCTCATGCTCAGGTGGCTTCCTCTCATTGCTCAGGTGGCTTCCTCCCATGCTCAGGTGTCTTCCTCTCATGCTCAGGTGGCTTCCTCTCATGCTCAGGTGGCTTCCTCTCATGCTCAGGTGGCTTCCTCTCATGCTCAGGTGGCTTCCTCTCATGCTCAGGTGGCTTCCTCTCATGCTCAGGTGGCTTCCTCTCATGCTCAGGTGGCTTCCTCTCATGCTCAGGTGGCTTCCTCTCATGCTCAGGTGGCTTCCTCTCATGCTCAGGTGGCTTCCTCCCATGCTCAGGTGGCTTCCTCTCATGCTCAGGTGGCTTCCTCACATGCTCAGGTGGCTTCCTCTCATGCTCAGGTGGCTTCCTCTCATGCTCAGGTGGCTTCCTCTCATGCTCAGGTGGCTTCCTCCCATGCTCAGGTGGCTTCCTCCCATGCTCAGGTGGCTTCCTCCCATGCTCAGGTGGCTTCCTCTCATGCTCAGGTGGCTTCCTCTCATGCTCAGGTGGCTTCCTCTCATGCTCAGGTGGCTTCCTCCCATGCTCAGGTGGCTTCCTCTCATGCTCAGGTGGCTTCCTCTCATGCTCAGGTGGCTTCCTCTCATGCTCAGGTGGCTTCCTCTCATGCTCAGGTGGCTTCCTCCCATGCTCAGGTGGCTTCCTCTCATGCTCAGGTGGCTTCCTCCCATGCTCAGGTGGCTTCCTCTCATGCTCAGGTGGCTTCCTCCCATGCTCAGGTGGCTTCCTCTCATGCTCAGGTGGCTTCCTCTCATGCTCAGGTGGCTTCCTCCCATGCTCAGGTGGCTTCCTCCCATGCTCAGGTGGCTTCTTCTCATGCTCAGGTGGCTTCCTCCCATGCTCAGGTGGCTTCCTCTCATGCTCAGGTGGCTTCCTCTCATGCTCAGGTGGCTTCCTCTCATGCTCAGGTGGCTTCCTCTCATGCTCAGGTGGCTTCCTCTCATGCTCAGGTGGCTTCCTCCCATGCTCAGGTGGCTTCCTCTCATGCTCAGGTGGCTTCCTCCCATGCTCAGGTGGCTTCCTCTCATGCTCAGGTGGCTTCCTCCCATGCTCAGGTGGCTTCCTCACATGCTCAGGTGGCTTCCTCTCATGCTCAGGTGGCTTCCTCCCATGCTCAGGTGGCTTCCTCTCATGCTCAGGTGGCTTCCTCTCATGCTCAGGTGGCTTCCTCTCATGCTCAGGTGGCTTCCTCTCATGCTCAGGTGGCTTCCTCCCATGCTCAGGTGGCTTCCTCTCATGCTCAGGTGGCTTCCTCTCATGCTCAGGTGGCTTCCTCTCATGCTCAGGTGGCTTCCTCCCATGCTCAGGTGGCTTCCTCTCATGCTCAGGTGGCTTCCTCTCATTGCTCAGGTGGCTTCCTCTCATGCTCAGGTGGCTTCCTCTCATGTTCAGGTGGCTTCCTCTCATGCTCAGGTGGCTTCCTCCCATGCTCAGGTGGCTTCCTCTCATTGCTCAGGTGGCTTCCTCTCATGCTCAGGTGGCTTCCTCTCATGCTCAGGTGGCTTCCTCTCATGCTCAGGTGGCTTCCTCTCATGCTCAGGTGGCTTCCTCTCATGCTCAGGTGGCTTCCTCCCATGCTCAGGTGGCTTCCTCTCATGCTCAGGTGGCTTCCTCTCATTGCTCAGGTGGCTTCCTCTCATGCTCAGGTGGCTTCCTCTCATGCTCAGGTGGCTTCCTCCCATGCTCAGGTGGCTTCCTCTCATGCTCAGGTGGCTTCCTCTCATGCTCAGGTGGCTTCCTCTCATGCTCAGGTGGCTTCCTCTCATGCTCAGGTGGCTTCCTCCCATGCTCAGGTGGCTTCCTCTCATTGCTCAGGTGGCTTCCTCACATGCTCAGGTGGCTTCCTCCCATGCTCAGGTGGCTTCCTCTCGTTGGAATTTTTCTAAATGAAGCCATGATATCTAGGGCAAGTTGGCCTAGTTACAAAGTATTTCTGACTGGCTGGATATTTTCAAGCGCTAATTGTTAACAGATGGTGACAAAAGCAAGATTCTCTGGGAAAGTCTTGGCGACTGTGAAACCTTCCTAGACTATCTGCTCCTCATTGCTGACAAAGCCGCTGATGGTCCTGCTCTCACCCACATACGCACTGCAAGTATAGCTCTCTGGACTCTCACTAACTCTCACTAGCTACTGCACAGCTGAGCAGCTAGAACGAAGGATGACAATTATCTTCACTTCTGTCTGAGAAGTTGTAAGCAACCAGATTATAAGCTATGCTTCAAAATACATCATGCAGCCCATCCCAGGTCCTTCTTAGTTCCTCTCTTCCATCAGCAAGGGAGGTGTCTTCCATCTGCAAGGGAGGTGTCTTCCATCTGCAAGGGAGGTGTCTTCCATCTGCAAGGGGGTATCTTACTTCTCCAAGGGAGGTGTCTTCCATCTGCAAGGGAGGTGTCTTCCATCTGCAAGGGGGTATCTTACTTCTCCAAGGGAGGTGTCTTCCATCTGCAAGGGGGTGTCTTACTTCTGCAAGGGGGTGTCTTCCATCTGCAAGGGAGGTGTCTTTCTTCTCAAAGGGAGGTGTCCTCCATCTGCAGGGGAGGTGTCTTCCTTCTGCAAGGGGTGTCTTCCATCAGGAAGGGAGTTTTCTTCCATCAGCAAGGGAGTGTCTTCTGTCTGCAAGGGAGGTGTCTTCTTTCAGCAAGGAGGTGTCTTCCTTCTGCAAGGGGGTGTCTTCCAATCAGCAAGGGAAGTGTCTTCAGCAAGGGGGTGTCTTCCATCTGCAAGGACGTGTCTTTCATCAGCAAGGGAATCAGCAGGGGCTATATCATTTAGAGAGTGCTCCTTGCTGGCTTCACAGTTTTTGTGGTTAAAATCCATTCTCTGAAAATAGGTATGAGGAAGAGCGGCAGAGCAAGGTGCAGCTTCCACCCTAGGTTACACCCCCACGAATACTTCACCTGCAAATTATTGTGTAGGCATACTCTGTGAATGAGCATACTCTGTGAATGTTGGCAATCAGAGCCAGTTCTGTGCTAATACTGTGTAGATGATCCGGCCTGGCCTAGTTCTGTAGCTAGGCTAATACTGTGTAGATGATCCAGCCTGGACTAGTTTCTGTAGCTAGGCTAATATTATATAGATGATCCATCCTGGTCTAATTTTATAGCTAGGCTAATACTGTGTAGATGATCCAGCTTGGCCTAGTTCTATAGCTAGGCTAATACTGTGTAAATGACCTGGCCTAGTTCTGTAGCTAGGCTAATACTGTGTAGATGATCCAGCTTGGCCTAGTTCTATAGCTAGGCTAATACTGTGTAAATGACCTGGCCTAGTTCTGTAGCTAGGCTAATATTATATAGATGATCCAGCCTGGTCTAGTTCTATAGCTAGGCTAATACTGTGTGGATGATCCAGCTTGGCCTAGTTCTGTAGCTAGGCTAATACTGTGTAAATGACCTGGCCTAGTTCTGTAGCTAGGCTAATACTGTGTAGATGATCCAGCCTGGCCTAGTTCTGTAGACAGAAGCTCTGGGACCACACAGATGTGAAATCTCAGCTTAATTCTCCAGAATGCCTGCCTAGATAGTCGTCCCCTACAGGTGTGAGGGAGCTCTATTAGGAGTTTGATTTCCTCACCAAGCCATTGTCAGTTTGATGCAAGTTCCACGATATGTCCCAGGTTACTTCCAGCGATGTAGATTACTTCCCCTCTGCCAGACAGTCTGTGCTGGTCTCTCATCTCACAGGGCAGGGCATAAGTATTAATCTAGAAACATTGCTGGTGAATAAGGGGGTACTATTCAAGGAGATTGGCTTGAGTAGTGGGGTTATTATTCAAAGAAGTAGTAAACATATAACTTTGTGGGAGACTGATGATCAACCCCCCCCCCCCCCCCCCCCTCATAACAGTGGTACAATGCATCGTGTGTTGGTGTACCCGGCCACCCCCCTCACCACACTCTGTGTGTGTGTATGTGTGTGTGGTGTGTGTGGTGTGTGTGTGTGTGTGTGTGTCGTGTGCAGCCAGCTGGCAGGGCCGGTGGGTCTGTATCTTAATGTGGCTGACAGAACTCACAGCCACCCCCAGAGTAATGCACTGCTCAATCGCTCCTTCAACCAGTGTGGCCATCCCGGACAAGAGACAGTAAGTTGACATGGGGGCTTGACCTATGCACTTTGTAAGTCACAAGGACTTCACCATGTGTTCTGTCAGGCCAGAATAGCTGAGCAAGCAAGGGGATGCAGTATCACATGGTAGCTAGCACGTGCTACTAATGCATCTACACAAGGCATCTACACAGGGCATCTACACAAGGCATCTACACAAGGCATCTATACAAGGCATCTATACAAGGCATCTGCACAAGGCATCTACACAGGGCATCTACACAGGGCATCTACACAGGGCATCTACACAGGGCATCTACACAAGGCGCATCTACACAAGGCATCTACACAAGGCATCTACACAAGGCATCTACACAAGGCATCTACACAAGGCATCTACACAGGCATCTACACAAGGCACCTACACAAGGCATCTACACAAGGCATCTACACAGGGCATCTACACAAGGCATCTACACAAGGCATCTACACAAGGCACCTACACAAGGCATCTATACAAGGCATCTACACAAGGCACCTACACAAGGCATCTACACAAGGCATCTACACAAGGCATCTACACAAGGCACCTACACAAGGCATCTACACAAGGCATCTACACAGGGCATCTACACAGGGCATCTACACAGGGCATCTACACAAGGCATCTACACAGGCATCTACACAAGGCACCTACACAAGGCATCTACACAAGGCATCTACACAGGGCATCTACACAAGGCATCTACACAAGGCACCTACACAAGGCACCTACACAAGGCATCTATACAAGGCATCTACACAAGGCACCTACACAAGGCACCTACACAAGGCATCTACACAAGGCACCTACACAAGGCATCTACACAAGGCATCTACACAGGGCATCTACACAGGGCATCTACACAAGGCATCTACACAAGGCATCTATACAAGGCATCTGCACAGGGCATCTACACAGGGCATCTACACAGGGCATCTACACAGGGCATCTACACAAGGCGCATCTACACAAGGCATCTACACAAGGCATCTACACAAGGCATCTACACAAGGCATCTACACAGGGCATCTACACAAGGCATCTACACAAGGCATCTACACAAGGCATCTACACAAGGCATCTACACAGGGCATCTACACAGGGCATCTACACAAGGCATCTACACAAGGCATCTACACAAGGCATCTACACAAGGCATCTACACAAGGCATCTACACAGGGCATCTACACAAGGCATCTACACAAGGCATCTACACAAGGCATCTACACAGGGCATCTACACAAGGCATCTACACAAGGCATCTACACAAGGCATCTACACAAGGCATCTACACAGGGCATCTACACAGGGCATCTACACAAGGCATCTACACAAGGCATCTACACAAGGCATCTATACAAGGCATCTACACAGGGCATCTACACAGGGCATCTACACAGGGCATCTACACAAGGCGCATCTACACAAGGCATCTATCTACACAGGGCATCTACACAGGGCATCTACACAGGGCATCTACACAAGGCATCTACACAAGGCATCTACACAAGGCATCTACACAAGGCACCTACACAAGGCATCTACACAAGGCACCTACACAAGGCATCTACACAAGGCATCTACACAGGGCATCTACACAGGGCATCTACACAGGGCATCTACACAGGGCATCTACACAGGGCATCTGCACAAGGCATCTACACAAGGCATCTACACAAGGCATCTACACAGGGCATCTACACAAGGCATCTACGCAAGGCATCTACACAGGGTATCTACACAAGGGTCTACACATAGAGCTCTCGAAGAGATTGTTTTTGAAGTTTGAGTGTTGCTACAGCGCTAAGACATTGCTTCCTGCAGATAATATTCTTGGGAACCATGATTACTAATTAAATCCACCTGACTTTAGGAAGGTATGGTTACTATTACAAAATTCCGGTACAGCAATTGTTTTGTGGGAGAAAAGGCGACCGATCATAACCACCGCCTTTGAGGGAGTGTTCCTTCTATTTCTGGAAGCCCGTCCTGCGGAGCAAGGCCTCGCAGAGCAGGGCCTCATGGGGACCTCTGTCTACTGGGAAACTCTCTGAATCCCTTCACTTTGAGAAAGAAGCTACTCCGGGATGACATAGAGAGGAGAGTAGAACAGCAGCTACCTGTAAGGCTAGAGACTAACTGCCTTATAACTTACTCAGATTACAAGCCAGGCCATGAATTTAATTCAATAAATGTCATGAATATCATTAGTTTTGTGCAGAATACCTATAATTATATACAGAATGCACATGTGAAGTGACTGGTGCACAGTGTGACTGATTGGTTGGTTGATGAGAGGGGCAGCACTTGGGGAGGAACGAAGACACAGATCGATGTTGGCTTTGTACATGTGTCACTGCAATGGCCTGTGCTGTGCAACACTCTCTCTCATGACAAGACTCATACTTTTTTTTTAATGGAGAAGTGAGCAGCTCTCTGGTGCTGGGAATCTCAGAACCTTTCCAGCATTTCACTGCTTCTGAATTGGTAGGATTATTAGGTGATGAGAAGACGAGTGCTGTTCATCATCAGAACCATCTATCTCAGCTAATACCAGCTCTGCATCCTCACCTGGGTCAGCCCAGCCTCATCCTTGGCATTTCTCTGTCCTGAAGTCGAGGCAGACTGGATATCTTCCTCTGCAGTGTGACTGATAGCATGCTTTGACATGAGAAGGCAGGGTTCATCTGTCAGAATGTGGTGCTGTACGCCATGTTTGGTGCTAGTGGTGGGAAAGTGGGGAAGAGCGAGCCCAGCAAAAGCTTCACACCCTTGCCTGCTGCTCTGCTGTTAAGTGCTGACAATTGGTGCAGGCCTCGAAATCTTCTTCAAGGCTGTTGGAGGCTGCCCGAGTTGCCATGGTCACACAAGAACTGACGTCAACCAAGCGTCTGTTCTTGCAGTCAATGAGAGATACTCGTTGCGGAAGAAATTAGCACTGAGAACAGGCTGAGTCACATCTGCGACGGGACACTCACAGGAGAAATGACATGGGCCAAATTGCAATGACATGATGCACTTGCCGAAGGTCTTGATAGAGGACCTGTTGGCCGCGATGAAGCTTTCACCATGTTGGCAGGCCTGTCAAAGGTAGATGCAGACACTGGGCTGGGCTCCTGAAGGGCCAGGCCCAGTGCTGGGGCATAGATGTAAAAGAGGTGATTAGAATTGTCTGTTTGAAGACTGGTCGCGGACGCCATTAGCACGTGGCCAGCAAGTTTTCCTTCCATGTGCCTCTCTGCTGCACCCGAGCTATGGAACTTTGTTTGCCTGCTTATATGGAGCTGAGACTGTCGCTTATTATATTTGCTTTCTAACAATGAAAAATGCTACGCTGCTGGCCAGGCTATTGTGTATTCGGGCTATAAATTCGTCACAGCTGGAGGTGTGGTTACTATTGCAAGGGCAGGCCTTGAGGTGTTTCTGCGTTGAGGGGGGGGGCAGTGAGGGGCAATAGTCATTATTGTGTTGTTGTTGTTGCTATACTAATTGGCAGTACAGATGAGAAAGTATGGATGTTTGTGGGGCTGTTATATATGGCAACACTGGACCATTCATAGCATCACATATCCCCCCCCCCCCCCCCCCCCCACACACACACAGTTGGAGAAGCTGGCCAAGCAGATTGGCTGGAGCACTTATAACGTGCACAAGTGGTTCATTAGGGCCAGGCATTACGGCAAACCCTCACAGCTCACCAAGTTCAAAGAGAGCAGGTGATGTCAGTTATTTGTGCTAGGTGTGATGTGTGACTGTGTGTGTGTGTTCTAGCTGGAGGATGTTCATATATGCCTTGACTTCGCTTTCTGGACTCTACTTATTACCAAAGGTCAGAGTTTAGATAGACCTATCTTGGTTGGAATCTCAGTGAGATTTTGTTACCCGACAGCTGAGTATGAGCAGCTTTGAGTAGGGGGTGTGGTGCTACAAGCTGTGAAAGTATTCCAGCATGCCTTGAGTGCTTTGCTATGTTGGTTACTGGCAGACCTAGAGAATGCAACACATGTGGAAACCATTTGCAGCTCTTCAGATGTCTCCATCTTTCTACCCATGCTTGCACACCCTGCACACAATAGTAGCCCGTGCTTGCACACAATAGGTTCATAGGTTCATCCACTCTCTAGTAACTGTCTACCAGTTGTAACTTGCACACAATGGGTTCATAGGTTCATTTACTCTCTAGTAACTGACTGCCAACAGTTGTTAGATTTAACTCCATCCATCTTTACCTGCACCGATTGGAGGCCTCATATTTGTTCATTGTTATTGTTGCTTGCCGCCTGCTGCCTATATATATACAGGGTCTCTAATGTACGCATCTATATATATGGTCTCTAATGTACGCATCTATATATAGATAGGGTCTCTGGTGTACACATCTGCCTATATATAGGGTCTCTGGTGTACGCATCTGCCTATATATAGGGTCTCTAGTGTACGCATCTAAATATAGATAGGGTCTCTGGTGTACACATCTGCCTATATATAGGGTCTCTAGTGTACGCATCTGCCTATATATAGGGTCTCTTGTGTACACATCTGCCTATATATAGGGTCTCTAATGTATGCATCTATATATAGATAGGGTCTCTGGTGTACGTATCTGCCTATATATAGGATCTCTAGTGTACACATCTGCCTATATATAGGGTCTCTAGTGTAAGCATCTGCCTATATATAGGGTCTCTAGTGTACGCATGTGCCTATATATAGGGTCTCTAGTGTATGCATCTGCCTATATACAGGGTCTCTAGTGTACGCATCTGCCTATATATAGTGTCTCTAGTGTATGCATCTGCCTATATATAGGGTCTCTGGTGTACGCATCTGCCTATATATAGGGTCTCTAGTGTGCGCATGCCAATACTTGTAGCAGTGAGTAAATGAGTGTATCATTTTCTGATTCTCTCTCGAGAAAAATCAATCTATTGAAGCCAACTTGCTTACCATTGGCTAGTACGGACGACATACTAGGTGAGACTTGTGCTGCCTATGTCTAGATGCACAGAGAGAGTGTAGGAGCAGGTTACATCAGAAGGACCTCCATTAACTGCATGGCTATGCCTAGTGGTGGAATAGCTAACAGAACCTAACAACCCCTTACCAAAACGCTAGGCTAGAGCTCACGTGGTAAATCTATATCTAGCTCAAGCAGCTTGCTGGTGAGGACGCATCTAACCTACTCAACTAGATAAACATTGCTGTTGCTGAAATGACAAGGTTGACAGCAGGACCTAGTTGTTAGGTAGCGTGGTTGGGAAACTTGGTTGTTAGGAAGTGTGGTTGTTAGGAAGTTTGGTTGTTAGGAAGTTTGGTTGTTAGGAAGCGTGGTTGTTAGGAAGTGTGGTTGTTAGGAAGTGTGGTTGTTAGGAAGCGTGGTTGTTAGGAAGTGTGGTTGTTAGGAAGTGTGGTTGTTAGGAAGCGTGGTTGTTAGGAAGTGTGGTTGTTAGGAAGTGTGGTTGTTAGGATGTTTGGTTGTTAGGAAGTTTGGTTGTTAGGAAGCGTGGTTGTTAGGTAGCGTGGTTGGGAAACTTGGTTGTTAGGAAGTGTGGTTGTTAGGAAGTGTGGTTGTAGGAAGTTTGGTTGTTAGGAAGTTTGGTTGTTAGGAAGTGTGGTTGTTAGGAAGTGTGGTTGTTAGGAAGCGTGGTTGTTAGGAAGTTTGGTTGTTCGGTTGTTAGGTAGCGTGGATGGGAAACTTGGTTGTTAGGAAGTGTGGTTGTTAGGAAATTTGGTTGTTAGGAAGTTTGGTTGTTAGGAAGCGTGGTTGTTAGGAAGTGTGGTTGTTAGGAAGCGTGGTTGTTAGGAAGTGTGGTTGTTAGGAAGTGTGGTTGTTAGGAAGTGTGGTTGTTAGGAAGCATGGTTGTTAGGAAGTGTGGTTGTTAGGAAGTGCGGTTGTTAGGAAGTTTGGTTGTTAGGAAGCGTAGTTGTTAGGAAGTTTGGTTGTTAGGAAGTTTGGTTGTTAGGAAGCGTGGTTGTTAGGAAGTGTGGTAGTTAGGAAGTGTGGTTGTTAGGAAGTGTGGCTGTTAGGAAGCGTGGTTGTTAGGAAGTTTGGTTGTTAGGAAGTGTGGTTGTTAGGAATCATGGTTGTCAGGAAGTGTGGTTGTCAGGAAGTTTGGTTGTTAGGAAGCGTGGTTGTTAGGAAGTGTGGTTGTTAGGAAGTGTGGTTGTTAGGAAGCGTGGTTGTTAGGAAGCGTGGTTGTTAGGAAGCGTGGTTGTTAGGAAGTGTGGTTGTTAGGAACTTTGGTTGTTAGTAAGCGTGGTTGTTAGGAAGTGTGGTTGTTAGGAAGCATGGTTGTTAGGAAGCGTGGTTGTTAGGAAGTGTGGTTGTTAGGAAGCATGGTTGTCAGGAAGTTTGGTTGTCAGGAAGTTTGGTGGTTGTTAGGAAGCGTGGTTGTTAGGAAGTGTGGTTGTTAGGAAGCATGGTTGTCAGGAAGTGTGGTTGTCAGGAAGTTTGGTTGTTAGGAAGCGTGGTTGTTAGGAAGTGTGGTTGTTAGGAAGTGTGGTTGTTAGGAAGTGTGGTGTCAGGAAGTGTGGTTGTTAGGAAGCGTGGTTGTTAGGAAGCGAGGTTGTTAGGAAGTGTGGTTGTTAGGAAGTGTGGTTGTTAGGAAGTGTGGTGTCAGGAAGTGTGGTTCTTAGGAAGTGTGGTTGTTAGGTAGCGTGGCTGGTATAATTGTCACCTACTGGTAATTGCTGGTAATTGCCACCTCTGCTGGTAATTGCTATTGGCACTTACTTTACTTGCCCAACAAACTGAAAACAGCATATGTGGTGGGCACATGTATTAATTGTCTATTTCACCACACACAGTATACACACTGCACACACAACACACACACAGACACACACTTTCACACTCAATACCTCTCATGATCTCATAAATAGGAGGATTTTTTCTGGGACCTCAAAAAGTGCTATGCTGGTTTCCCTGGAAACACTCCATCAGACAGGGTGATGGGCTATTGGGCCCTGCAGCTTGGCTTCTACATCTCCCTGCTCATCTCACACAGGCTTGACGTCCGCAGAAATGTAAGCTATTAGCACTAATTAGGTGGGTCTATCACAATCTGTTCCTCTATATAAGCTAATTAGAGTGGGTGTATCATGATGTATGCCTCGCTATCATTACAGCTACCGTATGTACTCTTCAGGTATTTCACACTCTATTTATGTCTGAGATGCATAATGTAGTACATGTGTGCCACAGCTCTACTAGACACGCGTGCCATAGCTCTACTAGACATGCGTGCCATAGCTCTACTAGACACGCGTGCCATAGCTCTACTAGACACGCGTGCCATAGCTCTACTAGACATGCGTGCCATAGCTCTACTAGACACGCGTGCCATAGCTCTACTAGACACGCGTGCCATAGCTCTACTAGACACGCGTGCCATAGCTCTACTAGACACGCATCCCATAGCTCTACTAGACATGCGTGCCATAGCTCTACTAGACACGCGTGCTATAGCTCTACTAGACACGCGTGCCATAGCTCTACTAGACACGCGTGCCATAGCTCTACTAGACACGCGTGCCATAGCTCTACTAGACACGCGTGCCATAGCTCTACTAGACACGCGTGCCATAGCTCTACTAGACACGCGTGCCATAGCTCTACTAGACACGCGTGCCATAGCTCTACTAGACACGCGTGCCATAGCTCTACTAGACATGCGTGCCATAGCTCTACTAGACACGCGTGCCATAGCTCTACTAGACACGCGTGCCATAGCTCTACTAGACACGCGTGCCATAGCTCTACTAGACACGCGTGCCATAGCTCTACTAGACACGCGTGCCATAGCTCTACTAGACACGCGTGCCATAGCTCTACTAGACACGCGTGCCATAGCTCTACTAGACACGCGTGCCATAGCTCTACTAGACACGCGTGCCATAGCTCTACTAGACACGCGTGCCACAGCTCTACTAGACACGCGTGCCACAGCTCTACTAGACACGCGTGCCACAGCTCTACTAGACACGCGTGCCACAGCTCTACTAGACACGCGTGCCACAGCTCTACTAGACACGCGTGCCACAGCTCTACTAGACA
Organism: Cladorhizidae sp. MBARI D1340-BT2; assembly: GCA_028752905.1. NCBI lineage: Eukaryota > Metazoa > Porifera > Demospongiae > Poecilosclerida > Cladorhizidae > Cladorhizidae sp. MBARI D1340-BT2. The sequence goes on along the minus strand of JAQNBH010000004.1, from coordinate 3,077,185 downwards.
CGCGTGCCACAGCTCTACTAGACACGCGTGCCACAGCTCTACTAGACACGCGTCCCACAGCTCTACTAGACACGCGTGCCACAGCTCTACTAGACACGCGTGCCACAGCTCTACTAGACACGCGTGCCACAGCTCTACTAGACACGCGTGCCATAGCTCTACTAGACACGCGTGCCATAGCTCTACTAGACACGCGTGCCATAGCTCTACTAGACACGCGTGCCATAGCTCTACTCTACTAGACACGCGTGCCATAGCTCTACTAGACACGCGTGCCATAGCTCTACTAGACACGCGTGCCATAGCTCTACTAGACACGCATGCCATAGCTCTACTAGACACGCGTGCCATAACTCTACTAGACAAGCGTGCCATAGCTCTACTAGACACGCGTCCCATAGCTCTACTAGACACGCGTGCCATAGCTCTACTCTACTAGACACGCGTGCCATAGCTCTACTAGACACGCGTGCCATAGCTCTACTAGACACGCGTGCCATAGCTCTACTAGACACGCGTGCTATAGCTCTACTCTACTAGACACGCGTGCCATAGCTCTACTAGACACGCGTGCTATAGCTCTACTAGACACGCGTGCCAACATTCCATATTTGACTGCCAGGCACACATATATATATACACATGTCTTGTGGTGTGCTCCTATTAGGACCACATGTTGATGGTGGTACACCACTTGGTGACGGTGCTGATGCTGGCCATATGCTACGTGGTGAATGGTGTGCAGATAGGAGTGCTCATAGTCCTCACTCACGACTTGTCGGACGTCCCCTTGGAGGTGTGTGAGATGTGTGTGTGTGTGTGTGTGTGTGACTGTCATCATGTTCTCTTGCTATAAAATTTGTTTTATTGGTCAAAAACAAAATGAAACGAGACATTTACCCGGCGTAGATTACTAACATTCACAAGACCTTTAGTTTTTTAAACTATGAACACGGAATAAATGTCTTCATTATATCAATAGGTAAAGGGTGTAGATACTTTTTGTCTTGTTTCATAGTCGAGCAGCCACCTCTAGGATGTTACTCAGTGTAACACCTGAACTAACCAAGCACAGATGTTATCTAAAATATACACATGCTTATGTATTCATGTACACACATAGACACATGCATCATAAGTAATATTACTAGAGTATACACACATGCCTATGTATTCATATACACACATAGACACATGCATCACAAGTAGTATTACTAGAGTATACACATGTGCCTATGTGTTCATAGACACAGGCATCATAAGTAGTATTACTAGAGATACACACGTGCGTATGTACACATAGACACATCCATCATAGGTAGTTATCTGGTCTTGTTGAAGGTGTGTGATGTTACTGTTGCCACAAGAGTGAGCTAATCACTCAGGAAACACAATGTTCATTTCCTAGCAACTTCTGAACAACTCAGTTCAGCCGCAAACACACGTGAGTAAATATTGCATTAACAATCTTTATGGATTGATAACCGATTCATCGCTCATTGCGCTGGACAATCTAGAGACATCTTGTAGCAACCTTAGCCACAATGTATGCAAGTTATCATTGGACATAATGTATACTAGTTATCATTAGACGTAATGTCTACTAGTTAATACTAGTTATAATTAAACATAATGTATACTAGTTATCATTAGACATAAATTAATGTATACTAGTTATAATTAGACATAATGTATACTAGTTATAATTAGACATATGTATACTAGTAATGTATACTAGTTATCATTAGACATAATTATACTAGTTATGATGTGTTATCATTAGACATAATTATACTAGTCTGTAGTTATCATTAGACATAATTATACTAATTATCATTGGACATAATGTATACTAGACATAATTATACTAGTTATCATTGGACATAATTTATACTAGTTATGATTAGACATAGTTATCATTAGAAATAATGTATACTAGTTATCATTAGACATAATGTATACTAGTTATCATTAGACATAATGTATACAAGTTATCATTAGAAATAATTATACTAGTTATCATTGGACATAATTTATACTAGTTATCATTAGACATGTATACTAGTTATCATTAGACATAATGTATACTAGTTATCATTAGACATGTATACTAGTTATCATTAGACATAATGTATACTAGTTATCATTAGACATGTATACAAGTTATCATTAGACATAATGTATACTAGTTATCATTAGACATTGTATGCTAGTTATCATTAGACAATGTATGCTAGTTATCATTGACATAATGTATACTAGTTATCATTAGACTTAATGTATACTAGTTATCATTAGACATAATTTATACTAGTTATCATTAGACATTGTATGCTAGTTATCATTAGACAATGTATGCTAGTTATCATTAGACATAATGTATACTAGTTATCATTAGACATAATGTATACTAGTTATCATTAGACATAATTATACTACATGTAGTTATCATTGGACATAATGTATACTAGTTATAATGTATACTAGTTATCATTAGCATAATGTATGCTAGCTAATGAAATGTATGCTAGTTATCATTAGCATAATGTATGCTAGCATAATGAATACTAGTTATCTATACTAGTTATCATTAGATGTATGCTAGTTATCATTAGACATAATGTATACTAGTTATCATTAGACATAATGTATGCTAGTTTTCATTAGCATAATGTATGCTAGTTATCATTAGCATAATTATGCTAGTTATCATTAGACATAATGTATCATTAGCATAATGTATGCTCGTTTTCATTAGCATAATGTATACTAGTTATCATTAGCATAATGTATGCTAGTTTTCATTAGCATAATGTATGCTAGTTATCATTAGCATAATGTATGCTAGTTATCATTAGGTAATGTATACTAGTTATCATTAGCATAATGTATGCTAGTTTTCATTAGCATAATGTATGCTAGTTATCATTAGCATAATGTATGCTAGTTATCATCAGCATAATGTATGCTAGTTATCATTAGACATAATGTATACTAGTTATCATTAGCATAATGTATGCTAGTTATCATTGGACATAATTTATACTAGTTATCATTAGACATGTATACTAGTTATCATTAGACATAATGTATACTAGTTATCATTAGACATAATGTATACTAGTTATCATTAGACATAATTTATACTAGTTATCATTAGACATTGTATGCTAGTTATCATTAGACAATGTATGCTAGTTATCATTAGACATAATGTATACTAGTTATCATTAGACATAATGTATGCTAGTTTTCATTAGCATAATGTATACTAGTTATCATTAGACATAATGTATACCAGTGATCATTAGACATAATTATACTAGTTATCATTAGACATAATGATACTAGTTATCATTAGACATAATGTATGCTAGTTTTCATTAGCATAATGTATGCTAGTTATCATTAGACATAATTATCATTAGCATAATGTGTGAAGGTAAAGCAGATAGATAGAAGGTGGGTGCGAGGTGCTTTGAGAATTTCACCTTTTTAAGGGGCTACAGGTCCTCTAACTTTTGAAGTATTTTTGTGACCGAAACACTCCCTACATTTAGGATACTAAGAAGCTGGCCAAATGTGGGAGGCGTTAGTTTTGTTTTCTCCGAGCGCATGTTTGGCCCATCCACTATTTTGAAATAGAGACCAATTCAGTGCAGGGGCTGCCGCACTTCCTAGCAAGAAAAAATGTGCTTACAGTCGTTGTTGTTGTTGCTGCTGTTGCTGTTGTTGATGTTGCTGTTGTTGTTGTTTCTGCTGTTGTTGTTGTTGTTGACACGTAGTTGGCCAAGCTGCTGAAGTATGCACAGCACAACAAGAGTGCCCAGGTGATGTTCATTGTGTTTGGCGTGGTGTTCCTCGTGACACGGCTGCTGCTGTTCCCGTTCTTCCTGCTCTACAGCGCTCTCATGCACTATCCCGTGGTGGTCAGCCACTCCCCCGCCTACTGGAGCATCATCTTCATGTTACTCATGCTGCAGGTTATTAAAGGTCATGTGGTAGCTGTCAGTCGAGATGTTGTGCATGCACACACACACACATATATATATATGCACACACACACATATCCATGCACCCACACATGCACACATATATATGCACATACACACATACATACATATGCCCCCCTCCCTAAACACATGCCTACACGCACACACACACCTGCAAGACATACACACACACACTCTCTCTCTCCTAGGTAATGCACGTGTACTGGTTCTACCTGATAGCGCAGATGATGTGGTCTCTGGTCATCTCCAAAGAGACAGCAGGTGACCTGCGCAGCGGCATGGAATACCAGGCACCCATCATTGAAACTGAAGAGGAGTACACGTATTGGTCCGACTCTCAGCAGAAGAAGAGCAAATGACAGACTTCTCTTCATGTGCGTGTTCAACTTCTGTGTGCATGTGGTGTGTGTCCCATGTGCTATATATCTATATATGGTTATACCAGTAGTGCATGTATACACATGCATAGCTGTGTATACACAGTGAATATACATGTGTAAGTGTGTGTGTGTATTATATTATGCGTATATGCGCTCATTTGGTAATTGTGTGATGTGGTTTTACTTGAATCCTGAAAGTTTCAAATCTCATGAATTTGTTGAAGAAGCACTACCAATGGAAAGAATGTGACACGAGTCTGAGCCAACACCTGGAATGGAAGTGAACCAAAACAGAATGGAATTGATGTCAGTGAAGGTAGATGTGGGTAAGGGATTATATTTGGCACCATGTGAGGAGCCTACCAGCAGCTAGTCTATGAAAGTGGTTTGGCAGTCCTAAATACAGTCTCCACATAGCCAGTGCACACGGAGTCACAAAACAAGTTTGTCTGTGAGTACAAAGAGTTATGTTCCTGTTAGCATCTCGCATGCCATTGGATTAGTCCTCCCCTAATTTTGTGGCCACACCCCTCTCACAAAGAGACTTTCTTAGCAAACTTGCAAAAGCCCTGGGCTGGGTACTGCACAGTCGGCAATCAGCGGTCGGCATGTCTCCTCCAGTGAACAGTTGGTAATCGCAGCACAATGGAACTATCCAGACTGCTGTGTACAAGTGTGTCGTGCTTGGAGGTAGTTATGAAATAACGGGCTTCTGTGAGACGAGTGTGTCCTGCTTGGAGGTAGTTATGAAATAACGGGCTTCTGTGAGACGAGTGTGTCGTGCTTGGAGGTAGTTATGAAATAAGTTTGCCACTTCAAATGTGAACCATTCCTTCTAGGTTCCCACCTCTCTGCCCACCATCGGGGGTGCAGTGTGCATTCCTATTGATGTGCAACCACCATGGATTGAAATGTCGCATGTTTGGGGACCTGGTGCACCACAGATTGTGTAAAGTGAATTGCAAGATCAATTATTCTGCCGACAGTCAACAAAGTAAGATTTCAGGCTCAAGAAATGTTATATAGTGCTTTGATGGTTTTATCTGCAAAAGGAAACTTATTGAGTAATTTTTGACATTTGTTTCATAAAAAGCTTGTACACAAGGAAAAATCTGACATTCAGCAGTTCCCAGCAACTTTATCCTGAAGTTCAATTAAAAGTTGCCTTGTAGATGTGCCAATGCCAAGCTCAGCATCTTCAACTTGATTAGTTTGCTCTCAATGGCTGATTTTATTTAACTCTCCTTGATAACTTCAGGCGTGATAAAATTACTGGTAAATTCATGAAGCCAGACACGGATGTCTTATTGGAGGAGACTAATACGACTTGCACTCGTCTGATCAGAGCAGACCAAGGACGACTTGCACTCGTCCAGACCGATAGGACAGCTGCATGCAGTATTTGTGGTTATGTCATAGTAACAAGGTAAAGGTTTGGCATATATATGATTAGCACGTGCTTTTTATATGCAACAAGTCCACAGAGTTAATTTATTATTATGGCCATACGTGAAATACATGGTCAGTTGTTCCCTGGATCCCTGGACAAAATTGTGAAATCCCTGGACTCTCTGGGGCACCCCTGAATGGTATGCTACAATTATCAAACAAGTCCAGTCCTGGGTTGGTCACCCACTGACCCCTCCACAGGTGCTGTGTCCACTCTCTATACAGCTGCAGCCTTCGTATATACATTGCCTCAACCTATAGCCTAGCTTCAGGAAGGCCAGTAACCTCTTCCGAATGCCTTCAGTCTCATTAAATATTTGTCTTATTCTTATTCAAGGAGTTAGCTACAAGAAGTTACTCGGTGTAAAACTACAATCATAAATTCCATCATGTTTATAACCAAGGCATTTGGTGAGAATAAAGGATGTCCAAGGATTGGAACCACCTCACAAGTGGCACATATATAGCATCTGCAGAGCCACTATATAGCCCAGACTTGTAGTGTATAAGTGTAAGATGAATTTTGTTGCCTTACGTTGTATATATTTTTTACAGCCGCCAAAGCGAACAATAGAGTGATATATACTGCCTCAGTACTGGATGTGGGTGGGATCCGACCATTGGTTCCCCCCTGGGGGTAATAAGCCAATTGTTGGGGCAATGCTGACCAATGGATTTTTGAGGTTGCTATTTGTGTTTTGTACCGACCTACATAACGTTAGATCAGTGTAATGATGATGCAATGAATATTATTTAGGGAGCATTGTAATTTAGAACTTTCTAAATTAGGTTTAAGATAACTGCTTGACCTTTACTGTGATAGACGAATAGGTGATGTCATTCTGTAGGTATAAGCTATTGCTTATCCTTACCTTATTAGGCCATTGAGTTTTTGTGTATAAATAATGTGATCTGCATACTGAATTCAGACAAGAACTTCTCTACACTTCAAGTTATCAGTCAGTTAGTGTTTGTTTAAAATTTAAACAAAGTATATTGGCCTGATCGCTTGCAGATTGTGAGGGCGAGGGCTTCTCAAAGGATTTATTATTATTTTCCACAGATACAAAAGTTGTTATGGCTAACAAGAAGCAAACTTACTCGGATGCTTTTCTTGTTCATGGATTTTCAATTTGCCCTTGGCAAAGACAACAGTGTGTTATCTGCAGCAAGATGAAAGTCTGAAGCCATCAAAACTTGCAAACCATCTGCTCAAATGTCATCCTGACCTCCAAAATAAAGACCTAGTCTACTTCCAACACAAGGACAAAGCAGTTGAAGGTATTCAATTAGGAAACACTGGCACTGGTAATGCAGCAAAACATCTTCTTGCCACTCTTGAAGTTTCCTATGAGGTGACCTACAATGTGCACAGCAGCAGAAGGGGTTTAGGATTGCTGAAAATCTTATCATGCCATGTGACGAGTGATGGTTGCCAAAGCATGTGGTGAAGAGCAGGCTATAGTTTCAAACAACACAATTCGACGTCAATGGATCGATGAGGTGGGTGTGGATATACTGGCACAAGTAGTGGAACAGGTCAAGACCAGTCCATATGACAAATTTTCTCTGCAGTCCACAGATGTCAGCAGCAGTTATTATTTGTTATATTCACCGCTCGCATGTGAAGGAAGAGTTATTCACACTTGCATCCAAGAGCTCCAATTTTTGAAAGCATATGTGGCCAACTTGTTAATGTTAACTTCATAAAAGCCAAAGACTTCAACAGCCGTGTGTTTAAAGAATTGGGGAGAAGAATGAAGTGCTACTGTAGCACACAAAGTAAGGTGGCCGTCTCGAGGCAATGTTGTGAATCACGTGATTGAGCTTTGGGAAGCAGTGCAACTTTCTTGCAGCAAAAAGGATCAGACTCGGCACACCACTTTTCTGACCATGAATGGCTTTCCGTCTGTGCTATTTGGCGACATCTGACATCTTCAATGAACTCAACAGAGGAAACTTGACACTTCAATGAAGGAACGTGACAATTGACACAAAACAAGCCATTTCTGCATTTATCGGAAAGCTCAAGTTGTGGAGAAGAAAGTTGCAAAGGGCATAGCAGCAGAGTTTCCCACACTTGACATATTTGCTGATGAGAGCAAGGATGGTCAAGAAAATTTTGAAAGCTGACATCTAGGCCCACTTGGACGAATTGGCCAGAAAGATGGAGGAATGCTTTCCTGACATGGACCCTTTTGCCTTCAGTGGTGCCAGCACCTTTTGTGGTTGATGAGGATGAGGCCGATGAGACAACCAGCAAGAGGAGTGGATAACTCTGAGAGTTTGGAAGCTGAAATTCCAGAACAAGGACCTGGGCCCGGCTAAACGACACACCAACCTTGGCGAGACAGGTTCTAAAGATCCTGACTTCCTTTTCAACCACTTGCCGATGTGAGCAAGCATTTTCCATAATCATGGGAATGAAAACCAAGAAACGAAACCTGTTGGAGGTGTCAAATGATGCAAGAATTGCTCTCAGTTCTACAAAACCACACATTGAATACTTGCCTAACAAAATGCAAGCACGCCATCCCATGGACTTGGTTTGCAATGGCCAGCTCACTTACTTACTAACTAACTGCTAATACTTACACTTACATAAATAGTTGCCAGAGCTACAGTCAAAATCGGCTGAAGGCACTGTCTAGGATACTAAGCTGCCAAGGGGTATGATGTATAAACCTTGTTTATTTTTGTCCACCATTTAAATGAGGGATCAGCAATAGAGGGTGTATATAATGTGTTTAAACAACCAATACAGGGTGTGTATAACATATAACAACCAATACAGGGTGTATATAATGCGTGTATAGGAGGCAATCATTCAGTGGTGTCATCTGCTGGTGTAGTCGAGTAGCTCCAGGGCAGGGAAGACGGCTCCTTCAGGACTCAGCAAGTCACTGTAGAACAGTGTGGTACCAGCAAGACCTGCAGAGTAACATCACACAAACTAGTCCCTCCCTCCCTTCATGGGGTGTGGCTCATATATGTACAGCATGCCCCTCCCCCCCCCCCCCCCCCCCCCCCCGTCCTGTGTTCCTCTCCAGCACAAGTTGCTGGTCCACACTGTGACCTGTCCTGAAGAGGCCTAGCCCCTCCCCCTGAACTGGTGCAAGCTGAACTGGTGCAAGGTTGAGGTGAGGGCAAGCTCAGATACTCTCCAGATTCACCAATTTGATAATTTCCAGTTTAGCAACCACACACCCTCATCCAGAGCATACCAAGATATACGCATCACCATGCACAGCTATACCCTGCATGCATGTACATGGTACACCATGCACAGCTATACCCTGCATGCATGTACATGTATAGTACACCATGCGCAGCTATACCCTGCATGCATGTACATGGTACACCATGCACAGCTATACCCTGCATGCATGTACATGTATAGTACACCATGCGCAGCTATACCCTGCATGCATGTACATGGTACACCATGCGCAGCTATACCCTGCATGCATGTACATGTATAGTACACCATGCACAGCTATACCCTGCATGCATGTACATGGTACACCATGCGCAGCTATACCCTGCATGCATGTACATGTATAGTACACCATGCGCAGCTATACCCTGCATGCATGTACATGGTACACCATGCACAGCTATACCCTGCATGCATGTACATGGTACACCATGCACAGCTATACCCTGCATGCATGTACATGTATAGTACACCATGCACAGCTATAACCTGCATGCATGTACATGTATAGTACACCATGCGCAGCTATACCCTGCATGCATGTACATGTATAGTACACCATGCGCAGCTATACCCTGCATGCATGTACATGTATAGTACACCATGCGCAGCTATACCCTGCATGCATGTACATAGTACATCATGCACAGCTATACCCTGCATGCATGTACATGGTACACCATGCACAGCTATACCCTGTGTTCCTCCCAACTCCCCCTCACGGAGGGCCAGTGTTCCCCCCAACTCCCCCTCACGGAGGGCCAGTGTTCCTCCCAACTCCCCCTCACGGAGAGCCAGTGTTCCTCCCAACTCCCCCTCACGGAGGGCCAGTGTTCCTCCCAACTCCCCCTCACGGAGGGCCAGTGTTCCTCCCAACTCCCCCTCACGGAGGGCCAGTGTTCCTCCCAACTCCCCCTCACGGAGGGCACTCTTCACTCGCCAATCATCATGAGCTTAAGTGCTTCAGGATTGCTTACATGATCAAGAAGGGGCGTGGCATGAACAATTATGAGATGCATATCTTAGCATATACAGTGACAGGTTGGACTATGCACCAGTGTAGTCAGGCACACCCACACACCACACCATACACACTTGCACACATCACACACACACACAAGCGTATGTTTATCGTCACCTTCAAACAGTGAATGAGGTCTGTCTGGAGAGTTACACACTCTCAGGTCAGAGGTCAGGCACCACTCTCCGAACTTGGCAGCCCGATAGAGGTGCAGGGTATGTCCTGTGAGTCTATAGAGTTGCAGGAACGTGTAGGCATTGCCCGCCGTGCCGTGACAAAGACCATACCCTTTCCTGAGCAAGCCCCTCCCCCAGACAACCTCCCCACACAGTAAAGCCGCGTCCAAGTACTTCTGCACTCCAAACACCTGCCCCCACAGGACAACATATAACATCACATGATTGATCACACATATCATCACATGACCACATACGTATGTCACAGCACACACCTATTAGCACCCAAGCCCTCAGCAGCTAAGCCTCGTCTATTCAACTTCCAGCTTGATAACTGGTGCACAAGCCTCTGCTTGATAACTGGTGCACAAGCCTCTGACCCCCCAACTCTTCTGCCCCCCTCACCTTGTATGCGTGGGCCAGGAGGTGCACCAGCCTCTGACCCCCCAACTCTTCTGCCCCCTCACCTTGTATGAGTGGGCCAGGAGGTGCACCAGCCTCTGACCCCCCAACTCTTCCGCCCCCCTCACCTTGTATGAGTGGGCCAGGAGGTGAACAAGCCTCTGACCCCCCAACTCTCTGCCCCCTCACCTTGTATGAGTGACAAGGAGATGCACCAGCCTCTGACCCCCCAACTCTTCTGCCCCCTCACCTTTTGAGTGGGCCAGGAGGTGCACCAGCCTCTGACCTCCCAACTCTCTGCCCCCTCACCTTGTATGAGGGGGCCAGGAGGTGAACCAGCCTCTAACCCCCCTGCCCCCTCACCTTGTATAAGTGGGCCGGGAGGTGCACCAGCCTCTAACCCCCCAACTCTCTGCCCCCTCACCTTGTATGAGTGACAAGGAGATGCACCAGCCTCTGACCCCCCAACTCTTCTGCCCCCTCAAAAGACCTTTTGAGTGGGCCAGGAGGTGCACCAGCCTCTGACCTCCCAACTCTCTGCCCCCTCACCTTGTATGAGGGGGCCAGGAGGTGAACCAGCCTCTAACTCCCCTGCCCCCTCACCTTGTATAAGTGGGCCGGGAGGTGCACCAGCCTCTAACCCCCCAACTCTCTGCCCCCTCACCTTGTATGAGTGACAAGGAGGTGCACCAGCCTCTAACCCCCCAACTCTCTGCCCCCTCACCTTGTATGAGTGACAAGGAGGTGCAACAGCCTCTAACCCCCCAACTCTTCTGCCCCCTCACCTTGTATGAGTGGGCCAGGAGGTGCACCAGCCCGGGACAGCCGTGGCACCAGTGGACTAGTCGGTCAGAATCAGAACTCTCCAGAGAGGAGGGGATATTTCCACTCCTGAAGCACAGGGACAACAGGTAGTCCACACTCGGACGCACCAAACTCAAGATGAGCTCTCGCACTCTCTCTAGTTTGACCTGCAAATGATATGCATGATATGAATTATGCATGAGGTAGGAAGGGTCATATGCCATATTCTCTCTATTAGGGACCACCTCTCCAATAGTAACCACTAATCAAGCTGTTACCATGTCAAACACAACAGTCAGATTCCCATGTGCATGAGTATGGGAGTGGCTAGACTAACACAGCCAAGACTTTTCCATGCTGCAATAATGTGAGCTACACTTTGCTTGTATCTGCTGCCATGTGAGCTACACTTTGCTTGTATCTGCTGCAATGTGAGCTACACTTTGCTTGTATCTGCTGCCATGTGAGCTACACTTTGCTTGTATCTGCTGCAATGTGAGCTACACTTTGCTTGTATCTGCTGCAATGTGAGCCACACTTTGCTTGTATCTGCTGCAATGTGAGCCACACTTTGCTTGTATCTGCTGCAATGTGAGCTACACTTTGCTTGTATCTGCTGCAATGTGAGCTACACTCTGCTTGTATCTGCTGCAATGTGAGCTACACTTTGCTGCAATGTGAGCTACACTTTGCTTGTATCTGCTGCAATGTGAGCCACACTTTGCTTGTATCTGCTGCAATGTGAGCTACACTTTGCTTGTATCTGCTGCCATGTGAGCTACACTTTGCTTGTATCTGCTGCAATGTGAGCTACACTTTGCTTGTATCTGCTGCAATGTGAGCCACACTTTGCTTGTATCTGCTGCAATGTGAGCTATACTTTGCTTGTATCTGCTGCCATGTGAGCCACACTTTGCTTGTATCTGCTGCAATGTGAGCTACACTTTGCTTGTATCTGCTGCAATGTGAACTACACTTTGCTTGTATCTGCTGCAATGTGAGCTACACTTTGCTTGTATCTGCTGCAATGTGAGCTACACTTTGCTTGTATCTGCTGCAATGTGAGCCACACTTTGCTTGTATCTGCTGCCATGTGAGCTACACTTTGCTTGTATCTGCTGCCATGTGAGCTACACTTTGCTTGTATCTGCTGCAATGTGAGCCACACTTTGCTTGTATCTGCTGCAATGTGAGCTACACTTTGCTTGTATCTGCTGCAATGTGAGCTACACTTTGCTTGTATCTGCTGCAATGTGAGCCACACTTTGCTTGTATCTGCTGCCATGTGAGCTACACTTTGCTTGTATCTGCTGCCATGTGAGCTACACTTTTCTTGTATCTGCTGCAATGTGAGCTACACTTTGCTTGTATCTGCTGCAATGTGAGCTACACTTTTCTTGTATCTGCTGCAATGTGAGCTACACTTTGCTTGTATCTGCTGCAATGTTAGCTACACTTTGCTTGTATCTGCTGCAATGTGAGCTACACTTTGCTTGTGCCTGCTGCAATGTGAGCCACACTTTGCTTGTATCTGCTGCAATGTGAGCCACACTTTGCTTGTATCTGCTGCAATGTGAGCTACACTCTGCCTGTATCTGCTGCAATGTGAGCTACACTTTTCCTGTATCTGCTGCAATGTGAGCTACACTTTGCTTGTATCTGCTGCAATGTGAGCTACACTTTGCTTGTATCTGCTGCAATGTGAGCCACACTTTGCTTGTATCTGCTGCAATGTGAGCTACACTCTGCTTGTATCTGCTGCAATGTGAGCTACACTTTGCTGCAATGTGAGCTACACTTTGCTTGTATCTGCTGCAATGTGAGCCACACTTTGCTTGTATCTGCTGCAATGTGAGCTACACTTTGCTTGTATCTGCTGCAATGTGAGCTACACTTTGCTTGTATCTGCTGCAATGTGAGCTACACTTTGCTTGTATCTGCTGCAATGTGAGCTACACTTTGCCTGTATCTGCTGCAATGTGAGCTGTACACTTTGCTTGTATCTGCTGCAATGTGAGCTACACTTTGCTTGTATCTGCTGCAATGTTAGCTACACTTTGCTTGTATCTGCTGCAATGTGAGCTACACTTTGCTTGTGCCTGCTGCAATGTGAGCCACACTTTGCTTGTATCTGCTGCAATGTGAGCTACACTTTGCTTGTATCTGCTGCAATGTGAGCTACACTTTGCTTGTATCTGCTGCAATGTGAGCTACACTCTGCTTGTATCTGCTGCAATGTGAGCTACACTTTGCCTGTATCTGCTGCAATGTGAGCTACACTTTGCTTGTATCTGCTGCAATGTGAGCTACACTTTGCTTGTATCTGCTGCAATGTGAGCTACACTTTGCTTGTATCTGCTGCAATGTGAGCTACACTTTGCCTGTATCTGCTGCAATGTGAGCTACACTTTGCTTGTATCTGTTGCAATGTGAGCTCACTTTGCTTGTATCTGCTGCAATGTGAGCTACACTTTGCTTGTATCTGCTGCAATGTGAGCTACACGCTGCAATGTGAGCTACACTTTGCTTGTGCCTGCTGCAATGTGAGCTACACTTTTCTTGTATCTGCTGCAATGTGAGCTACACTTTGCTTGTATCTGCTGCAATGTGAGCTACACTTTTCTTGTATCTGCTGCAATGTGAGCTACACTTTGCTTGTATCTGCTGCAATGTGAGCTACACTTTGCTTGTATCTGCTGCAATGTGAGCTACACTTTGCTTGTGTCTGCTGCAGCCGCTGGACTTGCTACAACAAAACTTACAGCAAGAAATTCGCAGGAGCGCCTTCATCTCAAAGCCAGGGGGATTCAGAGTGGTTCCCGGTAGGCAGAAGTGCCTGTGCAACTTTCCTCCACTAGACAAGCTTCCAGAAACAGAAGGATTGGCAGAAAGAGTCGCTCAAAGATGGCACATATAATTGTCAGCAACTTTTCCCAAAATAATTGTTGTCTAAGAACTTGCATAATGTGACCACACCTTCCAATAGCAAGGGTATGTAGATTGGAATAATTAGTAACCATGGTTGCTATTAGAGAATATAGCAAGGTGGAGTAGGGACATGCAATATTCATGAGGCATAAAATCACATGTGGTGAGACATACATTTATGCATGAGGTAGGAGTCACACACTTACAGATACATTATGCATGAGGTGCATGAGGTGGGAGGAGTTATACAATTTGATTCGTAATGGTAAAAAACACAGACAATACCCTCGGCTAGTCCCATCGTGGCAGTTCCTTACCATCCCGAGCAGTAGCTGTTATTAGCTGCAACACACTTCCAGCATGCCTATACACACACACACACCTGCAGTAGCACGGTGGCTATGCCCACACACCTGCAGTAGCACGGTGGCTATGCACACACCTGCAGTAGCACGGTGGCTATGCACACACACCTGCAGTAGCACGGTGGCTATGCACACACCTGCAGTAGCACGGTGGCTATGCACACACACCTGCAGTAGCACGGTGGCTATGTACACACACCTGCAGTAGCACGGTGGCTATGTACACACACCTGCAGTAGCACGGTGGCTATGTACACACACCTGCAGTAGCACGGTGGCTATGCCCACACACCTGCAGTAGCACGGTGGCTATGTACACACACCTGCAGTAGCACGGTGGCTATGCACACACACCTGCAGTAGCACGGTGGCTATGCACACACACCTACAGTAGCACGGTGGCTATGCACACACCTGCAGTAGCACGGTGGCTATGCACACACACCTGCAGTAGCACGGTGGCTATGCACACACACCTGCAGTAGCACGGTGGCTATGCACACACAACTGCACAGTAGGACGGTGGCTATGCCCACACACCTGCAGTAGCACGGTGGCTATGTACACACACCTGCAGTAGCACGGTGGCTATGCCCACACACCTGCAGTAGCACGGTGGCTATGCCCACAAGTCCATGGGCCGCTCCTAAGTAGTGTTTGTGATGCCAGCTGTACATCAAGGTCGGAGTACAGGGACCTGACCCTCCCACACTGGCTGCGTCTCGAGCTCCTTTCTGCCCCGCCTCCAGCAAGATGGTGACCTCTTGCTCGACGAGATCCTCCAGACCGGCCATAGCCCCAGGCAGGTTCATGTCCACAAACAACAGTGCGTAGAGATAGCCAGCATGTCCATAGAGCAGCTCATGAGGTAAGGAGCTTGAGGGGGAGGGGCACAGTCGCTTGAGAGCCACCACACACTCCTCACACTTGACTGCATCACCTGCACCAACACACCACACCCACCAATCAACCAGCTGTGCATGGCCGGCCTCAGCATTAGTAAAGCATATGTATGTGTGTGTATGTATGTATATATGTATGTGTGAGTATATATGTGAATCCTAATCATGACGTGGTTTTAGATGATTTTAGTACATAGCACTTAGCCCTCACACCAGCAGCCAAACATATACAATACATAGGCATGTGTGTATACTCTAGTAATACTACATGTACTTATGATGCCTGTGTCTATGTGTATATATGAACACATAGGCATGTGTGTATACTCTAGTAATACTACTTATGATGCATGTGTCTATGTGTATATATGAATACATAGGCACGTGTGTATACTCTAGTAATACTACTTATGATGCATGTGTCTATGTGTATATATGAATACATAGGCATGTGTGTATACTCTAGTAATACTATGATGCATGTGTCTATGTGTATATATGAATACATAGGCATGTGTGTATACTCTAGTAATACTACTTATGATGCCTGTGTCTGTTTGTATATGAATACATAGGCATGTGTGTATACTCTAGTAATACTACTTATGATGCCTGAGTCTATGTGTATATATGAATACATAGGCATGTGTGTATACTCTAGTAATACTACTTATGATGCATGTGTCTATGTGTATATATGAATACATAGGCATGTGTGTATACTCTAGTAATACTACTTATGATGCCTGTGTCTGTTTGTATATGAATACATAGGCATGTGTGTATACTCTAGTAATACTACTTATGATGCATGTGTCTATGTGTATATATGAATACATAGGCACGTGTGTATACTCTAGTAATACTACTTATGATGCATGTGTCTATGTGTATATATGAATACATAGGCAAGTGTGTATACTCTAGTAATACTACTATGATGCATGTGTCTATGTGTATATATATATGAACATATAGGCACGTGTGTATACTCTAGTAATACTACTTATGATGCATGTGTCTATGTGTGTATGTATAAACAAGAATAATGTTTTTATTAAATCAACATTGTTATAATGGAAAGGTGTACCCACATACAGTTAGAGGACTCTAACATTTCAAATCTTGGTAAAGGGTCCTCTAACTGGTTGTGGTCTACGTGGGTGGGTACTTCACCACTCAGTTATCTGCTAAGACCATTTTTGGTCCCATTTCCCCAGTGGCGTGCTGACAACTTATAAGTGCAACTTAGCATGTCTATGGCCACAAGTGTTTCCATGCCTACCTCATGTTGATGCCGGTCATACCACACCTCTTGACAAGGGCTAGCTAACTATTCATCTTAAGGTGATCACATGACACCAGGTAATGGTTAGAATCAGGATTAAAACCTCATGTAAATACGATGTTAGGGTAACATAGCCAAGACCGACAACCAAACACACTGTAGTGTAACTCAGTATAACAAGCTATCATATTTTACCTATTGTAACACAGTCCAGATCTATTATTGTAACTTAATGTAACATAATCGTGACCTAGCTGATGGTAGAGGTAGGCAGCCAGAGCCAGAGGCCCAGCAGCTCCGCACAGGAACGTGGGCCGATGGGTGTCCAGCGCTCGCAGACAAGGCTCCAGGATACCCAGGGCTTTCTGAAGACCACACCTTGCATCCGCAGAGTTAGGCCTCAGGGCAGAGTTGTGCAGACAGTGCATGTGCAGAAGAGCAATACCTGTATTAGGTAAGGTGTGGTAACTCACAAGTGTGATAGAGCTGTCTAAGTAAGGTAAGGTGTGGTCACTCAGGGCACTATGTCTGACACAAGAGCAATAGGATGTCTGGCATAAGGTAAGGTGTGGCTACTGAAGCAGATGTCTAACAAAGAGAATGGAGACCACTCAGGACAAATGAGAGGGAGTGGCAGATCTGTGCTGTCACTATGACAAACTCTTAACAAAGTAAAGGGTCTCAGTAAGGAAAACAGGGGCCGCATGCTAGCTGCAACCACACCCTCTCCCGCAACTGATGCATGGAAAATATGCACGACAGAAAGTAGTTGTGTCAAGGCATTTGTAAAGCACATCGCAGATAAAGCACGTCGCAGATAGGTACGTGGTGTGGTAACCACCACTAGGGGGGCAGAATAATTAGAAGTGGTGTGACAACTACACTTATGTGAGTGGCATAATTAGAAGTGGTGTGATAATTACACTTAGGTGAGTGGTATAATTAGAAGTGGTGTGATACTGCACCTAAGTGAGTGGCGGCAGAAGCTGACTAGAAATATTCAGATATAACTATGGCCAGGTCTAGCCCTGGTCCTGGTCCTAGCCCTGGTCCTAGCCCTGGTCCTAGCCCTGGTCCAAGCCCAGGTCCTAGCCCTGGTCCTAGCCCTGGTCCTAGCCTTGGTCCTAGCCCTGGTCTCCTAGCCCTGGTCCTAGCCCAGGTCCTAGCCCTGGTCCTAGCCCTGGTCCTAGCCTGGTCCTAGCCCTGGTCCTAGCCCTGGTCCTAGCCCTGGTCCTAGCCCTGGTCCTAGCCCAGGTCCTAGCCCTAGTCCTAGCCCTGGTCCTAGCCCTGGTCCTAGCCCTAGCCCTAGTCCTAGCCCTGGTCCTAGCCCAGGTCCTAGCCCTGGTCCTAGCCCTGGTCCTAGCCCAGGTCCTAGCCCAGGTCCTAGCCCAGGTCCTAGCCCAGGTCCTAGCCCTGGTCCTAGCCCTGGTCCTAGCCCTGGTCCTAGCCCTAGTCCTAGCCCTGATCCTAGCCCAGGTCCTAGCGGCAGCCATGGTCCTAGCCATGGTCCTAGCCCATGGTCCTAGCCATGGTCCTAGCCCTGGTCCTAGCCCTGGTCCTAGCCCTGGTCCTAGCCCTGGTCCTAGCCCTGGTCCTAGCCATGGTCCTAGCCCTGGTCCTAGGCGGCACAAGATGCTTGCGACAATGTCATAAAGTCCTGCCATCTGCAGGGATACAAGATGGTGGAGGACCTGCCAGGTGCTGCAGGGATACAAGATGGTGGTGGACCTGCCAGGTGCTGCAGGGATATAAGATGGTGAGGGACCTGCCAGGTGCTGCAGGGATATAAGATGGTGAGGGACCTGCCAAGTGCTGCAGGGATACAAGATGGTGGAGTATATATTGCAACAATGCATATCGATGGTGCACTTGCTGCTCACACATGGCAGAGGCTACTGGTCTTCCAGCTTAGGCATTGACAGACTACATGTACGCACGCACACAAGACACTAAATGTCCTTCACCACACGAGACAAGCCCAGCTTGTGCTGCACACCCAAAGGGCTGCCAGGCACCATACATTGTATATACATGTTACGTAGGTCAAGCCTTCACTTCCCTATGGAGAGGGACCAGGTCCGGACCTTCTCCACTAAAATCATTAGTAGGAAGAAGATAAAGCCTCTGGAAAAGGCACTCGCTTTTTCCCGGCAGAACCAGCAGTCCTTTAGGGCTCCTGCCAAGACAGGTTTATGTAGCAGGGACTGTGATGTAGCCAGGAAGATAGAGTCTCTCAGGTCATCAGATAGTGGATTCTCTCAGGCCATCAGATAGTGGAGTCTCTCAGGTCATCAGATAGTGGAGTCTCTCAGGTCATCAGATAGTGGAGTCTCTCAGGCCATCAGATAGTGGAGTCTCTCAGGTCATCAGATAGTGGAGTCTCTCAGGCCATCAGATAGTGGAGTCTCTCAGGTCATCAGATAGTGGAGTCTCTCAGGTCATCAGATAGTGGAGTCCCTCAGGCCATCAGATAGTGGATCTCTCAGGTCATCAGATAGTGGAGTCTCTCGGGTCTCATCAGATAGTGGAGTCTCTCAGGCCATCAGATAGTGGAGTCTCTCAGGTCATCAGATAGTGGAGTCTCTCAGGTCATCAGATAGTGGAGTCTCTCGGGTCATCAGATAGTGGAGTCCCTCAGGCCATCAGATAGTGGAGTCTCTCAGGCCATCAGATTGGATCTCTCAGGTCATCAGATAGTGGAGTCTCTCAGGTCATCAGATAGTGGAGTCTCTCAGGTCATCAGATAGTGGAGTCTCTCAGGCCATCAGATAGTGGAGTCTCTCAGGCCATCAGATAGTGGAGTCTCTCCGGCCATCTGATAGTGGAGTCTTTTGGGGGGGAGGGACTGTTTTTTTTAACTTCCATTATATTGTGTGGGGCTAGAGACATAATAATCAGTTTGAGTTCCCCCTCCCCGTGTCTGTGAGGTCCATGAGCTATGGGAGGCCCCCCTCCCCCCCCGTGTCTGTGAGGTCCATGAGCTATGGGAGGCCTCCCCCACCCACCCACCCCCATGTCTGTGAGGTCCATGAGCTATGGGAGGGATGTTGGGTGACCTTATGGCACAGGCAAGACATGCAACACATTAATCATTAATTAGCAGAAGTAAAGCAACATATGGACAAGTGTCATCATGGTAACTACCTGCCTCCCCCGTGTACACGGACTGATCCCTCGTCTCTCCCCTGCCCTCTAAAATGGATAAGTTGCCTTGAACTGCCTCCCGCAGCCTCTTGCTGAGGTCAGCAGGAATCTACCAGGAAAGAGAGGGATTTAGTAAACAGACAAGAATAGGAATCTGCTGGACAGTGATGCTCAACAGTCAGTGTTTGTGTTGCGTGCAAGTGCCATGCACACACAACACACAACCTTTTCACCAGAGAAGTGTGGATTACACACACAACCTTTTCACCAGAGAAGTGTGGATTGCACACACATGCCTCTTCAACAAGGGCTCACTTCAGATGAGAGGGCCTTCTCTGCTCCTACTCCCAATAATCAAATGCCTTGAGCAGGTAATTTACATACTTCATAATACACCACATCAACATTCATCTAACATCCATCATCCAAGGCCACTGGTAATAACTGGGTATACTATAGCACTGGTGGATATTCTCTCAATGAACTCTCAGTTACAATAACCTTCGCAATATCAACTTGAAATTGTACTCTCTCGACGACGTTTCGACTAGGTGCTCCAGCCTTCCACTATGATGAAGGCTGGAGCATCTAGTCGAAACGTCGTCAAGTTGATTATTGAGGTTAGTAACGATATTCTACCAAGTACTGGTCTGTAGAGTTTGGGGATGGGAAGCAGTTAGGAAAGCTTCTATCATTCCTATGGGAACTTTCTCCCCCTCCAGCTCCAGAAGCACGTCTTTTATCTCTTACAGCTTCCATCACAACCTTTATAAGTTCAAAGTCCACGAATGGATCTTGAGTGGCTAATTATTTCTAGCGCCTGAGCATTCGTGAAGTAAAGAAAACGTGACGGAGTTCTCTCAAGTAACTCTAAAACTGATGGAATCAGCATCCTTCAGAGATAGAACACGAAATACCCTAGGAACCTGGAGCAAGGGTGGTACTTGGCCTCAGCGTGTTCAAACAAGAGTTCATCCTGCGTTTGTGGCTCAGTTGTCGACTACTTCGTGGCTGCTTCCTCCTAGCATAGGAATGTAACAAAAACCCTAGCATTATATACTTCATCATAATGTGGAATCATTTCCTTGTAAATTTAATTTTGACGTAAACATCATTTGTTCATTACATTTTGTTTGCCCTTGCCCCAAGTGTTTTCTTGATCATAATATATAATTTTACTCTATGCCCAACTCTGCCAGCCCTTGGCAGTATATAGTCGTCAACTTCAGCTGAAACTGTGTTTCGTCTTCTCACACTTCAATGTAAGAACTATGCCAAGTTCAATAATAATAATAATAATAATAATAATATGTACGGATTTGAGAAAACCCACCTAAACGTTTTATAATTTTTGTCAAATTTTTACTAACAGTCTTCTGTATAACCTGTGGCGCGCCCATTCTAGAGGCTCTTAACTTTACCGTTCGTGACGGACCGTTGCTATGCATGCAGAGAGCGCGGTTATACGCGGGCTCTCTCCCAGCTGCCTTTACTACCCAAGTTAGCCTGATCCATGAAAAAGATGACTAGTGCAGGCGACATAGCGAGCGCTAGAGAAAGCCACGATATGATATCGGGAGGCTCCAAGTTCACGCCCTCAAGCAACTACTACTTTACCTGCCCAAGCTCACCACTTCCTCCAAGTACGTTTGAACACCTTCCTAGTGAATTATTCATTATAATCTTTATACAGGCATGGAAGACAATGAAGATTTTCAGTGGTCATTTTCAACCAGATGGTAACAATAACAATACCATCAAAAATTAGAAATTTTTTCTATGAACATTATAATAGAATCTTCAGTATGGCGATGAAGAAAATCCATCTCTCTTTTCCATGCTTGAAGAGGACCTCTTTAAACCATCCAGACCACACTCACTCCAGCCTCCACTATCGTCAGCACCCCAGCCTCAATCGCTGTCTGCACCTCAGCCACTAGCAGTGCATTTTATTGTAAGTGAAGGGAAAAAATAATGTCATTACAATACATCAATCATTACAATACATCAACATCAACACACTATTTTCCTGTTAGGACCCCAAAAACTGTTAGGACACCAAAAGCATTTTTGCTGAAGGGGTGTGGCTGCAAAATGAACAAGAGGATACCATGCCCTCACAGTCCAGTGGCGGGCACTATCAAGACCTTCAAGACCAGTGTGCATCCTTGAGCAGGGAGCAGTTGGATATGGCAATCCTGGGGCAAATAATGGCAAATATTTATGATGAGGACATGGTATCGGACCATGTGGTAGTACCACGGCAGAAGTCTATTTTCACCATGGTATGCACATCTGCTATGCACATCTGCAAAGTCACCTTTCTGATGCTGCATGATGTTGGTCAATACAAAGTCACATGAGTACCGTGCAAAAATAATATTACAACAATTTTTACCCATACTCTCCAGGAACTGACAGATTTAAGGCACTGAAAGCGTACTACATTGCTGTGGCACTGACAACTAGACAACATGGCAACTACAAGAGGAAGCGCCACACCATGCACTGAGATCAAGAATGTCGTTAGGTTCCTCAACAGTTATCTGAGATCTATGCAATTCTGTTGCCGGGGTGCATACCAGGGTACAAAAGAGACGATCTTCAGCTACTCCCATCCAGCACTACCAAGAAGGTATAAACAACTATACACACCCAATTTTACATACATAGTCACCTTGCTTTCCCTTGGTAGGCTGTTTGGATCGTTGTGATGAATCAGGGCTGCGAGCAGAGCAGTCGAGTACACCACCTTCTGCACTCTATGGCAGAAGCTGACACCCCACATAACGGTCATGAAGCCAATGTCTGACATGTGCTGGGCATACCAACAAAACAGTGTGGCAATCATGAGAGCAGCAAGTGCTCCTGAAGAGGAGAAATCGGAGGTAAGATTAGCAACACATGTAATGATTAATATAAGTTATGCCACAACAAGGTCGTGAAGCGGGCCGAGGCTCACCTGGAGCTGGCTACAAAGGCTAGGAGCTACCTAAAGGCCCAACTAAGGACACCCTCAAGATCACCTTCACAGATCGTGGTTTGGCCCTGCCCACTCTTGATACCTGTCTCCCACCCGCCTGCAACAAAATCACAATGTACTACAGCTTTGATTTTGCTGAACATTAATCCTACCTTGTCCTCAGTCATGACTTAACACTTGTGCATCTGTCAGACATGATCAGGTACACTATCCTTTTGACCCCCAGCAGCCAGGACCCATGTATTTCCTGACACCAAGGAAGTGTGGCATATTCGGTATTTGTTGTGAGGCAATACCACGGCAGGTGGGCTCTATATAAGACCATTATACACAAGAAGTGAAATCTTTTAATATCTACACAGGTCAACTACCTCATTGATGAAGGTCTGAGCATTGGCAAGGGCGCAAACTGCACCATTAGCCTCCTCCACCACTTCCTCAGCAACCATAATTTAGGAGAAATGAACATCAACCTCCATGCAGACAATTGGTCAGGCCAGAACAAAAACCGATTTATGATGCAGTATTTATCATGGGGTGTTCTGGCCCAACTCAACCAAAAGATTGAGATATCATTCATGCTGGTTGGGCATACGAAGTTCGTCCCAGACTGGTGATTTTCGGCTTGCTAAAACTGAGATTCAGGAGAACCAAGATTGGGTGCTTGGCAGATATAGACATCATGAACATTAGCATTATGTCATCATATGACATTAGCACATTATGACATGAACATTAGCATTACTTCATCATATTATATTATAGTAGAGCAGTGGAGAACTACACTGTTCCCATATATTATAGTAGAGCAGTGGAGAACTACACTATTCCCATATATTATAGTAGAGCAGTGGAGAACTACACTATTCCCATATATTATAGTGGAGCAGTGGAGAACTACACTATTCCCATATATTATAGTAGAGCAGTGGAGAACTACACTATTCCCATATATTATAGTGGAGGAGTGGAGAACTACACTATTCCCATATATTATAGTGGAGGAGTGGAGAACTACACTATTCCCATATATTATAGTAGAGCAGTGGAGAACTACACTATTCCCATATATTATAGTGGAGGAGTGGAGAACTACACTATTCCCATATATTATAGTGGAGGAGTGGAGAACTACACTATTCCCATATATTATAGTAGAACAGTGGAGAACTACACTATTCCCAAATATTATAGCAGAGCAGTGGAGAACTACACTATTCCCATATATTATAGTGGAGGAGTGGAGAACTACACTATTCCCATATATTATAGTGGAGAGTGGAGAACTACACTATTCCCATATATTATAGTGGAGGAGTGGAGAACTACACTATTCCCATATATTATAGTAGAGGAGTGGAGAACTACACTATTATAGTGGAGCAGTGAAGAACTACACTATTCCCATATATTATAGTAGAGGAGTGGAGAACTACACTATTCCCATATATTATAGTGGAGGAGTGGAGAACTACACTATTCCCATATATTATAGTGGAGGAGTGGAGAACTACACTATTCCCATATATTATAGTAGAACAGTGGAGAACTACACTATTCCCAAATATTATAGCAGAGCAGTGGAGAACTACACTATTCCCATATATTATAGTGGAGGAGTGGAGAACTACACTATTCCCATATATTATAGTGGAGAGTGGAGAACTACACTATTCCCATATATTATAGTGGAGGAGTGGAGAACTACACTATTCCCATATATTATAGTGGAGGAGTGGAGAACTACACTATTCCCATATATTATAGTGGAGGAGTGGAGAACTACACTATTCCCATATATTATAGTGGAGCAGTGGAGAACTACACTATTCCCATATATTATAGTGGAGGAGTGGAGAACTACACTATTCCCATATATTATAGTGGAGGAGTGGAGAACTACACTATTCCCATATATTATAGTGGAGCAGTGGACAACTACACTATTCCCATATATTATAGTGGAGGAGTGGAGAACTACACTATTCCCATATATTATAGTGGAGCAGTGGAGAACTACACTATTCCCATATATTATAGTGGAGGAGTGGAGAACTACACTATTCCCATATATTATAGTAGAGCAGTGGAGAACTACACTATTCCCATATATTATAGTAGAGCAGTGGAGAACTACACTATTCCCATATATTATAGTGGAGCAGTGGAGAACTACACTATTCCCATATATTATAGTAGAGCAGTGGAGAACTACACTATTCCCATATATTATAGTAGAGCAGTGGAGAACTACACTATTCCCATATATTATAGTAGAGCAGTGGAGAACTACACTATTCCCATATATTATAGTGGAGCAGTGGAGAACTACACTATTCCCATATATTATAGTAGAGCAGTGGAGAACTACACTATTCCCATATATTATAGTGGAGCAGTGGAGAACTACACTATTCCCATATATTATAGTAGAGCAGTGGAGAACTACACTATTCCCATATATTATAGTGGAGCAGTGGAGAACTACACTATTCCCATATATTATAGTAGAGCAGTGGAGAACTACACTATTCCCATATATTATAGTGGAGGAGTGGAGAACTACACTATTCCCATATATTATAGTGGAGGAGTGGAGAACTACACTATTCCCATATATTATAGTAGAGCAGTGGAGAACTACACTATTCACATATATTATAGTGGAGGAGTGGAGAACTACACTATTCCCATATATTATAGTAGAGGAGTGGAGAACTACACTATTCCCATATATTATAGTAGAGCAGTGGAGAACTACACTATTCCCATATATTATAGTGGAGCAGTGGAGAACTACACTATTCCCATATATTATAGTAGAGCAGTAGAGAACTACACTATTCCCATATATTATAGTGGAGGAGTGGAGAACTACACTATTCCCATATATTATAGTGGAGCAGTGGACAACTACACTATTCCCATATATTATAGTGGAGGAGTGGAGAACTACACTATTCCCATATATTATAGTGGAGCAGTGGAGAACTACACTATTCCCATATATTATAGTGGAGGAGTGGAGAACTACACTATTCCCATATATTATAGTAGAGCAGTGGAGAACTACACTATTCCCATATATTATAGTAGAGCAGTGGAGAACTACACTATTCCCATATATTATAGTGGAGCAGTGGAGAACTACACTATTCCCATATATTATAGTAGAGCAGTGGAGAACTACACTATTCCCATATATTATAGTAGAGCAGTGGAGAACTACACTATTCCCATATATTATAGTGGAGGAGTGGAGAACTACACTATTCCCATATATTATAGTGGAGGAGTGGAGAACTACACTATTCCCATATATTATAGTGGAGGAGTGGAGAACTACACTATTCCCATATATTATAGTAGAGCAGTGGAGAACTACACTATTCCCATATATTATAGTGGAGCAGTGGAGAACTACACTATTCCCATATATTATAGTAGAGCAGTGGAGAACTACACTATTCCCATATATTATAGTGGAGCAGTGGAGAACTACACTATTCCCATATATTATAGTGGAGGAGTGGAGAACTACACTATTCCCATATATTATAGTGGAGGAGTGGAGAACTACACTATTCCCATATATTATAGTAGAGCAGTGGAGAACTACACTATTCACATATATTATAGTGGAGGAGTGGAGAACTACACTATTCCCATATATTATAGTAGAGGAGTGGAGAACTACACTATTCCCATATATTATAGTGGAGGAATGGAGAACTACACTATTCCCATTTATTATAGTGGAGCAGTGGAGAACTATACTATTCCTATATATTATAGTGGAGGAGTGGAGAACTACACTATTCCCATATATTATACTAGTGGAGGAGTGGAGAACTACACTATTCCCATATATTATAGTGGAGCAGTGGAGAACTACACTATTCATATTATAGTGGAGGAGTGGAGAACTACACTATTCCCATATATTATAGTGGAGGAGTGGAGAACTACACTATTCCCATATATTATAGTGGAGCAGTGGAGAACTACACTATTCCCATATATTATAGTAGAGCAGTGGAGAACTACACTATTCCCATATATTATAGTGGAGCAGTGGAGAACTACACTATTCCCATATATTATAGTGGAGCAGTGGAGAACTACACTATTCCCATATATTATAGTGGAGCAGTGGAGAACTACACTATTCCCATATATTATAGTAGAGCAGTGGAGAACTACACTATTCCCATATTATAGTGGAGGAGTGGAGAACTACACTATTCCCATTTATTATAGTGGAGCAGTGGAGAACTACACTATTCCCATATATTATAGTGGAGCAGTGGAGAACTACACTATTCCCATATATTATAGTGGAGGAGTGGAGAACTACACTATTCCCATTTATTATAGTGGAGCAGTGGAGAACTACACTATTCCCATATATTATAGTAGTGGAGGAGTGGAGAACTACACTATTCCCATATATTATAGTGGAGGAGTGGAGAACTACACTATTCCCATATATTATACTAGTGGAGGAGTGGAGAACTACACTATTCCCATATATTATAGTGGAGCAGTGGAGAACTACACTATTCCCATATATTATAGTGGAGGAGTGGAGAACTACACTATTCCCATATATTATAGTGGAGGAGTGGAGAACTACACTATTCCCATATATTATAGTGGAGCAGTGGAGAACTACACTATTCCCATATATTATAGTGGAGGAGTGGAGAACTACACTATTCCCATATATTATAGTGGAGGAGTGGAGAACTACACTATTCCCATATATTATAGTGGAGCAGTGGAGAACTACACTATTCCCATATATTATAGTGGAGCAGTGGAGAACTACACTATTCCCATATATTATAGTAGAGCAGTGGAGAACTACACTATTCCCATATATTATAGTGGAGGAGTGGAGAACTACACTATTCCCATATATTATAGTGGAGGAGTGGAGAACTACACTATTCCCATATATTATAGTGGAGGAGTGGAGAACTACACTATTCCCATATATTATAGTCGAGGAGTGGAGAACTTCCCATATATTATAATGGAGGAGTGGAGAACTACACTATTCCCATATATTATAGTAGAGCAGTGGAGAACTACACTATTCCCATATATTATAGTGGAGGAGTGGAGAACTACACTATTCCCATATATTATAGTGGAGGAGTGGAGAACTACACTATTCCCATATATTATAGTGGAGGAGTGGAGAACTACACTATTCCCATATATTATAGTGGAGGAGTGGAGAACTACACTATTCCCATATATTATAGTAGAGCAGTGGAGAACTACACTATTCCCATATATTATAGTGGAGGAGTGGAGAACTACACTATTCCCATATGTTATAGTGGAGGAGTGGAGAACTACACTATTCCCATATATTATAGTGGAGGAGTGGAGAACTACACTATTCCCATATATTATAGTGGAGGAGTGGAGAACTACACTATTCCCATATATTATAGTGGAGGAGTGGAGAACTACACTATTCCCATATATTATAGTAGAGCAGTGGAGAACTACACTATTCCCATATATTCTAGTGGAGCAGTGGAGAACTACACTATTCCCATATATTATAGTAGAGGAATGGAGAACTACACTATTCCCATATATTATAGTGGAGGAGTGGAGAACTACACTATTCCCATATATTATAGTAGAGCAGTGGAGAACTACACTATTCCCATATATTATAGTGGAGGAGTGGAGAACTATACACTATTCCCATATATTATAGTGGATCAGTGGAAAACTACACTATTCCCATATATTATAGTGGAGGAGTGGAGAACTACACTATTCCCATATATTATAGTGGAGCAGTGGAGAACTACACTATTCCCATATATTATAGTAGAGGAATGGAGAACTACACTATTCCCATATATTATAGTGGAGGAGTGGAGAACTACACTATTCCCATATATTATAGTAGAGCAGTGGAGAACTACACTATTCCCATATATTATAGTGGAGGAGTGGAGAACTATACACTATTCCCATATATTATAGTGGATCAGTGGAAAACTACACTATTCCCATATATTATAGTGGAGGAGTGGAGAACTACACTATTCCCATATATTATAGTGGAGGAGTGGAGAACTACACTATTCCCATATATTATAGTAGAGCAGTGGAGAACTACACTATTCCCATATATTATAGTGGATCAGTGGAGAACTACACTATTCCCATATATTATAGTGGAGGAGTGGAGAACTACACTGTTCCCATATATTATAGTGGAGGAGTGGAGAACTACACTATTCCCATATATTATAGTAGAGCAGTAGAGAACTAAACTATTCCCATATATTATAGTGGAGCAGTGGAGAACTACACTATTCCCATATATTATAGTGGAGCAGTGGAGAACTACACTATTCCCATATATTATAGTGGAGCAGTGGAGAACTACACTATTCCCATATATTATAGTGGAGCAGTGGAGAACTACACTATTCCCATATATTATAGTGGAGGAGTGGAGAACTACACTATTCCCATATATTATAGTGGAGCAGTGGAGAACTACACTATTCCCATATATTATAGTGGATCAGTGGAGAACTACACTGTTCCCATATATTATAGTGGAGGAGTGGAGAACTACACTATTCCCATATATTATAGTAGAGCAGTAGAGAACTAAACTATTCCCATATATTATAGTGGAGCAGTGGAGAACTACACTATTCCCATATATTATAGTGGAGCAGTGGAGAACTACACTATTCCCATATATTATAGTGGAGCAGTGGAGAACTACACTATTCCCATATATTATAGTGGAGCAGTGGAGAACTACACTATTCCCATATATTATAGTAGAGCAGTGGAGAACTACACTATTCCCATATATTATAGTGGAGCAGTGGAGAACTACACTATTCCCATATATTATAGTGGAGCAGTGGAGAACTACACTATTCCCATATATTATAATGGAGGAGTGGAGAACTACACTATTCCCATATATTATAGTGGAGGAGTGGAGAACTACACTATTCCCATATATTATAGTAGAGCAGTGGAGAACTACACTATTCCCATATATTATAGTGGAGGAGTGGAGAACTACACTATTCCCATATATTATAGTGGAGCAGTGGAGAACTACACTATTCCCTTATATGATAGTGGAGCAGTGTCTCTACACTATTCCCATATATTATAGTGGAGGAGTGGAGAACTACACTATTCCCATATATTATAGTAGAGGAGTGGAGAACTACACTATTCCCATATATTATAGTAGAGCAGTGGAGAACTACACTATTCACATATATTATAGTGGAGGAGTGGAGAACTACACTATTCCCATATATTATAGTAGAGCAGTGGAGAACTACACTATTCCCATATATTATAGTGGAGGAGTGGAGAACTACACTATTCCCATATATTATAGTAGAGCAGTGGAGAACTACACTATTCCCATATATTATAGTGGAGGAGTGGAGAACTACACTATTCCCATATATTATAGTAGAGGAGTGGAGAACTACACTATTCCCATATATTATAGTGGAGGAGTGGAGAACTACACTATTCCCATATATTATAGTAGAGCAGTGGAGAACTACACTATTCCCATATATTATAGTGGAGGAGTGGAGAACTACACTATTCCCATATATTATAGTGGAGCAGTGGAGAACTACACTATTCCCATATATTATAGTGGAAGAGTGGAGAACTACACTATTCCCATATATTATAGTAGAGCAGTGGAGAACTACACTATTCCCATATATTATAGTGGAGCAGTGGAGAACTACACTATTCCCATATATTATAGTGGAGCAGTGGAGAACTACACTATTCCCATATATTATAGTAGAGCAGTGGAGAACTACACTATTCCCATATATTATAGTGGAGCAGTGGAGAACTACACTATTCCCATATATTATAGTAGAGCAGTGGAGAACTACACTATTCCCATATATTATAGTGGAGCAGTGGAGAACTACACTATTCCCATATATTATAGTGGAGGAGTGGAGAACTACACTATTCCCATATATTATAGTGGAGGAGTGGAGAACTACACTATTCCCATATATTATAGTGTAGGAGTGGAGAACTACACTATTCCCATATATTATAGTGGAGGAGTAGAGAACTACACTATTCCCATATATTATAGTGGAGGAGTGGAGAACTACACTATTCCCATATATTATAGTAGAGGAGTGGAGAACTACACTATTCCCATATATTATAGTAGAGCAGTGGAGAACTACACTATTCCCATATATTATAGTGGAGCAGTGGAGAACTACACTATTCCCATATATTATAGTAGAGCAGTGGAGAACTACACTATTCCCATATATTATAGTGGAGGAGTGGAGAACTACACTATTCCCATATATTATAGTGGAGGAGTGGAGAACTACACTATTCCCATATATTATAGTAGAGGAGTGGAGAACTACACTATTCCCATATATTATAGTAGAGCAGTGGAGAACTACACTATTCCCATATATTATAGTGGAGCAGTGGAGAACTACACTATTCCCATATATTATAGTAGAGTAGTGGAGAACTACACTATTCCCATATATTATAGTGGAGGAGTGGAGAACTACACTATTCCCATATATTATAGTGGAGGAGTGGAGAACTACACTATTCCCATATATTATAGTAGAGGAGTGGAGAACTACACTATTCCCATATATTATAGTAGAGCAGTGGAGAACTACACTATTCCCATATATTATAGTGGAGCAGTGGAGAACTACACTATTCCCATATATTATAGTGGAGCAGTGGAGAACTACACTATTCCCATATATTATAGTAGAGCAGTGGAGAACTACACTATTCCCATATATTATAGTGGAGGAGTGGAGAACTACACTATTCCCATATATTATAGTGGAGGAGTGGAGAACTACACTATTCCCATATATTATAGTGGAGGAGTGGAGAACTACACTATTCCCATACATTACAGTGGAGGAGTGGAGAACTACACTATTCCCATATATTATAGTGGAGGAGTGGAGAACTACACTATTCCCATATATTATAGTAGAGCAGTGGAGAACTACACTATTCCCATATATTATAGTGGAGCAGTGGAGAACTACACTATTCCCATATATTATAGTGGAGGAGTGGAGAACTACACTATTCCCATATATTATAGTAGAGCAGTGGAGAACTACACTATTCCCATATATTATAGTGGAGCAGTGGAGAACTACACTATTCCCATATATTATAGTGGAGGAGTGGAGAACTACACTATTCCCATATATTATAGTAGTGCAGTGGAGAACTACACTATTCCCATATATTATAGTAGAGCAGTGGAGAACTACACTATTCCCATATATTATAGTGGAGGAGTGGAGAACTACACTATTCCCATATATTATAGTGGAGGAGTGGAGAACTACACTATTCCCATATATTATAGTAGTGCAGTGGAGAACTACACTATTCCCATATATTATAGTAGAGGAGTGGAGAACTACACTATTCCCATATATTATAGTGGAGCAGTGGAGAACTACACTATTCCCATATATTATAGTGGAGGAGTGGAGAACTACACTATTCCCATATATTATAGTGGAGGAGTGGAGAACTACACTATTCCCATATATTACAGTGGAGGAGTGGAGAACTACACTATTCCCATATATTATAGTGGAGGAGTGGAGAACTACACTATTCCCATATATTATAGTGGAGCAGTGGAGAACTATACTATTCCCATATATTATAGTAGAGCAGTGGAGAACTACACTATTCCCATATATTATAGTGGAGGAGTGGAGAACTACACTATTCCCATATATTATAGTGGAGGAGTGGATAACTACACTATTCCCATATATTATAGTGGAGCAGTGGAGAACTACACTATTCCCATATATTATAGTAGAGCAGTGGAGAACTACACTATTCCCATATATTATAGTAGAGCAGTGGAGAACTACACTATTCCCATATATTATAGTGGAGGAGTGGATAACTACACTATTCCCATATATTATAGTGGAGGAGTGGAGAACTACACTATTCCCATATATTATAGTGGAGGAGTGGAGAACTTCCCATATATTATAATGGAGGAGTGGAGAACTACACTATTCCCATATATTATAGTAGAGCAGTGGAGAACTACACTATTCCCATATATTATAGTGGAGGAGTGGAGAACTACACTATTCCCATATATTATAGTGGAGGAGTGGAGAACTACACTATTCCCATATATTATAGTGGAGGAGTGGAGAACTACACTATTCCCATATATTATAGTGGAGGAGTGGAGAACTACACTATTCCCATATATTATAGTGGAGGAGTGGAGAACTACACTATTCCCATATATTATAGTGGAGGAGTGGAGAACTACACTATTCCCATATATTATAGTGGAGCAGTGGAGAACTACACTATTCCCATATATTATAGTGGAGGAGTGGAGAACTACACTATTCCCATATATTATAGTAGAGGAGTGGAGAACTACACTATTCCCATATATTATAGTGGATCAGTGGAGAACTACACTATTCCCATATATTATAGTGGAGGAGTGGAGAACTACACTATTCCCATATATTATAGTGGAAGAGTGGAGAACTACACTATTCCCATATATTATAGTAGAGCAGTGGAGAACTACACTATTCCCATATATTATAGTGGATCAGTGGAGAACTACACTATTCCCATATATTATAGTGGAGGAGTAGAGAACTACACTATTCCCATATATTATAGTAGAGGAGTGGAGAACTACACTATTCCCATATATTATAGTGGAGGAGTGGAGAACTACACTATTCCCATATATTATAGTAGAGCAGTAGAGAACTACACTATTCCCATATATTATAGTGGAGCAGTGGAGAACTACACTATTCCCATATATTATAGTGGAGCAGTGGAGAACTACACTTTTCCCATATATTATAGTGGAGCAGTGGAGAACTACACTATTCCCATATATTATAGTGGAGCAGTGGAGAACTACACTATTCCTATATATTATAGTGGAGGAGTGGAGAACTACACTATTCCCATATATTATAGTGGAGGAGTGGAGAACTACACTATTCCCATATATTATAGTAGAGCAGTGGAGAACTACACTATTCCCATATATTATAGTAGAGCAGTGGAGAACTACACTATTCCCATATATTATAGTAGAGGAGTGGAGAACAACACTATTCCCATATATTAAAGTAGAGCAGTGGAGAACTACACTATTCCCATATATTATAGTGGAGCATTGGAGAACTACACTATCCCATATATTATAGTGGAGGAGTGGAGAACTACACTATTCCCATATATTATAGTGGAGGAGTGGAGAACTACACTATTCCCATATATTATAGTGGAGGAGTGGAGAACTACACTATTCCCATATATTATAGTGGAGCAGTGGAGAACTACACTATTTCCATATATTATAGTAGAGCAGTGGAGAACTACACTATTCCCATATATTATAGTGGAGGAGTGGAGAACTACACTATTCCCATATATTATAGTGGAGGAGTGGAGAACTACACTATTCCCATATATTATAGTGGAGGAGTGGAGAACTACACTATTCCCATATATTATTGTGGAGCAGTGGAGAACTACACTATTCCCATATATTATAGTGGAGCAGTGGAGAACTACACTATTCCCATATATTATAGTAGAGCAGTGGAGAACTACACTATTCCCATATATTATAGTGGAGCAGTGGAGAACTACACTATTCCCATATATTATAGTGGAGCAGTGGAGAACTACACTTTTCCCATATATTATAGTGGAGCAGTGGAGAACTACACTATTCCCATATATTATAGTGGAGCAGTGGAGAACTACACTATTCCTATATATTATAGTGGAGGAGTGGAGAACTACACTATTCCCATATATTATAGTGGAGGAGTGGAGAACTACACTATTCCCATATATTATAGTGGAGGAGTGGAGAACTACACTATTCCCATATATTATAGTAGAGGAGTGGAGAACTACACTATTCCCATATATTATAGTAGAGGAGTGGAGAACTACACTATTCCCATATATTATAGTAGAGGAGTGGAGAACTACACTATTCCCATATATTATTGTGGAGCAGTGGAGAACTACACTATTCCCATATATTATAGTAGAGGAGTGGAGAACTACACTATTCCCATATATTATAGTAGAGGAGTGGAGAACTACACTATTCCCATATATTATAGTAGAGGAGTGGAGAACTACACTATTCCCATATATTATAGTGGAGTAGTGGAGAACTACACTATTCCCATATATTATAGTGGAGGAGTGGAGAACTACACTATTCCCATATATTATAGTGGAGCAGTGGAGAACTACACTATTCCCATATATTATAGTGGAGCAGTGGAGAACTACACTATTCCCATATATTATAGTGGAGGAGTGGAGAACTACACTATTCCCATATATTATAGTGGAGGAGTGGAGAACTACACTATTACCATATATTATAGTAGAGCAGTGGAGAACTACACTATTCCCATATATTATAGTGGAGCAGTGGAGAACTACACTTTTCCCATATATTATAGTGGAGCAGTGGAGAACTACACTATTCCCATATATTATAGTGGAGGAGTGGAGAACTTCACTATTCCCATATATTATAGTGGAGGAGTGGAGAACTACACTATTCTCATATATTATAGTGGAGCAGTGGAGAACTACACTATTCCCATATATTATAGTGGAGCAGTGGAGAACTACACTATTCCCATATATTATAGTGGAGGAGTGGAGAACTACACTATTCCCATATATTATAGTGGAGCAGTGGAGAACTACACTATTCCCATATATTATAGTAGAGCAGTGGAGAACTACACTATTCCCATATATTATAGTAGAGCAGTGGAGAACTACACTATTCCCGTATATTATAGTGGAGGAGTGGAGAACTACACTATTCCCATATATTATAGTAGAGCAGTGGAGAACTACACTATTCCCATATATTATAGTGGAGGAGTGGAGAACTACACTATTCCCATATATTATAGTGGAGCAGTGGAGAACTACAGTATTCCCATATATTATAGTGGAGAACTACACTATTCCCATATATTATAGTAGAGCAGTGGAGAACTACACTATTCCCATATATTATAGTGCAGTGGAGAACTACACTATTCCCATATATTATAGTGGAGCAGTGGAGAACTACACTATTCCCATATATTATAGTGGAGGAGTGGAGAACTACACTATTCCCATATATTATAGTAGAGGAGTGGAGAACTACACTATTCCCATATATAATAGTAGAGGAGTGGAGAACTACACTATTCCCATATATTATAGTAGAGGAGTGGAGAACTACACTATTCCCATATATTATAGTGGAGTAGTGGAGAACTACACTATTCCCATATATTATAGTGGAGGAGTGGAGAACTACACTATTCCCATATATTATAGTGGAGCAGTGGAGAACTACACTATTCCCATATATTATAGTGGAGGAGTGGAGAACTACACTATTCCCATATATTATAGTAGAGCAGTGGAGAACTACACTATTCCCATATATTATAGTGGAGCAGTGGAGAACTACACTATTCCCATATATTATAGTAGAGCAGTGGAGAACTACACTATTCCCATATATTATAGTGGAGGAGTGGAGAACTACACTATTCCCATATATTATAGTGGAGGAGTGGAGAACTACACTATTCCCATATATTATAGTGGAGGAGTGGAGAACTACACTATTCCCATATATTATAGTGGAGCAGTGGAGAACTACACTATTCCCATATATTATAGTGGAGGAGTGGAGAACTACACTATTCCCATATATTATAGTAGAGGAGTGGAGAACTACACTATTCCCATATATTATAGTAGAGGAGTGGAGAACTACACTATTCCCATATATTATAGTAGAGGAGTGGAGAACTACACTATTCCCATATATTATAGTGGAGTAGTGGAGAACTACACTATTCCCATATATTATAGTGGAGGAGTGGAGAACTACACTATTCCCATATATTGTAGAGGAGCAGTGGAGAACTACACTATTCCCATATATTATAGTGGAGGAGTGGAGAACTACACTATTCCCATATATTATAGTGGAGGAGTGGAGAACTACACTATTCCCATATATTATAGTAGAGCAGTGGAGAACTACACTATTCCCATATATTATAGTGGAGCAGTGGAGAACTACACTATTCCCATATATTATAGTGGAGGAGTGGAGAACTACACTATTCCCATATATTATAGTGGAGGAGTGGAGAACTACACTATTCCCATATATTATAGTGGAGGAGTGGAGAACTACACTATTCCCATATATTATAGTAGAGCAGTGGAGAACTACACTATTCCCATATATTATAGTGGAGGAGTGGAGAACTACACTATTCCCATATATTATAGTGGAGGAGTGGAGAACTACACTATTCCCATATATTATAGTGGAGGAGTGGAGAACTACACTATTCCCATATATTATAGTAGAGCAGTGGAGAACTACACTATTCCCATATATTATAGTAGAGGAGTGGAGAACTACACTATTCCCATATATTATAGTGGAGGAGTGGAGAACTACACTATTCCCATATATTATAGTGGAGCAGTGGAGAACTACACTATTCCCATATATTATAGTAGAGGAGTGGAGAACTACACTATTCCCATATATTATAGTGGAGCAGTGGAGAACTACACTATTCCCATATATTATAGTAGAGGAGTGGAGAACTACACTATTCCCATATATTATAGTAGAGGAGTGGAGAACTACACTATTCCCATATATTATAGTAGAGGAGTGGAGAACTACACTATTCCCATATATTATAGTGGAGGAGTGGAGAACTACACTATTCCCATATATTATAGTGGAGCAGTGGAGAACTACACTATTCCCATATATTATAGTGGAGGAGTGGAGAACTACACTATTCCCATATATTATAGTAGAGCAGTGGAGAACTACACTATTCCCATATATTATAGTGGAGCAGTGGAGAACTATACTATTCCCATATATTATAGTAGAGCAGTGGAGAACTACACTATTCCCATATATTATAGTAGAGCAGTGGAGAACTACACTATTCCCATATATTATAGTGGAGGAGTGGAGAACTACACTATTCCCATATATTATAGTGGAGGAGTGGAGAACTACACTATTCCCATATATTATAGTGGAGCAGTGGAGAACTACACTATTCCCATATATTATAGTGGAGGAGTGGAGAACTACACTATTCCCATATATTATAGTAGAGCAGTGGAGAACTACACTATTCCCATATATTATAGTAGAGCAGTGGAGAACTACACTATTCCCATATATTATAGTAGAGCAGTGGAGAACTACACTATTCCCATATATTATAGTGGAGGAGTGGAGAACTACACTATTCCCATATATTATAGTGGAGCAGTGGAGAACTACACTATTCCCATATATTATAGTGGAGCAGTGGAGAACTACACTATTCCAATATATTATAGTGGAGGAGTGGAGAACTACACTATTCCCATATATTATAGTAGAGCAGTGGAGAACTACACTATTCCCATATATTATAGTGGAGGAGTGGAGAACTACACTATTCCCATATATTATAGTGTAGGAGTGGAGAACTACACTATTCCCATATATTATAGTAGAGCAGTGGAGAACTACACTATTCCCATATATTATAGTGGAAGAGTGGAGAACTACACTATTCCCATATATTATAGTGGAGCAGTGGAGAACTACACTATTCCCATATATTATAGTGGAGCAGTGGAGAACTACACTATTCCCATATATTATAGTAGAGCAGTGGAGAACTACACTATTCCCATATATTATAGTGGAGGAGTGGAGAACTACACTATTCCCATATATTATAGTGGAGCAGTGGAGAACTACACTATTCCCATATATTATAGTGGAGCAGTGGAGAACTACACTATTCCCATATATTATAGTAGAGCAGTGGAGAACTACACTATTCCCATATATTATAGTGGAGCAGTGGAGAACTACACTATTCCCATATATTATAGTAGAGCAGTGGAGAACTACACTATTTCCATATATTATAGTAGAGCAGTGGAGAACTACACTATTCCCATATATTATAGTGGAGCAGTGGAGAACTACACTATTCCCATATATTATAGTGGAGCAGTGGAGAACTACACTATTCCCATATATTATAGTAGAGCAGTGGAGAACTACACTATTCCCATATATTATAGTGGAGGAGTGGAGAACTACACTATTCCCATATATTATAGTGGAGCAGTGGAGAACTACACTATTCCCATATATTATAGTGGAGGAGTGGAGAACTACACTATTCCCATATATTATAGTAGAGCAGTGGAGAACTACACTATTCCCATATATTATAGTAGAGCAGTGGAGAACTACACTATTCCCATATATTATAGTGGAGCAGTGGAGAACTACACTATTCCCATATATTATAGTGGAGCAGTGGAGAACTACACTATTCCCATATATTATAGTGGAGCAGTGGAGAACTACACTATTCCCATATATTATAGTGGAGGAGTGGAGAACTACACTATTCCCATATATTATAGTAGAGCAGTGGAGAACTACACTATTCCCATATATTATAGTGGAGCAGTGGAGAACTACACTTTTCCCATATATTATAGTGGAGAAGTGGAGAACTACACTATTCCCATATATTATAGTAGAGGAGTGGAGAACTACACTATTCCCATATATTATAGTAGAGGAGTGGAGAACTACACTATTCCCATATATTATAGTGGAGTAGTGGAGAACTACACTATTCCCATATATTATAGTGGAGGAGTGGAGAACTACACTATTCCCATATATTATAGTGGAGCAGTGGAGAACTACACTATTCCCATATATTATAGTGGAGGAGTGGAGAACTACACTATTCCCATATATTATAGTAGAGCAGTGGAGAACTACACTATTCCCATATATTATAGTAGAGGAGTGGAGAACTACACTATTCCCATATATTATAGTAGAGGAGTGGAGAACTACACTATTCCCATATATTATAGTAGAGGAGTGGAGAACTACACTATTCCCATATATTATAGTGGAGTAGTGGAGAACTACACTATTCCCATATATTATAGTGGAGGAGTGGAGAACTACACTATTCCCATATATTGTAGAGGAGCAGTGGAGAACTACACTATTCCCATATATTATAGTGGAGGAGTGGAGAACTACACTATTCCCATATATTATAGTAGAGCAGTGGAGAACTACACTATTCCCATATATTATAGTGGAGCAGTGGAGAACTACACTATTCCCATATATTATAGTAGAGCAGTGGAGAACTACACTATTCCCATATATTATAGTGGAGCAGTGGAGAACTACACTATTCCCATATATTATAGTATGGCAGTGGAGAACTACACTATTCCCATATATTATAGTAGAGCAGTGGAGAACTACACTATTCCCATATATTATAGTGGAGCAGTGGAGAACTACACTATTCCCATATATTATAGTAGAGGAGTGGAGAACTACACTATTCCCATATATTATAGTAGAGGAGTGGAGAACTACACTATTCCCATATATTATAGTAGAGGAGTGGAGAACTACACTATTCCCATATATTATAGTGGAGGAGTGGAGAACTACACTATTCCCATATATTATAGTGGAGGAGTGGAGAACTACACTATTCCCATATATTATAGTGGAGGAGTGGAGAACTACACTATTCCCATATATTATAGTGGAGGAGTGGAGAACTACACTATTCCCATATATTATAGTGGAGGAGTGGAGAACTACACTATTCCCATATATTATAGTAGAGCAGTGGAGAACTACACTATTCCCATATATTATAGTGGAGCAGTGGAGAACTATACTATTCCCATATATTATAGTGGAGCAGTGGAGAACTACACTATTCCCATATATTATAGTGGAGGAGTGGAGAACTACACTATTCCCATATATTATAGTGGAGCAGTGGAGAACTACACTATTCCCATATATTATAGTGGAGCAGTGGAGAACTACACTATTCCCATATATTATAGTGGAGCAGTGGAGAACTACACTATTCCCATATATTATAGTGGAGCAGTGGAGAACTACACTATTCCCATATATTATAGTGGAGCAGTGGAGAACTACACTATTCCCATATATTATAGTGGAGGAGTGGAGAACTACACTATTCCCATATATTATAGTGGAGCAGTGGAGAACTACACTATTCCCATATATTATAGTGGAGGAGTGGAGAACTACACTATTCCCATATATTATAGTAGAGCAGTGGAGAACTACACTATTCCCATATATTATAGTGGAGGAGTGGAGAACTACACTATTCCCATATATTATAGTGGAGGAGTGGAGAACTACACTATTCCCATATATTATAGTGGAGCAGTGGAGAACTACACTATTCCCATATATTATAGTGGAGGAGTGGAGAACTACACTATTCCCATATATTATAGTGGAGCAGTGGAGAACTACACTATTCCCATATATTATAGTGGAGCAGTGGAGAACTACACTATTCCCATATATTATAGTGGAGGAGTGGAGAACTACACTATTCCCATATATTATAGTAGAGCAGTGGAGAACTACACTATTCCCATATATTATAGTGGAGCAGTGGAGAACTATACTATTCCCATATATTATAGTAGAGCAGTGGAGAACTACACTATTCCCATATATTATAGTAGAGCAGTGGAGAACTACACTATTCCCATATATTATAGTAGAGGAGTGGAGAACTACACTATTCCCATATATTATAGTGGAGCAGTGGAGAACTACATTATTCCCATATATTATAGTGGAGGAGTGGAGAACTACACTATTCCCATATATTATAGTAGAGCAGTGGAGAACTACACTATTCCCATATATTATAGTGGAGGAGTAGAGAACTACACTATTCCCATATATTATAGTGGAGGAGTGGAGAACTACACTATTCCCATATATTATAGTGTAGGAGTGGAGAACTACACTATTCCCATATATTATAGTGGAGGAGTAGAGAACTACACTATTCCCATATATTATAGTGGAGGAGTAGAGAACTACACTATTCCCATATATTATAGTGGAGGAGTGGAGAACTACACTATTCCCATATATTATAGTGGAGGAGTGGAGAACTACACTATTCCCATATATTATAGTGGAGGAGTGGAGAACTACACTATTCCCATATATTATAGTGGAGGAGTGGAGAACTACACTATTCCCATATATTATAGTGGAGCAGTGGAGAACTACACTATTCCCATATATTATAGTGGAGCAGTCGAGAACTACACTATTCCCATATATTATAGTAGAGGAGTGGAGAACTACACTATTCCCATATATTATAGTAGAGGAGTGGAGAACTACACTATTCCCATATATTATAGTAGAGGAGTGGAGAACTACACTATTCCCATATATTATAGTAGAGGAGTGGAGAACTACACTATTCCCATATATTATAGTGGAGGAGTGGAGAACTACACTATTCCCATATATTATAGTGGAGGAGTGGAGAACTACACTATTCCCATATATTATAGTAGAGCAGTGGAGAACTACACTATTCCCATATATTATAGTGGAGCAGTGGAGAACTACACTATTCCCATATATTATAGTGGAGCAGTGGAGAACTACACTATTCCCATATATTATAGTGGAGCAGTGGAGAACTACACTATTCCCATATATTATAGTGGAGCAGTGGAGAACTACACTATTCCCATATATTATAGTGGAGGAGTGGAGAACTACACTATTACCATATATTATAGTGGAGCAGTGGAGAACTACACTATTCCCATATATTATAGTGGAGGAGTGGAGAACTACACTATTCCCATATATTATAGTAGAGGAGTGGAGAACTACACTATTCCCATATATTATAGTGGAGGAGTGGAGAACTACACTATTCCCATATATTATAGTAGAGGAGTGGAGAACTACACTATTCCCATATATTATAGTAGAGGAGTGGAGAACTACACTATTCCCATATATTATAGTGGAGGAGTAGAGAACTACACTATTCCCATATATTATAGTGGAGGAGAACTACACTATTCCCATATATTGTAGAGGAGCAGTGGAGAACTACACTATTCCCATATATTATAGTGGAGGAGTAGAGAACTACACTATTCCCATATATTATAGTAGAGCAGTGGAGAACTACACTATTCCCATATATTATAGTGGAGGAGTGGAGAACTACACTATTCCCATATATTATAGTGGAGGAGTGGAGAACTACACTATTCCCATATATTATAGTAGAGCAATGGAGAACTACACTATTCCCATATATTATAGTAGAGGAGTGGAGAACTACACTATTCCCATATATTATAGTGGAGGAGTGGAGAACTACACTATTCCCATATATTATAGTAGAGGAGTGGAGAACTACACTATTCCCATATATTATAGTGGAGGAGTGGAGAACTACACTATTCCCATATATTATAGTGGAGGAGTGGAGAACTACACTATTCCCATATATTATAGTAGAGCAGTGGAGAACTACACTATTCCCATATATTATAGTGGAGGAGTGGAGAACTACACTATTCCCATATATTATAGTGGAGGAGTGGAGAACTACACTATTCCCATATATTATAGTAGAGGAGTGGAGAACTACACTATTCCCATATATTATAGTGGAGGAGTGGAGAACTACACTATTCCCATATATTATAGTGGAGGAGTGGAGAACTACACTATTCCCATATATTATAGTAGAGCAGTGGAGAACTACACTATTCCCATATATTATAGTGGAGGAGTGGAGAACTACACTATTCCCATATATTATAGTGGAGGAGTGGAGAACTACACTATTCCCATATATTATAGTAGAGCAGTGGAGAACTACACTATTCCCATATATTATAGTGGAGCAGTGGAGAACTACACTATTCCCATATATTATAGTAGAGCAGTGGAGAACTACACTATTCCCATATATTA
The DNA here is from genome assembly GCA_028752905.1 of Cladorhizidae sp. MBARI D1340-BT2. Taxonomy (NCBI): domain Eukaryota; kingdom Metazoa; phylum Porifera; class Demospongiae; order Poecilosclerida; family Cladorhizidae; species Cladorhizidae sp. MBARI D1340-BT2. Next base: position 3,033,031 of record JAQNBH010000004.1, on the reverse strand, counting down.
TAGTAGAGCAGTGGAGAATTACACTATTCCCATATATTATAGTGGAGCAGTGGAGAACTACACTATTCCCATATATTATAGTGGAGGAGTGGACAACTACACTATTCCCATATATTATAGTAGAGGAGTGGAGAACTACACTATTCCCATATATATAGTGGAGCAGTGGAGAACTACACTATTCCCATATATTATAGTGGAGCAGTGGAGAACTACACTATTCCCATATATTATAGTGGAGCAGTGGAGAACTACACTATTCCCATATATTATAGTGGAGCAGTGGAGAACTACACTATTCCCATATATTATAGTGGAGCAGTGGAGAACTACACTATTCCCATATATTATAGTGGAGCAGTGGAGAACTACACTATTCCCATATATTATAGTGGAGGAGTGGAGAACTACACTATTCCCATATATTATAGTGGAGCAGTGGAGAACTATAGTTTTCCCATATATTATAGTGGAGCAGTGGAGAACTACACTATTCCCATATATTATAGTGGAGGAGTGGAGAACTACACTATTTCCATATATTATAGTAGAGCAGTGGAGAACTACACTATTCCCATATATTATAGTGGAGGAGTGGAGAACTACACTATTCCCATATATTATAGTAGAGCAGTGGAGAACTACACTATTCCCATATATTATAGTGGAGGAGTGGAGAACTACACTATTCCCATATATTATAGTAGAGCAGTGGAGAACTACACTATTCCCATATATTATAGTGGAGCAGTGGAGAACTACACTATTCCCATATATTATAGTGGAGGAGTGGAGAACTACACTATTCCCATATATTATAGTAGAGCAGTGGAGAACTACACTATTCCCATATATTATAGTGGAGCAGTGGAGAGCTACACTATTCCCATATATTATAGTGGAGGAGTGGAGAACTACACTATTCCCATATATTATAGTAGAGGAGTGGAGAACTACACTATTCCCATATATTATAGTGGAGGAGTGGAGAACTACACTATTCCCATATATTATAGTGGAGGAGTGGAGAACTACACTATTCCCATATATTATAGTAGAGAGGAGTGGAGAACTACACTATTCCCATATATTATAGTAGAGCAGTGGAGAACTACACTATTCCCATATATTATAGTGGAGCAGTGGAGAACTACACTATTCCCATATATTATAGTGGAGGAGTGGAGAACTACACTATTCCCATATATTATAGTAGAGGAGTGGAGAACTACACTATTCCCATATATTATAGTAGAGCAGTGGAGAACTACACTATTCCCATATATTATAGTGGAGCAGTGGAGAACTACACTATTCCCATATATTATAGTGGAGGAGTGGAGAACTACACTATTCCCATATATTATAGTAGAGCAGTGGAGAACTACACTATTCCCATATATTATAGTGGAGGAGTGGAGAACTACACTATTCCCATATATTATAGTGGAGCAGTGGAGAACTATACTATTCCCATATATTATAGTGGAGGAGTGGAGAACTACACTATTCCCATATATTATAGTAGAGGAGTGGAGAACTACACTATTCCCATATATTATAGTGGAGCAGTGGAGAACTATACTATTCCCATATATTATAGTGGAGCAGTGGAGAACTACACTATTCCCATATATTATAGTAGAGCAGTGGAGAACTACACTATTCCCATATATTATAGTGGAGCAGTGGAGAACTACACTATTCCCATATATTATAGTGGAGCAGTGGAGAACTACACTATTCCCATATATTATAGTGGAGCAGTGGAGAACTATACTATTCCCATATATTATAGTGGAGGAGTGGAGAACTACACTATTCCCATATATTATAGTAGAGGAGTGGAGAACTACACTATTCCCATATATTATAGTGGAGCAGTGGAGAACTATACTATTCCCATATATTATAGTGGAGCAGTGGAGAACTACACTATTCCCATATATTATAGTAGAGCAGTGGAGAACTACACTATTCCCATATATTATAGTGGAGCAGTGGAGAACTACACTATTCCCATATATTATAGTGGAGCAGTGGAGAACTACACTATTCCCATATATTATAGTAGAGCAGTGGAGAACTACACTATTCCCATATATTATAGTGGAGCAGTGGAGAACTACACTATTCCCATATATTATAGTGGAGCAGTGGAGAACTACACTATTCCCATATATTATAGTAGAGCAGTGGAGAACTACACTATTCCCATATATTATAGTGGAGCAGTGGAGAACTACACTATTCCCATATATTATAGTGGAGCAGTGGAGAACTACACTATTCCCATATATTATAGTGGAGCAGTGGAGAACTACACTATTCCCATATATTATAGTGGAGGAGTGGAGAACTACACTATTCCCATATATTATAGTAGAGCAGTGGAGAACTACACTATTCCCATATATTATAGTATAGCAGTGGAGAACTACACTATTCCCATATATTATAGTGGAGGAGTGGAGAACTACACTATTCCCATATATTATAGTGGAGGAGTGGAGAACTACACTATTCCCATATATTATAGTAGAGCAGTGGAGAACTACACTATTCCCATATATTATAGTGGAGGAGTGGAGAACTACACTATTCCCATATATTATAGTATAGCAGTGGAGAACTACACTGATTCCCATATATTATAGTAGAGGAGTGGAGAACTACACTATTCCCATATATTATAGTGGAGCAGTGGAGAACTATACTATTCCCATATATTATAGTGGAGCAGTGGAGAACTACACTATTCCCATATATTATAGTAGAGCAGTGGAGAACTACACTATTCCCATATATTATAGTGGAGCAGTGGAGAACTACACTATTCCCATATATTATAGTAGAGCAGTGGAGAACTACACTATTCCCATATATTATAGTGGAGCAGTGGAGAACTACACTATTCCCATATATTATAGTGGAGCAGTGGAGAACTACACTATTCCCATATATTATAGTAGAGCAGTGGAGAACTACACTATTCCCATATATTATAGTAGAGCAGTGGAGAACTACACTATTCCCATATATTATAGTAGAGCAGTGGAGAACTACACTATTCCCATATATTATAGTAGAGCAGTGGAGAACTATACTATTCCCATATATTATAGTAGAGCAGTGGAGAACTACACTATTCCCATATATTATAGTAGAGCAGTGGAGAACTACACTATTCCCATATATTATAGTAGAGGAGTGGAGAACTACACTATTCCCATATATTATAGTGGAGCAGTGGAGAACTACACTATTCCCATATATTATAGTGGAGCAGTGGAGAACTATACTATTCCCATATATTATAGTGGAGCAGTGGAGAACTACACTATTCCCATATATTATAGTGGAGCAGTGGAGAACTATAGTTTTCCCATATATTATAGTGGAGCAGTGGAGAACTACACTATTCCCATATATTATAGTGGAGCAGTGGAGAACTATAGTTTTCCCATATATTATAGTGGAGCAGTGGAGAACTACACTATTCCCATATATTATAGTGGAGCAGTGGAGAACTACACTATTTCCATATATTATAGTAGAGGAGTGGAGAACTATAGTTTTCCATATATTATAGTGGAGCAGTGGAGAACTATACTATTCCCATATATTATAGTGGAGCAGTGGAGAACTACACTATTCCCATATATTATAGTGGAGCAGTGGAGAACTACACTATTCCCATATATTATAGTGGAGCAGTGGAGAACTACACTATTTCCATATATTATAGTGGAGCAGTGGAGAACTATAGTTTTCCCATATATTATAGTGGAGCAGTGGAGAACTATACTATTCCATATATTATAGTGGAGCAGTGGAGAACTACACTATTCCCATATATTATAGTGGAGCAGTGGAGAACTATAGTTTTCCCATATATTATAGTGGAGCAGTGGAGAACTACACTATTCCCATATATTATAGTGGAGCAGTGGAGAACTATAGTTTTCCCATATATTATAGTGGAGGAGTGGAGAACTACACTATTCCCATATATTATAGTAGAGCAGTGGAGAACTACACTATTCCCATATATTATAGTAGAGGAGTGGAGAACTACACTATTCCCATATATTATAGTGGAGCAGTGGAGAACTACACTATTCCCATATATTATAGTGGAGCAGTGGAGAACTACACTATTCCCATATATTATAGTGGAGGAGTGGAGAACTACACTATTCCCATATATTATAGTAGAGCAGTGGAGAACTACACTATTCCCATATATTATAGTGGAGCAGTGGAGAAACTACACTATTCCCATATATTATAGTGGAGGAGTGGAGAACTACACTATTCCCATATATTATAGTGGAGCAGTGGAGAACTACACTATTCCCATATATTATAGTGGAGCAGTGGAGAACTACACTATTCCCATATATTATAGTGGAGGCAGTGGAGAACTACACTATTCCCATATATTATGGTGGAGGAGTGGAGAACTACACTATTCCCATATATTATAGTGGAGCAGTGGAGAACTACACTATTCCCATATATTATAGTAGAGCAGTGGAGAACTATACTATTCCCATATATTATAGTGGAGCAGTGGAGAACTACACTATTCCCATATATTATAGTGGAGCAGTGGAGAACTATAGTTTTCCCATATATTATAGTGGAGCAGTGGAGAACTACACTATTCCCATATATTATAGTGGAGCAGTGGAGAACTATAGTTTTCCCATATATTATAGTGGAGCAGTGGAGAACTACACTATTCCCATATATTATAGTGGAGCAGTGGAGAACTACACTATTTCCATATATTATAGTAGAGCAGTGGAGAACTACACTATTCCCATATATTATAGTGGAGCAGTGGAGAACTACACTATTCCCATATATTATAGTGGAGCAGTGGAGAACTACACTATTCCCATATATTATAGTAGAGCAGTGGAGAACTACACTATTCCCATATATTATAGTGGAGGAGTGGAGAACTACACTATTCCCATATATTATAGTGGAGCAGTGGACAACTACACTATTCCCATATATTATAGTGGAGCAGTGGAGAACTACACTATTCCCATATATTATAGTGGAGGAGTGGAGAACTACACTATTCCCATATATTATAGTAGAGCAGTGGAGAACTACACTATTCCCATATATTATAGTAGAGCAGTGGAGAACTACACTATTCCCATATATTATAGTGGAGCAGTGGAGAACTACACTATTCCCATATATTATAGTGGAGGAGTGGAGAACTACACTATTCCATATATTATAGTAGAGCAGTGGAGAACTACACTATTCCCATATATTATAGTGGAGCAGTGGAGAACTACACTATTCCCATATATTATAGTGGAGGAGTGGAGAACTACACTATTCCCATATATTATAGTAGAGCAGTGGAGAACTACACTATTCCCATATATTATAGTAGAGCAGTGGAGAACTACACTATTCCCATATATTATAGTGGAGCAGTGGAGAACTACACTATTCCCATATATTATAGTGGGAGGAGTGGAGAACTACACTATTTCCATATATTATAGTAGAGCAGTGGAGAACTACACTATTCCCATATATTATAGTGGAGCAGTGGAGAACTACACTATTCCCATATATTATAGTGGAGGAGTGGAGAACTACACTATTCCCATATATTATAGTAGAGCAGTGGAGAACTACACTATTCCCATATATTATAGTAGAGCAGTGGAGAACTACACTATTCCCATATATTATAGTGGAGCAGTGGAGAACTACACTATTCCCATATATTATAGTAGAGCAGTGGAGAACTACACTATTCCCATATATTATAGTGGGAGCAGTGGAGAACTACACTATTTCCATATATTATAGTAGAGCAGTGGAGAACTACACTATTCCCATATATTATAGTAGAGCAGTGGAGAACTACACTATTCCCATATATTATAGTGGAGCAGTGGAGAACTACACTATTTCCATATATTATAGTAGAGCAGTGGAGAACTACACTATTCCCATATATTATAGTAAGTAGAGCAGTGGAGAACTACACTATTCCCATATATTATAGTAGAGCAGTGGAGAACTACACTATTCCCATATATTATAGTAGAGCAGTGGAGAACTACACTATTCCCATATATTATAGTGGAGGAGTGGAGAACTACACTATTCCCATATATTATAGTAGAGCAGTGGAGAACTACACTATTCCCTTATATTATAGTAGAGCAGTGGAGAACTACACTATTCCCTTATATTATAGTAGAGCAGTGGAGAACTACACTATTCCCATATATTATAGTGGAGCAGTGGAGAACTACACTATTCCCATATATTATAGTGGAGCAGTGGAGAACTACACTATTCCCATATATTATAGTAGAGCAGTGGAGAACTACACTATTCCCATATATTATAGTGGAGCAGTGGGAGAACTACACTATTTCCATATATTATAGTAGAGCAGTGGAGAACTACACTATTCCCATATATTATAGTAGAGCAGTGGAGAACTACACTATTCCCATATATTATAGTAGAGCAGTGGAGAACTACACTATTCCCATATATTATAGTAGAGCAGTGGAGAACTACACTATTCCCATATATTATAGTGGAGGAGTGGAGAACTACACTATTCCCATATATTATAGTAGAGCAGTGGAGAACTACACTATTCCCTTATATTATAGTAGAGCAGTGGAGAACTACACTATTCCCATATATTATAGTAGAGCAGTGGAGAACTACACTATTCCCATATATTATAGTAGAGCAGTGGAGAACTACACTATTCCCATATATTATAGTGGAGCAGTGGAGAACTACACTATTCCCATATATTATAGTGGAGCAGTGGAGAACTACACTATTCCCATATATTATAGTGGAGCAGTGGAGAACTACACTATTCCCATATATTATAGTAGAGGAGTGGAGAACTACACTATTCCCATATATTATAGTGGAGGAGTGGAGAACTACACTATTCCCATATATTATAGTTGAGCAGTGGAGAACTACACTACTCCCATATATTATAGTGGAGCAGTGGAGAACTACACTATTCCCATATATTATAGTGGAGGAGTGGAGAACTACACTATTCCCATATATTATAGTAGAGCAGTGGAGAACTACACTATTCCCATATATTATAGTGGAGTAGTGGAGAACTACACTATTCCCATATATTATAGTGGAGCAGTGGAGAACTACACTATTCCCATATATTATAGTGGAGGAGTGGAGAACTACACTATTCCCATATATTATAGTAGAGCAGTGGAGAACTACACTATTCCCATATATTATAGTGGAGGAGTGGAGAACTACACTATTCCCATATATTATAGTGGAGGAGTGGAGAACTACACTATTCCCATATATTATAGTAGAGGAGTGGAGAACTATACTATTCCCATATATTATAGTGGAGCAGTGGAGAACTACACTATTCCCATATATTATAGTGGAGCAGTGGAGAACTACACTATTCCCATATATTATAGTGGAGCAGTGGAGAACTACACTATTCCCATATATTATAGTGGAGGAGTGGAGAACTACACTATTCCCATATATTATAGTAGAGGAGTGGAGAACTACACTATTCCCATATATTATAGTAGAGGAGTGTAGAACTACACTATTCCCATATATTATAGTAGAGGAGTGGAGAACTACACTATTCCCATATATTATAGTAGAGGAGTGTAGAACTACACTATTCCCATATATTATAGTGGAGCAGTGGAGAACTACACTATTCCCATATATTATAGTAGAGGAGTGGAGAACTACACTATTCCCATATATTATAGTAGAGGAGTGTAGAACTACACTATTCCCATATATTATAGTGGAGCAGTGGAGAACTACACTATTCCCATATATTATAGTAGAGGAGTGGAGAACTACACTATTCCCATATATTATAGTAGAGGAGTGGAGAACTACACTATTCCCATATATTATAGTAGAGCAGTGGACAACTACACTATTCCCATATATTATAGTAGAGGAGTGGAGAACTACACTATTCCCATATATTATAGTAGAGGAGTGGAGAACTACACTATTCCCATATATTATAGTGGAGCAGTGGAGAACTACACTATTCCCATATATTATAGTGGAGCAGTGGAGAACTACACTATTCCCATATATTATAGTGGAGCAGTGGAGAACTACACTATTCCCATATATTATAGTAGAGCAGTGGAGAACTACACTATTCCCATATATTATAGTAGAGCAGTGGAGAACTACACTATTCCCATATATTATAGTGGAGGAGTGGAGAACTACACTATTCCCATATATTATAGTGGAGGAGTGGAGAACTACACTATTCCCATATATTATAGTGGAGCAGTGGAGAACTGCACTATTCCCATATATTATAGTGGAGGAGTGGAGAACTACACTATTCCCATATATTATAGTGGAGGAGTGGAGAACTACACTATTCCCATATATTATAGTAGAGGAGTGGAGAACTACACTATTCCCATATATTATAGTGGAGGAGTGGAGAACTACACTATTCCCATATATTATAGTGGAGCAGTGGAGAACTACACTATTCCCATATATTATAGTGGAGCAGTGGAGAACTACACTATTCCCATATATTATAGTGGAGGAGTGGAGAACTACACTATTCCCATATATTATAGTGGAGCAGTGGAGAACTACACTATTCCTATATATTATAGTGGAGGAGTGGAGAACTACACTATTCCCATATATTATAGTGGAGCAGTGGAGAACTACACTATTCCCATATATTATAGTAGAGCAGTGGAGAACTACACTATTCCCATATATTATAGTGGAGCAGTGGAGAACTACACTATTCCCATATATTATAGTGGAGCAGTGGAGAACTACACTATTCCCATATATTATAGTAGAGCAGTGGAGAACTACACTATTCCCATATATTATAGTGGAGCAGTGGAGAACTACACTATTCCCATATATTATAGTGGAGCAGTGGAGAACTACACTATTCCCATATATTATAGTAGAGCAGTGGAGAACTACACTATTCCCATATATTATAGTGGAGGAGTGGAGAACTACACTATTCCCATATATTATAGTGGAGCAGTGTAGAACTACACTATTCCCATATATTATAGTGGAGCAGTGGAGAACTACACTATTCCCATATATTATAGTAGAGCAGTGGAGAACTACACTATTCCCATATATTATAGTGGAGGAGTGGAGAACTACACTATTCCCATATATTATAGTAGAGCAGTGGAGAACTACACTATTCCCATATATTATAGTAGAGCAGTGGAGAACTACACTATTCCCATATATTATAGTAGAGCAGTGGAGAACTACACTATTCCCATATATTATAGTGGAGCAGTGGAGAACTACACTATTCCCATATATTATAGTGGAGCAGTGTAGAACTACACTATTCCCATATATTATAGTGGAGCAGTGGAGAACTACACTATTCCCATATATTATAGTGGAGGAGTGGAGAACTACACTATTCCCATATATTATAGTGGAGCAGTGGAGAACTACACTATTCCCATATATTATAGTGGAGCAGTGTAGAACTACACTATTCCCATATATTATAGTGGAGCAGTGGAGAACTACACTATTCCCATATATTATAGTGGAAGAGTGGAGAACTACACTATTCCCATATATTATAGTGGAGCAGTGGAGAACTACACTATTCCCATATATTATAGTGGAGCAGTGGAGAACTACACTATTCCCATATATTATAGTAGAGCAGTGGAGAACTACACTATTCCCATATATTATAGTGGAGCAGTGGAGAACTACACTATTCCCATATATTATAGTGGAGGAGTGGAGAACTACACTATTCCCATATATTATAGTAGAGCAGTGGAGAACTACACTATTCCCATATATTATAGTGGAGCAGTGGAGAACTACACTATTCCCATATATTATAGTAGAGCAGTGGAGAACTACACTATTCCCATATATTATAGTGGAGGAGTGGAGAACTACACTATTCCCATATATTATGGTGGAGGAGTGGAGAACTACACTATTCCCATATATTATAGTGGAGGAGTGGAGAACTACACTATTGCCATATATTATAGTGGAGCAGTGGAGAACTACACTATTTCCATATATTATAGTGGAGGAGTGGAGAACTACACTATTCCCATATATTATAGTAGAGCAGTGGAGAACTACACTATTCCCATATATTATAGTGGAGGAGTGGAGAACTACACTATTCCCATATATTATAGTAGAGCAGTGGAGAACTACACTATTCCCATATATTATAGTGGAGGAGTGGAGAACTACACTATTCCCATATATTATAGTGGAGCAGTGGAGAACTACACTATTCCCATATATTATAGTAGAGCAGTGGAGAACTACACTATTCCCATATATTATAGTGGAGGAGTGGAGAACTACACTATTCCCATATATTATAATAGAGGAGTGGAGAACTACACTATTCCCATATATTATAGTAGAGCAGTGGAGAACTACACTATTCCCATATATTATAGTGGAGCAGTGGAGAACTACACTATTCCCATATATTATAGTGGAGTAGTGGAGAACTACACTATTCCCATATATTATATTGGAGCAGTGGAGAACTACACTATTCCCATATATTATAGTGGAGGAGTGGAGAACTACACTATTCCCATATATTATAGTAGAGCAGTGGAGAACTACACTATTCCCATATATTATAGTGGAGCAGTGGAGAACTACACTATTCCCATATATTATATTGGAGCAGTGGAGAACTACACTATTCCCATATATTATAGTGGAGGAGTGGAGAACTACACTATTCCCATATATTATAGTGGAGGAGTGGAGAACTACACTATTCCCATATATTATAGTGGAGGAGTGGAGAACTACACTATTCCCATATATTATAGTAGAGGAGTGGAGAACTACACTATTCCCATATATTATAGTGGAGCAGTGGAGAACTACACTATTCCCATATATTATAGTGGAGCAGTGGAGAACTACACTATTCCCATATATTATAGTGGAGGAGTGGAGAACTACACTATTCCCATATATTATAGTGGAGGAGTGGAGAACTACACTATTCCCATATATTATAGTGGAGGAGTGGAGAACTACACTATTCCCATATATTATAGTAGAGCAGTGGAGAACTACACTATTCCCATATATTATAGTGGAGCAGTGGAGAACTACACTATTCCCATATATTATAGTGGAGCAGTGGAGAACTACACTATTCACATATATTATAGTGGAGCAGTGGAGAACTACACTATTCCCATATATTATAGTAGAGCAGTGGAGAACTACACTATTCCCATATATTATAGTGGAGGAGTGGAGAACTACACTATTCCCATATATTATAGTAGAGCGGTGGAGAACTACACTATTCCCATATATTATAGTGGAGGAGTGGAGAACTACACTATTCCCATATATTATAGTGGAGGAGTGGAGAACTACACTATTCCCATATATTATAGTGGAGCAGTGGAGAACTACACTATTCCCATATATTATAGTGGAGGAGCGGAGAACTACACTATTCCCATATATTATAGTGGAGCAGTGGAGAACTACACTATTCCCATATATTATAGTAGAGCAATGGAGAACTACACTATTCCCATATATTATAGTAGAGCAGTGGAGAACTACACTATTCCCATATATTATAGTGGAGGAGTGGAGAACTACACTATTCCCATATATTATAGTATAGCAGTGGAGAACTACACTATTCCCATATATTATAGTAGAGCAGTGGAGAACTACACTATTCCCATATATTATAGTGGAGGAGTGGAGAACTACACTATTCCCATATATTATAGTGTAGGAGTGGAGAACTACACTATTCCCATATATTATAGTAGAGCAGTGGAGAACTACACTATTCCCATATATTATAGTGGAGCAGTGGAGAACTACACTATTCCCATATATTATAGTGGAGGAGTGGAGAACTACACTATTCCCATATATTATAGTGGAGGAGTGGAGAACTACACTATTCCCATATATTATAGTAGAGGAGTGGAGAACTATACTATTCCCATATATTATAGTAGAGCAGTGGAGAACTACACTATTCCCATATATTATAGTGGAGCAGTGGAGAACTACACTATTCCCATATATTATAGTGGAGCAGTGGAGAACTACACTATTCCCATATATTATAGTGGAGCAGTGGAGAACTACACTATTCCCATATATTATAGTAGAGCAGTGGAGAACTACACTATTCCCATATATTATAGTGGAGGAGTGGAGAACTACACTATTCCCATATATTATAGTGGAGCAGTGGAGAACTATACTATTCCCATATATTATAGTGGAGCAGTGGAGAACTATATTATTCCCATATATTATAGTAGAGCAGTGGAGAACTATACTATTCCCATATATTATAGTGGAGCAGTGGAGAACTACACTATTCCCATATATTATAGTGGAGCAGTGGAGAACTACACTATTCCCATATATTATAGTAGAGGAGTGGAGAACTACACTATTCCCATATATTATAGTGGAGCAGTGGAGAACTACACTATTCCCATATATTATAGTGGAGCAGTGGAGAACTACACTATTCCCATATATTATAGTGGAGGAGTGGAGAACTACACTATTCCCATATATTATAGTGGAGGAGTGGAGAACTACACTATTCCCATATATTATAGTGGAGGAGTGGAGAACTACACTATTCCCATATATTATAGTGGAGCAGTGGAGAACTACACTATTCCCATATATTATAGTAGAGCAGTGGAGAACTACACTATTCCCATATATTATAGTGGAGCAGTGGAGAACTACACTATTCCCATATATTATAGTGGAGCAGTGGAGAACAACACAATTCCCATATATTATAGTGTAGGAGTGGAGAACTACACTATTCCCATATATTATAGTGGAGCAGTGGAGAACTACACTATTCCCATATATTATAGTGTAGGAGTGGAGAACTACACTAGTCCCATATATTATAGTGGAGCAGTGAAGAACTACACTATTCCCATATATTATAGTAGAGCAGTGGAGAACTACACTATTCCCATATATTATAGTGGAGCAGTGGAGAACTACACTATTCCCATATATTATAGTAGAGCAGTGGAGAACTACACTATTCCCATATATTATAGTGGAGGAGTGGAGAACTACACTATTCCCATATATTATAGTAGAGCAGTGGAGAACTATACTATTCCCATATATTATAGTGGAGCAGTGGAGAACTACACTATTCCCATATATTATAGTGGAGCAGTGGAGAACTACACTATTCCCATATATTATAGTGGAGGAGTGGAGAACTACACTATTCCCATATATTATAGTGGAGCAGTGGAGAACTACACTATTCCCATATATTATAGTGGAGCAGTGGAGAACTACACTATTCCCATATATTATAGTGGAGGAGTGGAGAACTACACTATTCCCATATATTATAGTAGAGCAGTGGAGAACTATACTATTCCCATATATTATAGTGGAGCAGTGGAGAACTACACTATTCCCATATATTATAGTGGAGCAGTGGAGAACTATAGTTTTCCCATATATTATAGTAGAGCAGTGGAGAACTACACTATTCCCATATATTATAGTGGAGGAGTGGAGAACTACACTATTTCCATATATTATAGTAGAGCAGTGGAGAACTACACTATTCCCATATATTATAGTGGAGGAGTGGAGAACTACACTATTCCCATATATTATAGTAGAGCAGTGGAGAACTACACTATTCCCATATATTATAGTGGAGGAGTGGAGAACTACACTATTCCCATATATTATAGTGGAGCAGTGGAGAACTACACTATTCCCATATATTATAGTGGAGGAGTGGAGAACTACACTATTCCCATATATTATAGTAGAGGAGTGGAGAACTACACTATTCCCATATATTATAGTAGAGGAGTGGAGAACTACACTATTCCCATATATTATAGTAGAGCAGTGGAGAACTACACTATTCCCATATATTATAGTGGAGGAGTGGAGAACTACACTATTCCCATATATTATAGTGGAGGAGTGGAGAACTACACTATTCCCATATATTATAGTAGAGCAGTGGAGAACTACACTATTCCCATATATTATAGTAGAGGAGTGGAGAACTACACTATTCCCATATATTATAGTGGAGGAGTGGAGAACTACACTATTCCCATATATTATAGTGGAGGAGTGGAGAACTACACTATTCCCATATATTATAGTGGAGGAGTGGAGAACTACACTATTCCCATATATTATAGTGGAGGAGTGGAGAACTACACTATTCCCATATATTATAGTGGAGCAGTGGAGAACTACACTATTCCCATATATTATAGTGGAGGAGTGGAGAACTACACTATTCCCATATATTATAGTGGAGCAGTGGAGAACTACACTATTCCCATATATTATAGTAGAGCAATGGAGAACTACACTATTCCCATATATTATAGTAGAGCAGTGGAGAACTACACTATTCCCATATATTATAGTGGAGGAGTGGAGAACTACACTATTCCCATATATTAAGTATAGCAGTGGAGAACTACACTATTCCCATATATTATAGTGTAGGAGTGGAGAACTACACTATTCCCATATATTATAGTAGAGCAGTGGAGAACTACACTATTCCCATATATTATAGTGGAGCAGTGGAGAACTACACTATTCCCATATATTATAGTGGAGGAGTGGAGAACTACACTATTCCCATATATTATAGTGGAGGAGTGGAGAACTACACTATTCCCATATATTATAGTAGAGCAGTGGAGAACTACACCATTCCCATATATTATAGTTGAGCAGTGGAGAACTACACTATTCCCATATATTATAGTAGAGCAGTGGAGAACTACACTATTCCCATATATTATAGTGGAGTAGTGGAGAACTACACTATTCACATATATTATAGTGGAGCAGTGGAGAACTACACTATTCCCATATATTATAGTGGAGCAGTGGAGAACTACACTATTCCCATATATTATAGTGGAGGAGTGGAGAACTACACTATTCCCATATATTATAGTGGAGCAGTGGAGAACTACACTATTCCCATATATTATAGTAGAGGAGTGGAGAACTACACTATTCCCATATATTATAGTGGAGCAGTGGAGAACTACACTATTCCCATATATTATAGTGGAGCAGTGGAGAACTACACTATTCCCATATATTATAGTGGAGCAGTGGAGAACTACACTATTCCCATATATTATAGTAGAGCAGTGGACAACTACACTATTCCCATATATTATAGTAGAGCAGTGGAGAACTACACTATTCCCATATATTATAGTGGAGGAGTGGAGAACTACACTCTTCCCATATATTATAGTGGAGGAGTGGAGAACTACACTATTCCCATATATTATAGTGGAGCAGTGGAGAACTACACTATTCCCATATATTATAGTGGAGGAGTGGAGAACTACACTATTCCCGTATATTATAGTGGAGCAGTGGAGAACTACACTATTCCCATATATTATAGTAGAGGAGTGGAGAACTACACTATTCCAATATATTATAGTAGAGGAGTGGAGAACTACACTATTCCCATATATTATAGTAGAGGAGTGGAGAACTACACTATTCCCATATATTATAGTAGAGCAGTGGAGAACTACACTATTCCCATATATTATAGTGGAGGAGTGGAGAACTACACTATTCCCATATATTATATTATAGTAGAGCAGTGGAGAACTACACTATTCCCATATATTATAGTAGAGCAGTGGAGAACTACACTATTCCCATATATTATAGTAGAGCAGTGGAGAACTACACTATTCCCATATATTATAGTAGAGCAGTGGAGAACTACACTATTCCCATATATTATAGTGGAGGAGTGGAGAACTACACTATTCCCATTTATTATAGTGGAGCAGTGGAGAACTACACTATTCCCATATATTATAGTGGAGCAGTGGAGAACTACACTATTTCCATATATTATAGTGGAGCAGTGGAGAACTACACTATTCCCATATATTATAGTAGAGCAGTGGAGAACTACACTATTCCCATATATTATAGTGGAGGAGTGGAGAACTACAATATTCCCATATATTATAGTGGAGGAGTGGAGAACTACACTATTCCCATATATTATAGTAGAGCAGTGGAGAACTACACTATTCCCATATATTATAGTGGAGGAGTGGAGAACTACACTATTCCCATATATTATAGTGGAGGAGTGGAGAACTACACTATTCCCATATATTATAGTAGAGCAGTGGAGAACTACACTATTCCCATATATTATAGTGGAGGAGTGGAGAACTACACTATTCCCATATATTATAGTGGAGCAGTGGAGAACTACACTATTCCCATATATTATAGTGGAGCAGTGGAGAACTACACTATTCCCATATATTATAGTGGAGGAGTGGAGAACTACACTATTCCCATATATTATAGTGGAGGAGTGGAGAACTACTCTATTCCCATATATTATAGTAGAGCAGTGGAGAACTACACTATTCCCATATATTATAGTGGAGGAGTGGAGAACTACACTATTCCCATATATTATAGTGGAGGAGTGGAGAACTACACTATTCCCATATATTATAGTGGAGGAGTGGAGAACTACACTATTCCCATATATTATAGTGGAGCAGTGGAGAACTACACTATTCCCATATATTATAGTATAGGAGTGGAGAACTACACTATTCCCATATATTATAGTGGAGCAGTGGAGAACTACACTATTCCCATATATTATAGTGGAGCACTGGAGAACTACACTATTCCCATATATTATAGTGGAGGAGTGGAGAACTACACTATTCCCATATATTATAGTAGAGCAGTGGAGAACTACACTATTCCCATATATTATAGTGGAGGAGTGGAGAACTACACTATTCCCATATATTATAGTGGAGGAGTGGAGAACTACACTATTCCCATATATTATAGTAGAGTAGTGGAGAACTACACTATTCCCATATATTATAGTAGAGTAGTGGAGAACTACACTATTCCCATATATTATAGTAGAGCAGTGGAGAACTACACTATTCCCATATATTATAGTGGAGGAGTGGAGAACTACACTATTCCCATATATTATAGTGGAGCAGTGGAGAACTACACTATTCCCATATATTATAGTAGAGCAGTGGAGAACTACACTATTCCCATATATTATAGTGGAGCAGTGGAGAACTACACTATTCCCATATATTATAGTAGAGTAGTGGAGAACTACACTATTCCCATATATTATAGTAGAGTAGTGGAGAACTACACTATTCCCATAATTATATTATAGTAGAGCAGTGGAGAACTACACTATTCCCATATATTATAGTAGAGCAGTGGAGAACTACACTATTCCCATATATTATAGTGGAGGAGTGGAGAACTACACCATTCCCATATATTATAGTAGAGGAGTGGAGTACTACACTATTCCCATATATTATAGTAGAGCAGTGGAGAACTACACTATTCCCATATATTATAGTAGAGCAGTGGAGAACTACACTATTCCCATATATTATAGTGGAGGAGTGGAGAACTACACTATTCCCATATATTATAGTAGAGCAGTGGAGAACTACACTATTCCCATATATTATAGTGGAGCAGTGGAGAACTACACTATTCCCATATATTATAGTGGAGCAGTGGAGAACTACACTATTCCCATATATTATAGTAGAGCAGTGGAGAACTACACTATTCCCATATATTATAGTGGAGGAGTGGAGAACTACACTATTCCCATATATTATAGTGGAGCAGTGGAGAACTATACTATTCCCATATATTATAGTGGAGCAGTGGAGAACTATATTATTCCCATATATTATAGTAGAGCAGTGGAGAACTATACTATTCCCATATATTATAGTGGAGCAGTGGAGAACTACACTATTCCCATATATTATAGTGGAGCAGTGGAGAACTACACTATTCCCATATATTATAGTAGAGGAGTGGAGAACTACACTATTCCCATATATTATAGTGGAGCAGTGGAGAACTACACTATTCCCATATATTATAGTGGAGGAGTGGAGAACTACACTATTCCCATATATTATAGTGGAGCAGTGGAGAACTACACTATTCCCATATATTATAGTAGAGCAGTGGAGAACTACACTATTCCCATATATTATAGTGGAGCAGTGGAGAACTACACTATTCCCATATATTATAGTGGAGCAGTGGAGAACAACACAATTCCCATATATTATAGTGTAGGAGTGGAGAACTACACTATTCCCATATATTATAGTGGAGCAGTGGAGAACTACACTATTCCCATATATTATAGTGTAGGAGTGGAGAACTACACTAGTCCCATATATTATAGTGGAGCAGTGAAGAACTACACTATTCCCATATATTATAGTAGAGCAGTGGAGAACTACACTATTCCCATATATTATAGTGGAGCAGTGGAGAACTACACTATTCCCATATATTATAGTAGAGCAGTGGAGAACTACACTATTCCCATATATTATAGTGGAGGAGTGGAGAACTACACTATTCCCATATATTATAGTAGAGCAGTGGAGAACTATACTATTCCCATATATTATAGTGGAGCAGTGGAGAACTACACTATTCCCATATATTATAGTGGAGCAGTGGAGAACTACACTATTCCCATATATTATAGTGGAGGAGTGGAGAACTACACTATTCCCATATATTATAGTGGAGCAGTGGAGAACTACACTATTCCCATATATTATAGTGGAGCAGTGGAGAACTACACTATTCCCATATATTATAGTGGAGGAGTGGAGAACTACACTATTCCCATATATTATAGTAGAGCAGTGGAGAACTATACTATTCCCATATATTATAGTGGAGCAGTGGAGAACTACACTATTCCCATATATTATAGTGGAGCAGTGGAGAACTATAGTTTTCCCATATATTATAGTAGAGCAGTGGAGAACTACACTATTCCCATATATTATAGTGGAGGAGTGGAGAACTACACTATTTCCATATATTATAGTAGAGCAGTGGAGAACTACACTATTCCCATATATTATAGTGGAGGAGTGGAGAACTACACTATTCCCATATATTATAGTAGAGCAGTGGAGAACTACACTATTCCCATATATTATAGTGGAGGAGTGGAGAACTACACTATTCCCATATATTATAGTGGAGCAGTGGAGAACTACACTATTCCCATATATTATAGTGGAGGAGTGGAGAACTACACTATTCCCATATATTATAGTAGAGGAGTGGAGAACTACACTATTCCCATATATTATAGTAGAGGAGTGGAGAACTACACTATTCCCATATATTATAGTAGAGCAGTGGAGAACTACACTATTCCCATATATTATAGTGGAGGAGTGGAGAACTACACTATTCCCATATATTATAGTGGAGGAGTGGAGAACTACACTATTCCCATATATTATAGTAGAGCAGTGGAGAACTACACTATTCCCATATATTATAGTAGAGGAGTGGAGAACTACACTATTCCCATATATTATAGTGGAGGAGTGGAGAACTACACTATTCCCATATATTATAGTGGAGGAGTGGAGAACTACACTATTCCCATATATTATAGTGGAGGAGTGGAGAACTACACTATTCCCATATATTATAGTGGAGGAGTGGAGAACTACACTATTCCCATATATTATAGTGGAGCAGTGGAGAACTACACTATTCCCATATATTATAGTGGAGGAGTGGAGAACTACACTATTCCCATATATTATAGTGGAGCAGTGGAGAACTACACTATTCCCATATATTATAGTAGAGCAATGGAGAACTACACTATTCCCATATATTATAGTAGAGCAGTGGAGAACTACACTATTCCCATATATTATAGTGGAGGAGTGGAGAACTACACTATTCCCATATATTAAGTATAGCAGTGGAGAACTACACTATTCCCATATATTATAGTGTAGGAGTGGAGAACTACACTATTCCCATATATTATAGTAGAGCAGTGGAGAACTACACTATTCCCATATATTATAGTGGAGCAGTGGAGAACTACACTATTCCCATATATTATAGTGGAGGAGTGGAGAACTACACTATTCCCATATATTATAGTGGAGGAGTGGAGAACTACACTATTCCCATATATTATAGTAGAGCAGTGGAGAACTACACCATTCCCATATATTATAGTTGAGCAGTGGAGAACTACACTATTCCCATATATTATAGTAGAGCAGTGGAGAACTACACTATTCCCATATATTATAGTGGAGTAGTGGAGAACTACACTATTCACATATATTATAGTAGAGGAGTGGAGAACTACACTATTCCCATATATTATAGTAGAGCAGTGGAGAACTACACTATTCCCATATATTATAGTGGAGCAGTGGAGAACTACACTATTCCCATATATTATAGTGGAGGAGTGGAGAACTACACTATTCCCATATATTATAGTGGAGCAGTGGAGAACTACACTATTCCCATATATTATAGTAGAGGAGTGGAGAACTACACTATTCCCATATATTATAGTGGAGCAGTGGAGAACTACACTATTCCCATATATTATAGTGGAGCAGTGGAGAACTACACTATTCCCATATATTATAGTGGAGCAGTGGAGAACTACACTATTCCCATATATTATAGTGGAGCAGTGGAGAACTACACTATTCCTATATATTATAGTAGAGCAGTGGAGAACTACACTATTCCCATATATTATAGTGGAGGAGTGGACAACTACACTATTCCCATATATTATAGTAGAGCAGTGGAGAACTACACTATTCCCATATATTATAGTGGAGGAGTGGAGAACTACACTCTTCCCATATATTATAGTGGAGGAGTGGAGAACTACACTATTCCCATATATTATAGTGGAGCAGTGGAGAACTACACTATTCCCATATATTATAGTGGAGGAGTGGAGAACTACACTATTCCCGTATATTATAGTGGAGCAGTGGAGAACTACACTATTCCCATATATTATAGTAGAGGAGTGGAGAACTACACTATTCCAATATATTATAGTAGAGGAGTGGAGAACTACACTATTCCCATATATTATAGTAGAGGAGTGGAGAACTACACTATTCCCATATATTATAGTAGAGCAGTGGAGAACTACACTATTCCCATATATTATAGTGGAGGAGTGGAGAACTACACTATTCCCATATATTATATTATAGTAGAGCAGTGGAGAACTACACTATTCCAATATATTATAGTAGAGGAGTGGAGAACTACACTATTCCCATATATTATAGTAGAGGAGTGGAGAACTACACTATTCCAATATATTATAGTAGAGGAGTGGAGAACTACACTATTCCCATATATTATAGTAGAGCAGTGGAGAACTACACTATTCCCATATATTATAGTGGAGGAGTGGAGAACTACACTATTCCCATATATTATATTATAGTAGAGCAGTGGAGAACTACACTATTCCAATATATTATAGTAGAGGAGTGGAGAACTACACTATTCCCATATATTATAGTAGAGGAGTGGAGAACTACACTATTCCAATATATTATAGTAGAGGAGTGGAGAACTACACTATTCCCATATATTATAGTGGAGGAGTGGAGAACTACACTATTCCCATATATTATAGTAGAGCAGTGGAGAACTACACTATTCCCATATATTATAGTAGAGCAGTGGAGAACTACACTATTCCCATATATTATAGTAGAGCAGTGGAGAACTACACTATTCCCATATATTATAGTGGAGGAGTGGAGAACTACACTATTCCCATATATTATAGTGGAGCAGTGGAGAACTACACTATTCCCATATATTATAGTAGAGCAGTGGAGAACTACACTATTCCCATATATTATAGTGGAGCAGTGGAGAACTACACTATTCCCATATATTATAGTAGAGTAGTGGAGAACTACACTATTCCCATATATTATAGTAGAGTAGTGGAGAACTACACTATTCCCATAATTATATTATAGTAGAGCAGTGGAGAACTACACTATTCCCATATATTATAGTAGAGCAGTGGAGAACTACACTATTCCCATATATTATAGTGGAGGAGTGGAGAACTACACCATTCCCATATATTATAGTAGAGGAGTGGAGTACTACACTATTCCCATATATTATAGTAGAGCAGTGGAGAACTACACTATTCCCATATATTATAGTAGAGCAGTGGAGAACTACACTATTCCCATATATTATAGTGGAGGAGTGGAGAACTACACTATTCCCATATATTATAGTAGAGCAGTGGAGAACTACACTATTCCCTTATATTATAGTGGAGGAGTGGAGAACTACACTATTCCCATATATTATAGTGGAGCAGTGGAGAACTACACTATTCCCATATATTATAGTGGAGGAGTGGAGAACTACACTATTCCCATATATTATAGTGGAGCAGTGGAGAACTACACTATTCCCATATATTATAGTGGAGCAGTGGAGAACTACACTATTCCCATATATTATAGTAGAGCAGTGGAGAACTACACTATTCCCATATATTATAGTGGAGGAGTGGAGAACTACACTATTCCCATATATTATAGTGGAGCAGTGGAGAACTATACTATTCCCATATATTATAGTGGAGCAGTGGAGAACTATATTATTCCCATATATTATAGTAGAGCAGTGGAGAACTATACTATTCCCATATATTATAGTGGAGCAGTGGAGAACTACACTATTCCCATATATTATAGTGGAGCAGTGGAGAACTACACTATTCCCATATATTATAGTAGAGGAGTGGAGAACTACACTATTCCCATATATTATAGTGGAGCAGTGGAGAACTACACTATTCCCATATATTATAGTGGAGCAGTGGAGAACTACACTATTCCCATATATTATAGTGGAGGAGTGGAGAACTACACTATTCCCATATATTATAGTGGAGCAGTGGAGAACTACACTATTCCCATATATTATAGTGGAGCAGTGGAGAACTACACTATTCCCATATATTATAGTAGAGCAGTGGAGAACTACACTATTCCCATATATTATAGTGGAGGAGTGGAGAACTACACTATTCCCATATATTATAGTGGAGCAGTGGAGAACTATACTATTCCCATATATTATAGTGGAGCAGTGGAGAACTATATTATTCCCATATATTATAGTAGAGCAGTGGAGAACTATACTATTCCCATATATTATAGTGGAGCAGTGGAGAACTACACTATTCCCATATATTATAGTGGAGCAGTGGAGAACTACACTATTCCCATATATTATAGTAGAGGAGTGGAGAACTACACTATTCCCATATATTATAGTGGAGCAGTGGAGAACTACACTATTCCCATATATTATAGTGGAGGAGTGGAGAACTACACTATTCCCATATATTATAGTGGAGCAGTGGAGAACTACACTATTCCCATATATTATAGTAGAGCAGTGGAGAACTACACTATTCCCATATATTATAGTGGAGCAGTGGAGAACTACACTATTCCCATATATTATAGTGGAGCAGTGGAGAACAACACAATTCCCATATATTATAGTGTAGGAGTGGAGAACTACACTATTCCCATATATTATAGTGGAGCAGTGGAGAACTACACTATTCCCATATATTATAGTGTAGGAGTGGAGAACTACACTAGTCCCATATATTATAGTGGAGCAGTGAAGAACTACACTATTCCCATATATTATAGTAGAGCAGTGGAGAACTACACTATTCCCATATATTATAGTGGAGCAGTGGAGAACTACACTATTCCCATATATTATAGTAGAGCAGTGGAGAACTACACTATTCCCATATATTATAGTGGAGGAGTGGAGAACTACACTATTCCCATATATTATAGTAGAGCAGTGGAGAACTATACTATTCCCATATATTATAGTGGAGCAGTGGAGAACTACACTATTCCCATATATTATAGTGGAGCAGTGGAGAACTACACTATTCCCATATATTATAGTGGAGGAGTGGAGAACTACACTATTCCCATATATTATAGTGGAGCAGTGGAGAACTACACTATTCCCATATATTATAGTGGAGCAGTGGAGAACTACACTATTCCCATATATTATAGTGGAGGAGTGGAGAACTACACTATTCCCATATATTATAGTAGAGCAGTGGAGAACTATACTATTCCCATATATTATAGTGGAGCAGTGGAGAACTACACTATTCCCATATATTATAGTGGAGCAGTGGAGAACTATAGTTTTCCCATATATTATAGTAGAGCAGTGGAGAACTACACTATTCCCATATATTATAGTGGAGGAGTGGAGAACTACACTATTTCCATATATTATAGTAGAGCAGTGGAGAACTACACTATTCCCATATATTATAGTGGAGGAGTGGAGAACTACACTATTCCCATATATTATAGTAGAGCAGTGGAGAACTACACTATTCCCATATATTATAGTGGAGGAGTGGAGAACTACACTATTCCCATATATTATAGTGGAGCAGTGGAGAACTACACTATTCCCATATATTATAGTGGAGGAGTGGAGAACTACACTATTCCCATATATTATAGTAGAGGAGTGGAGAACTACACTATTCCCATATATTATAGTAGAGGAGTGGAGAACTACACTATTCCCATATATTATAGTAGAGCAGTGGAGAACTACACTATTCCCATATATTATAGTGGAGGAGTGGAGAACTACACTATTCCCATATATTATAGTGGAGGAGTGGAGAACTACACTATTCCCATATATTATAGTAGAGCAGTGGAGAACTACACTATTCCCATATATTATAGTAGAGGAGTGGAGAACTACACTATTCCCATATATTATAGTGGAGGAGTGGAGAACTACACTATTCCCATATATTATAGTGGAGGAGTGGAGAACTACACTATTCCCATATATTATAGTGGAGGAGTGGAGAACTACACTATTCCCATATATTATAGTGGAGGAGTGGAGAACTACACTATTCCCATATATTATAGTGGAGCAGTGGAGAACTACACTATTCCCATATATTATAGTGGAGGAGTGGAGAACTACACTATTCCCATATATTATAGTGGAGCAGTGGAGAACTACACTATTCCCATATATTATAGTAGAGCAATGGAGAACTACACTATTCCCATATATTATAGTAGAGCAGTGGAGAACTACACTATTCCCATATATTATAGTGGAGGAGTGGAGAACTACACTATTCCCATATATTAAGTATAGCAGTGGAGAACTACACTATTCCCATATATTATAGTGTAGGAGTGGAGAACTACACTATTCCCATATATTATAGTAGAGCAGTGGAGAACTACACTATTCCCATATATTATAGTGGAGCAGTGGAGAACTACACTATTCCCATATATTATAGTGGAGGAGTGGAGAACTACACTATTCCCATATATTATAGTGGAGGAGTGGAGAACTACACTATTCCCATATATTATAGTAGAGCAGTGGAGAACTACACCATTCCCATATATTATAGTTGAGCAGTGGAGAACTACACTATTCCCATATATTATAGTAGAGCAGTGGAGAACTACACTATTCCCATATATTATAGTGGAGTAGTGGAGAACTACACTATTCACATATATTATAGTAGAGGAGTGGAGAACTACACTATTCCCATATATTATAGTAGAGCAGTGGAGAACTACACTATTCCCATATATTATAGTGGAGCAGTGGAGAACTACACTATTCCCATATATTATAGTGGAGGAGTGGAGAACTACACTATTCCCATATATTATAGTGGAGCAGTGGAGAACTACACTATTCCCATATATTATAGTAGAGGAGTGGAGAACTACACTATTCCCATATATTATAGTGGAGCAGTGGAGAACTACACTATTCCCATATATTATAGTGGAGCAGTGGAGAACTACACTATTCCCATATATTATAGTGGAGCAGTGGAGAACTACACTATTCCCATATATTATAGTGGAGCAGTGGAGAACTACACTATTCCTATATATTATAGTAGAGCAGTGGAGAACTACACTATTCCCATATATTATAGTGGAGGAGTGGACAACTACACTATTCCCATATATTATAGTAGAGCAGTGGAGAACTACACTATTCCCATATATTATAGTGGAGGAGTGGAGAACTACACTCTTCCCATATATTATAGTGGAGGAGTGGAGAACTACACTATTCCCATATATTATAGTGGAGCAGTGGAGAACTACACTATTCCCATATATTATAGTGGAGGAGTGGAGAACTACACTATTCCCGTATATTATAGTGGAGCAGTGGAGAACTACACTATTCCCATATATTATAGTAGAGGAGTGGAGAACTACACTATTCCAATATATTATAGTAGAGGAGTGGAGAACTACACTATTCCCATATATTATAGTAGAGGAGTGGAGAACTACACTATTCCCATATATTATAGTAGAGCAGTGGAGAACTACACTATTCCCATATATTATAGTGGAGGAGTGGAGAACTACACTATTCCCATATATTATATTATAGTAGAGCAGTGGAGAACTACACTATTCCAATATATTATAGTAGAGGAGTGGAGAACTACACTATTCCCATATATTATAGTAGAGGAGTGGAGAACTACACTATTCCAATATATTATAGTAGAGGAGTGGAGAACTACACTATTCCCATATATTATAGTAGAGCAGTGGAGAACTACACTATTCCCATATATTATAGTGGAGGAGTGGAGAACTACACTATTCCCATATATTATATTATAGTAGAGCAGTGGAGAACTACACTATTCCAATATATTATAGTAGAGGAGTGGAGAACTACACTATTCCCATATATTATAGTAGAGGAGTGGAGAACTACACTATTCCAATATATTATAGTAGAGGAGTGGAGAACTACACTATTCCCATATATTATAGTGGAGGAGTGGAGAACTACACTATTCCCATATATTATAGTAGAGCAGTGGAGAACTACACTATTCCCATATATTATAGTAGAGCAGTGGAGAACTACACTATTCCCATATATTATAGTGGAGCAGTGGAGAACTACACTATTCCCATATATTATAGTGGAGGAGTGGAGAACTACACTATTCCCATTTATTATAGTGGAGCAGTGGAGAACTACACTATTCCCATATATTATAGTGGAGCAGTGGAGAACTACACTATTCCCATATATTATAGTGGAGGAGTGGAGAACTACACTATTCCCATATATTATAGTGGAGGAGTGGAGAACTACACTATTTCCATATATTATAGTGGAGCAGTGGAGAACTACACTATTCCCATATATTATAGTAGAGCAGTGGAGAACTACACTATTCCCATATATTATAGTGGAGGAGTGGAGAACTACAATATTCCCATATATTATAGTGGAGGAGTGGAGAACTACACTATTCCCATATATTATAGTAGAGCAGTGGAGAACTACACTATTCCCATATATTATAGTGGAGGAGTGGAGAACTACACTATTCCCATATATTATAGTGGAGGAGTGGAGAACTACACTATTCCCATATATTATAGTAGAGCAGTGGAGAACTACACTATTCCCATATATTATAGTGGAGGAGTGGAGAACTACAATATTCCCATATATTATAGTGGAGCAGTGGAGAACTACACTATTCCCATATATTATAGTGGAGCAGTGGAGAACTACACTATTCCCATATATTATAGTGGAGCAGTGGAGAACTACACTATTCCCATATATTATAGTGGAGCAGTGGAGAACTACACTATTCCCATATATTATAGTGGAGGAGTGGAGAACTACACTATTCCCATATATTATAGTGGAGGAGTGGAGAACTACTCTATTCCCATATATTATAGTAGAGCAGTGGAGAACTACACTATTCCCATATATTATAGTGGAGGAGTGGAGAACTACACTATTCCCATATATTATAGTGGAGGAGTGGAGAACTACACTATTCCCATATATTATAGTGGAGGAGTGGAGAACTACACTATTCCCATATATTATAGTGGAGCAGTGGAGAACTACACTATTCCCATATATTATAGTATAGGAGTGGAGAACTACACTATTCCCATATATTATAGTGGAGCAGTGGAGAACTACACTATTCCCATATATTATAGTGGAGCACTGGAGAACTACACTATTCCCATATATTATAGTGGAGGAGTGGAGAACTACACTATTCCCATATATTATAGTAGAGCAGTGGAGAACTACACTATTCCCATATATTATAGTGGAGGAGTGGAGAACTACACTATTCCCATATATTATAGTGGAGGAGTGGAGAACTACACTATTCCCATATATTATAGTAGAGTAGTGGAGAACTACACTATTCCCATATATTATAGTAGAGTAGTGGAGAACTACACTATTCCCATATATTATAGTAGAGCAGTGGAGAACTACACTATTCCCATATATTATAGTGGAGGAGTGGAGAACTACACTATTCCCATATATTATAGTGGAGCAGTGGAGAACTACACTATTCCCATATATTATAGTAGAGCAGTGGAGAACTACACTATTCCCATATATTATAGTGGAGCAGTGGAGAACTACACTATTCCCATATATTATAGTAGAGTAGTGGAGAACTACACTATTCCCATATATTATAGTAGAGTAGTGGAGAACTACACTATTCCCATAATTATATTATAGTAGAGCAGTGGAGAACTACACTATTCCCATATATTATAGTAGAGCAGTGGAGAACTACACTATTCCCATATATTATAGTGGAGGAGTGGAGAACTACACCATTCCCATATATTATAGTAGAGGAGTGGAGTACTACACTATTCCCATATATTATAGTAGAGCAGTGGAGAACTACACTATTCCCATATATTATAGTGGAGCAGTGGAGAACTACACTATTCCCATATATTATAGTATAGCAGTGGAGAACTACACTATTCCCAAATATTATAGTGGAGGAGTGGAGAACTACTCTATTCCCATATATTATAGTGGAGGAGTGGAGAACTACACTATTCCCATATATTATAGTAGAGCAGTGGAGAACTACACTATTCCCATATATTATAGTAGAGCAGTGGAGAACTACACTATTCCCATATATTATAGTAGAGCGGTGGAGAACTACACTATTCCCATATATTATAGTAGAGCAGTGGAGAACTACACTATTCCCATATATTATAGTGGAGGAGTGGAGAACTACACTATTCCCATATATTATAGTAGAGCAGTGGAGAACTATACTATTCCCATATATTATAGTGGAGGAGTGGAGAACTACACTATTCCCATATATTATAGTGGAGCAGTGGAGAACTACACTATTCCCATATATTATAGTGGAGCAGTGGAGAACTACACTATTCCCATATATTATAGTGGAGGAGTTGGAGAACTACACTATTCCCATATATTATAGTGGAGGAGTGGAAAACTACAATATTCCCATATATTATAGTGGAGGAGTGGAGAACTACACTATTCCCATATATTATAGTAGAGCAGTGGAGAACTACACTATTCCCATATATTATAGTGGAGGAGTGGAGAACTACACTATTCCCATATATTATATTATAGTAGAGCAGTGGAGAACTACACTATTCCCATATATTATAGTAGAGGAGTGGAGAACTACACTATTCCCATATATTATAGTAGAGCAGTGGAGAACTACACTATTCCCATATATTATAGTGGAGCAGTGGAGAACTACACTATTCCCATATATTATAGTAGAGCAGTGGAGAACTACACTATTCCCATATATTATAGTGGAGGAGTGGAGAACTACACTATTCCCATATATTACAGTGGAGCAGTGGAGAACTACACTATTCCCATATATTATAGTGGAGCAGTGGAGAACTACACTATTCCCATATATTATAGTGGAGCAGTGGAGAACTACACTATTCCCATATATTATAGTGGAGCAGTGGAGAACTACACTATTCCCATATATTATAGTGGAGCAGTGGAGAACTACACTATTCCCATATATTATAGTAGAGCAGTGGAGAACTACACTATTCCCATATATTATAGTGGAGGAGTGGAGAACTACACTATTCCCATATATTATAGTGGCAGGAGTGGAGAACTACACTATTCCCATATATTATAGTGGAGCAGTGGAGAACTACACTATTCCCATATATTATAGTGGAGCAGTGGAGAACTACCCTATTCCCATATATTATAGTAGAGCAGTGGAGAACTACACTATTCCCATATATTATAGTGGAGCAGTGGAGAACTACACTATTCCCATATATTATAGTGGAGGAGTGGAGAACTACACTATTCCCATATATTATAGTGGAGCAGTGGAGAACTACACTATTCCCATATATTATAGTGGAGCAGTGGAGAACTACACTATTCCCATATATTATAGTAGAGCAGTGGAGAACTACACTATTCCCATATATTATAGTGGAGCAGTGGAGAACTACACTATTCCCATATATTATAGTGGAGCAGTGGAGAACTACACTATTCCCATATATTATAGTAGAGCAGTGGAGAACTACACTATTCCCATATATTATAGTGGAGCAGTGGAGAACTACACTATTCCTCATATATTATAGTGGAGCGAGTGGAGAACTACACTATTCCCATATATTATAGTGGAGCAGTGGAGAACTACACTATTCCCATATATTATAGTGGAGCAGTGGAGAACTACACTATTCCCATATATTATAGTGAGCAGTGGAGAACTACACTATTCCCATATATTATAGTGA